>BLSH010078479.1:321722-404407 GCA_018402905.1 Glandirana rugosa | reverse complement strand
CCCCCCCCCCCCCCCCCCCCCCCCCCCCCCCCCCCCCCCCCCCCCCCCCCCCCCCCCCCCCCCCCCCCCCCCCCCCCCCCCCCCCCCCCAGGAAAGCACACAGGGACCCTGTGAACAGCAAAAGACATGTAAACTGGATAGGAGGGGAGGCAGGGGCAGCATATAGAGGAACCAATCTCCTGCATTAGGAGGAAAATGGGGGAGATTGGTTCCTCTAAATGCCGCCTCCGTCATCCCTCCTATCCAGGTGTACAAGGGAGGCACATGGGCCCCCCGGAGCATGGGGCCCGGTTGCAATTGCAACCCCTGTAGTTATGTCCCTGCTGGCAGCACTGATATTAAGCAGGTAAAATCCGACATGGCAGAAGATGTCGATTGGTAGATCTCTGTTCAACCACCAGGGCCATACATGGATCAAAATTCAGCCAGTCCATGCTGAACCAGCCAAATTTCAATCCATGTACTTGTGTGTGGTACTGGCTGAATCACCAGGTGAAATAAAGAAAAAAAGGCTAAAAAAAAAAACCAATGCAGCCACCACATCTAAGAATTGGTAAGCTGCAATATACATTATATTATATTTTTGTTTTGGGGTTTAATACCACTCTGTTGGTTAAAAAAACAATACCCTTTACAGTATATACAGTACTAGTAATAAACAGCTCAAACAAAAATTGTAGCTTACCATGCATATTAAGATTAGACAATATGTCCTATCCCAGACCCAGCTGAATAATTTAGTTATTTAGCACCCCTAAATGTCAAACGTCATTCTTCAGGTAATGGTAAGCGGTTAGGCCCCTTTCACACAGGGCAGGCTCCGTTTAGGTCTGCAGGGGATCTGTCTGCTGATCCCCTGCGGATAAGAGCTCAATGGGCAGTCGGGTGTAAATGGACGCTGCTGTCCTTTTACACCCGACTGACCTCCAATCCGATCTGCCTAGATGCAAGGGGACAAATTCCCTTCCATTTTTTTAGTGGACCAGATCAGATTGGAAGTAGGCGGGTGTAAATGGACACAAATCCATTTACACCCGTCGGTCCATAGGGGTGAATGGAGGGTCTGAGGAGGTCCGCCTGAAAAACTGACAGGCCAACCTGATCGGACCCTTCATGTGAAAGAGGCCTTACCCTAGGTTCACATCTATACAGCTGCGGCTGTTGCATCCTACTGGTGCGTTTTTTGCGTTTTTAAAACCCGCGTTTTTGCAAGCAATTTTCACGCGTTTTGCATTTTTTTTTCTCTTTAACAAACTGTGAATAGCAATTGCCGGAAATAAATAAAAATGTGAAAAAACGGCATGAGCCCCTGCCCTAATCCATACCAGGCCCTTTGGGTCTGATATGGATTTTGAGGGCAACCCCATGCCAATATGAAAATGGCATGGGGCCCCCCCAAAATCCATACCAGACCCTGTAACGTTACCAGGTGACCCTCACACCGTCATGACATTGTCAGCCAGGGGCATGCTGGGCTGACAACATCACAAGGGGGTGGGGCCATCTGGTGACCTCAGCGATTGAACCCCGCCCCTTAGTTATTTAGGAACTGTCAGACCACGGAGCTGGCAGACAGCAGAAGCCTTCGGCAGGAGTGGACGTTCTTTTTTTCCTTCTTTTTTCAGGTCATTGGACATCGTGATTGATGATGGATCTACATGGGGGTTGGGCATTGTTTTTTGTTTTTTAAATAAAGGACTTGTCAAAAACTGCCTACTGTCGTGTTTTTACACTACACTTTTTTTTTGGTGACTGAGTACCCCATGCTCATTCACATAGGGGGGCGGGATCTGGGGATCAAAGGGGGGCTTCCAGGTTCCGATAAGCCCCCCACCTTCCCCACAACCACTGGCCAGGGTTGTGGGGAAGAGGCCCTTGTTCCCATCAACATGGGGACAAGGTGCTTTGAAAAGGCCTACCTGCCCCATGGCACCCCCCCCCCCCACACACGTTGAGAGCATGGGGCCTGGTATGGTTCAGGAGGGGGGGGTTGTTCTATCATCCCCTCCCTTTCCTGACCTGCTGGGCTGCATTGCATGCTCGGATAAGGGTCTGGTATGGATTTTTGGGGGAGACTTCACACCCGAAGGGCCTAGTATGGATTGGGGGTGGGGTTAGGAGACCCCACTCAGTTTTTTTTTTCTCAATTTTTTATTGCCAGCATTGTTTTTTTTTACATTCAGCTTTCAGTGGGGAACCCCGCTGACAGCTGATGACTCATTGGATGTTAAGTATGCGGTGGCCGGCTTCCCAGCCCGCTCCTTAACAACCAGCAATTTACAGTTTGTTATGGATGGAAAAAAATGCACAATGCATGTAAAAACTCTTGCGTTTTTGGTGCAGGTCCATTGAAGTCTATTACATGCAAAACACAATTTGCTATAGGAAAAAAAGTTTTTAACAAACTTTGTTGCAGATTTCTACCTTTTGTTATTCTGAAGAAATCACTGCGCGTTTGTCTGTGTCCATGTGGTAATTGAATCTGTATGGGAGTGGTTTCATAATTATCAATCAGCTGCTGCACCTGCACCTTAATGGGGTAAATAGCAGGGTCTGCATCCCTTTAGAAGTGATTTCCTATGCAGGGGTTTCCTGAAATCTGACTATCTTAGTCCAGACTTCTGGGAAAATTAGTGAGCCAATCACACAAGCAGGAAATTATGTTTCTGGGGGGCATTTTGTACACATTCTGTGTACAGAACACCTCCTGCCATATTGCATTGCATTTTATAGAAAATTACAGAGCTGCAAATTGAAAAGGAAAGGTGTTTTTTAATAACATTGAATTACAATATGACTTGTGTTGCAATTGTATATGCTATATTATTATTTTTTTTATTTGCTATTTTTTTCCAACTTTTTGAAATGGGAATAAGGGACGCCTATCAGCAAAAGTATGCAGGCTTAGGACGCACCCATTGCCATGCCCCCTTAAAGGAGAATTGTACAAAAAAAACAAGATTGGTTAAACTCACAAGTATTTATTTTTACCACTACTATTTATTTATATTGGCATTTGGAATTTAGAAATGCATCAATTTAAAGGTTTAGCACTGGGAAACACTTTTTGATAGATCAAAAGTGCATTTTATATATAACTATATGGATCAGACCAAAATGAGGGACAAATGAGGAGGAAAGAGGGACAGAGGGACATTGCTCCAAATGAGGGACAGTCCCTCAAAATCAGGGACAGTTGGGAGCTGTTAACACTGTAAACAACCCAGAGCTTCCTCCACAGAATACATGGGACAAATACCATGACCTAGAAGTGGTTAGACATGAAGAGCCTTGTAAGAGTTTTCTGTTTGTAAGAAAAGATCTCAGGGTGGAGAGTGTAACTACAGCAAGTGACAGTTGCCTGGTTTCTCAATCTGAACTGGTTAATCAAAAAAGGGAGCAGCTCCAGTCTTGTTGCTTTATGTAACCATAGAAGCAAGTCCAAGCTTTCTTTCCTTTTCATTAGGCTTGAAGATCTAGGTGGGCTGACGGAGGTGCCAGAAAAAATAATCCATGACATGTACAGCTTTAGCACAAGGTAAGATTTACTAGCGTATTTACGGATCTTTGTTGAATGTAAAGTACTTATACAATGATTTTACAAATTAGATTTAGTTAATGCATTGTATATAAATAAAATATTATTATTAGGCAATGCAATTAATTGTGTCCATGTTTGCATCTATTCATGTCCAGTCTTTATATGTCATACTATAAGCATTTGTATCAAATACAGTATACTTACGTGTACCCTATTTTAAGTAATATCTGATTACTTTATTTTGCTTGCTATAGACATTTAGGGGCAGTTGTAGGGACGCAATGCTAACATTGTAGATATTTTTGAAACAAATACTGATATAAACATGCACATTCAAATCACCTAAAACTTGGGGTAGACAATTTTTATCAATTAAAAATATCCAATGTGGTCAATCACTAGTTCTCCGGTATCAGAGACCATTGCCCCATCTATCTAGGAACCTTAAGGCTGGATTCCCACTTATGCATTTTTAGTGCTTTTTGCATTTTGCAGATTTGCACTGCAGTCCATGTAACATGGTTTCCTATGGAACACATTCTGTAGTGCAAATCTGCAAAATGCAAAAAGCACTAAAAATGCCTAGGTGTGAATCCAGCCTTACAGGTGCCTCTCATAGGTTTAAAAAAGTACTAATGCAAAATATAAAATAAGCATTAAATTTAAGTCATGGCGCACATTTTTATATTTACACACAATTATTTATTTCGTTTTTATTATTTAAAGCCTAAGTTTAGCTATTAAATATAAGCACAAATTATGGTATTTGCATTGAATGAGAAGTGTTCTGGTGGATGCTCTCTTGGGCTAGGTTCACATATATGCGGGTGCAGGAATGTGTGGAAATCGCACATAAAACCAGAGGCAAACCGCACTGCTATTTGGCAGTCACATGGGGCTGCAATTAATGGCATCTCCATGCATCTGAAAATGCAGTGCATTTTCTGGGCAGGAAATCGCATGGTACAAAAGCACCATACGAATTCCCTGCAACTGCAATTTTAAAAAGGAGCAGGGACCTTTTCCTGTGTTTCCCACAGGTACAGCAGCCCATTCAAACGAATGGCCTGATGTCCCTGCACAAATGCAACCCACACTATTTGCATAGGTGTGAACCTAGCCTTAGTTGAAATCTTCTGTCTTCTGCCCCCCCCCCCCCCATACCCTCACAGCAATAATCTTCCAGCACTGTGGGGGTTAAAACAAGCTACTGCACCTGTCGTAGGCACTTGTCAAGCACTCTTCTGTGTTTACAGGGGACAGCTTTGCTCTCAGTGGCTCCCAGATCTAACATCTCTGCACACACTTATGGTGGAGCACAGCGGGGCCAGATCTCCAGAATCTGAGAGAGAGAACAATCTCCCTGCAAGACGAGGTACAGCTGCCAACAAAGGGAGGTACTAGAGTCAGGCCAGGTAGGAGAGAGAGATGCAAGGAAGCTTTGGTGGGGGTTTTGGGTTGCACACAGTGCATAGCTCACCCCTAAACCCTGCACTCTGTAAACAGTACACCCTTGAACTCTGCAGTCAATATGTAAAGTTTCCTGAACCCTGCACTCTGTACACAGTGCACCCCTGAACTCCACACTCTGTACATAACGCACTCCTGAACTCTGCACTCTGTGTGTAGCATAATCCTACACTCTGTACTCTTTACATAGCGCACCCCAGATATAGCCAGCCCTTGGAGGGCAACCTTACTGCTGATGTGGCTTGAAATGAAATTGAGTTTCACACCCCTGATGATCACTGACCTAAAACAAAGGGGAGGATTTACTAAAGGCAAATAGACTGTGCACTTTGCAAATGCAGTTGCTCCAGAGCTTAGTAAATGAGGTAAAGCATCATTTTGCAAAGAATACTCAGTCGCATGCAGGGAAAGTTAAAAAAAAATGCATTTTTGCTTGCACATGACTAGATAATGGAAGTCAGCAGAGCTTAACTTCATTTACTGAGCTTTGGATTGACTGCACTTGTAAAGTGCACAGTCTGTTTGCTTTTAGTAAATCAACCTCAAATATGGCAATAAGGACCTCTGACTTTCCTCATCAACATAATTTTTTGTATACAGCCCTCTTGATTGGGATTTTTTAATGGAAAAAAAATTCACAAAAAAGATGAATTAGATTTGCATAAAAAGTCTCATATTTTATTAACAGCTAAAATAGCTAAAGTAAGGGGTTTGTAGAGACCCCATAGACATGAACACAATAATGCATTAGTAATGTCATAGTAATAATACATATATTGAGAAGACAAAACCACTTTACACAACGCACCCCTACAGAGATGGAGCGGAGTGCTACCCAACGCGTTTCAAGGTTAAGTGTTGTTCCTCTTCATCAGGGGAAGTGGTAACAGTATAGTTAATATGGTATAAGAAGTATCAATATTTGAAGAAGATTTTTTTAATTTTGATTGGTTAAACAGGAACCAAATGCTGCTACGGCGTATTCCGGGCCGTCCGACTGAGATGGAAAATGCACATCAGTCCAAAGGCTCCACCAGGATGGAGCGAGCGAATGCCTGCACTCCCCAAAAAGGGTCGATACCCAGCACACCCCAGATGGTGAGAGTCAGTAGATGCAGACTGGGGAGGAGGGGGAGGGTTTGGAGGGTTGAAGAGATGTACTCAGCAGTGGCGTCACTATGGTTGGTGCCACCCGGTGCGGATAAAAATTGGTGTCACTCCTGACCCTCTACCAACTATAGTCCCCCCTCAGTACAGACCTCCCTCCACTAACTACAGATCCCCCTCCATTAAGTACAGACTCCCCTCTCTCAGTATAACCCCTCCCACTAAGTACAGACCCCCCTCTCACAGTACAGATCCCTCTCCCTCAGTATAGATCTCCCCACCTGCAGTATAGACCCCTTTCCCTCAGTACAGACCCCCGTCCATCAATATAGACACCCCCTCCATCAGTGCACACCCCCTCCCTATTAGTGCAGACCCCCCATCACTGGAGACCCCCTCCATCAGTGCAGACCCCCCCATCAATGCAGACCCGCCCCATCAATACAGACCCCCCATCAGTACAGACCTCCTCCATCAGTACAGACCCATCCCCATCGGTGCAGACCCCCATCAATGCACCGGCACTGATCGGCAGCCAGATTCAGTCCTTAGGCATGCTACACAACTACCAGACAGTGCAAGATCCCCCTACAGGCCCAGAGTAGAGAGGATACACCACTCTCGGATTTTGGCCAAATAAATATTATCGTTCTATACAGTAATAAGCTAATTATGCTACCACCCTATCACACTGAGCACGTTTCTGTAGCAGAGATCGGACTAAGACGACCGAATGATCGAACTATTTGAGTACATCTCTTTAACGTTCCCCCTCCTTCCCAGTCTGCATCTACTGACTCTCACCATGTGGGTGTGCTGGGTATCGACCCTTTTGGGGAGTGCAGGCATTCGCTCCCTCCATACTGGTGGAGCCTTCGGACTGGTGTTCATTTTCCATCTCAGTCGGACGGGCCGGAAAACGCCGTAGCAGCATTTGTCTCCTGTTTTTTAACCATTCAAGATTAAAAAATTCTTCTACAAATATTGATACTTTTTATATGCTATTAACTATACTGTTACCACTTCCCCTTATGAAGAGGAACAACACTTAACCTCGTAACGAGTTGGGTAGCACTCCGCTACATCTCTGTAGGAGTGCGTTGTGTAAAGTGGTTTTGTCTTTTCAATATATGTATTATTACTATGACATTACTAATGCGTTATTGTGTTCATGTCTATGGGGTCTCTACAAACCCCTGTTTTTAGCTATTTTAGCTGTTGTTAATAAAATATGAGATTTTTTATGCAAACCTAATTAATCTTTTTTGTGGAATTTTTGCCCATTAAATTCCCAATCAAGAGGGCTGTGTACAAAAAATTGTGTGTTTGGGACGCGGGCATCTTTTCCACACATCCCTTAGGAGTCAAGTGTGTTTACTAAATATATCCTCATCAACATACTTGTTCCAGGTCAAGGGTTTCAAAAGTGGTCAGCAGAACAGTCAGGTAAATAACAATTTCAGAAGGAGTTCACCAGTGGCAGCCCCCATTTTCTCTTTTGACATGTTTCTTTTATGTAAATCACATTTTGTTTATATCAAAATGGGCTCCCTAAGAATGTCCTTGTATTAAAAGAGGACCCAATTTCACCTTTCATATATTACATTTATTAAACACAATGCAAAATAGATGCACTATTTGTTATACCACAAAGTAACAAATTGGACAATAACATATAAACTCTCTAACACAATCTCCTTTTGTATTATTCTTGCTTTGATTGGCTTATAATGCAGGATATAACACTAAAGGACTTAATTGCATAACAATAAAGCACCCTAAATGGACCTAGTCTTAAAAATTACACTACAAATAAAAATAACACGTCCACATTACATTTGATTTTGCTTCAATATTTGAATAGACCTTCCTATACAAAAATTACATTTTTACAATTGACCCCAATAACGATTAGAAAATTGAAGAAATTATCTTAAAACAAAGATTTGTGAATTAAATTCTACTAGCATATGGCCGGCTTAAGATCCCATGTTTTCTGGTTGCCTGGAGCATTATGGGTGTGCCACGTCAATAGATACAACAAATAATCTATTGTTTTCTACCATTGTCTGTGGAATGTCCAACAAGATAAGAAGAACATCAAGGCACAGCCATTATGGCTGCCTCTATGTAAATATATAATTACAAACTATAAAACAGAAACAAAGTTAACAAGATGCGTTAACACACTTTCATAAGGTAGAAGTTACATTAGGATGATCTGTTTGGCATATATATTTAAAAACATTTAGAATATTATCATAACTCTAGTACTCTAGTACAAAGAGGGTAGCAGAAGGAGCAAGATACGGAAATTATGTCCCAAAAAAAGTAAATAAACTTTCCAAAAAAAATTTCATTAGAAATTAAAAAAACACATTAGAACCCCAAAGCATGAAAAGAGCAGGAACTGTCATGGAGGGACACAAATAAGCAACCTACTGCCAGAGACATGAAATAACGAGGCGTTCAACTCTGTGGCAGTGCAACCATTGTTTTTAGTTGATTGGACAGTAATATATTCCTGTTTTACACATGGTCCTACACAGAGGCAACTCTTTAATTAGGCAAATTAGGCGGTTGCCTAAGGCTTCACGCTCACAGGGGCCTCGCGACTGCCTAATTTGCCTACAGGAGCAAGGGGAGCACTGCCGCAGCGTGGGCAGCCGGTATACCCGCGCTGTCCCTGAGTCCGATGCCCCAGCCAGCTGCAGGAGTCGGGACACTGACAGCACTGTCTGCACTGAAGGGGGATCGGTGCAGCGGGGAACAATTACAGGAACCATGTCCTAACCACCCCCCCCCCCTTTCCCTGCTGGCATTCAGCTGCTGGAGGGTCACAGATACAGGGCATGGTCCTGACTCCCTGCAATTGTTCCCCCGCTGCAGTGGGTTGCCCAATTTTCTGTCAAGGTCTCCTGTCAGGCGGAGTCATCTGATCTCTGCCCGACACATCACATGAAATGCTGATACAGAGAACCAACCTGTGGTTGGGGTTAGCGGGACTCAGGAGCCCTGGAAGAAGTACTGCCACCACCAGGGCAGTTGCAAGGATTTTTGTGTACACAGGAGAAGGTGCATTTTGGTGCCCCCCCTCCCTCCCTACCGTCCTCCCACCCTGCCGTCCTCCCACCAACAGCAGACAGCAGCTCCGCGGAGGAGCTAATGGAGGAGATTGGTTCCTCTATATGCTGCCCCTGCCGCCCCACCTATCCAGTTTACTTGTCCTCTGCTGTTCCCAGGGTCCCTGTGTGCCTCCCTGCCCCCCCCCCCCCCACACACACACACAGAGCTGCTGTCTTCCCCATCCTCTCTCCTGCCAGCTGTGTCATGATGGAGAGCTGGGAATTGGTCGGTAAATTTGCCATTTACTGGCTCCTTTCTTTTCTGAATAGACAGAGTCCGTGATTGGTACCAATTGGTTCACTCATAACTAAAGCATATTAAACTGTTTTTACTATACTTCCATTTCTGAATGAATGGGAGGCTCGGTACACAACTATTCGTTTATTCGGTGGGACCATAATAAAGGGACCCACGACGGCAGTAAAGGGCCCCAGGATCAGTGGGAAGGGCCCTGGCCAGGGGTTGGGAGGGGCCCTTCATAATTTATTGCATCAGGGCCCTGTAGGTTCTAGTTACGCCTCTGGTGGAATGTTTATAAGATTTCAGATGGAGGTCTATGCTGCATTAGGACTTTGTCCATACTTGTCCATTTCTGTGTTTGTGTATTTCTTAGTGCATTTTTTATGTGCATTAAGGCACATTTTCAAGCGATTTAGATGCCCATTTTCAAGCGCTTCTATTGTTATGGGGTTTTTACTGTAGCCAGTAAAAACCTGTTTATACCGTCAGTGCCAGATTTATAAGGGGGCAAAAGGGGAAATTGCCCCAGGCCCCCCTTCCAGAGGGGAATCTAGACTTCCTGTATGAAAAACATGAAACTTATTTTCCCTTGAGACTTCAGTATTGTGTTTGTTGATGAAATTTTCCAGTTTGCATGCTCCAGTCATGTCTCACTCCATCCCAACAGGCAGTTTTATTAGATGATGAAGGGTTTGCTGATACTTTTCCAGGTGTTAATGTAGCTCTTAGAATATATTTGAGCATGATGGTCACTAGTTGTTTGGGAGAAAGGTCGTTCAGCAAATTTGCTTTGATAAAGAATTATCTGGGAAGCACGATGACCCATGAAATAATAAAGCCTGGTACACACCACTAGCTTTTTTCATTCAACCCAGCGGGGAGAATGAAAAAAAACCTGACAGTTCAGGTCTGAGCTGCTGTACTAACAATCAGATGTTAGTACAGCGATTTTCCAAGATATGTTTTGTGTTCTGACAGGGGGATGCCCCCCCCCCCGGCCAGAACACTCCAGTCAGCGCTCTCAGGCATTGGCTGAGAGTGCTCACTAGGAGCCGATCGGCTGCTGGTTTAACAGCATTTTCTTCCGACATAAGCCGGTCAAACGGTCAGCTTCTGTTGAACCAACTGCCAGACACATTGGCCAAATGTCAGCTGGTTTTAATTGTCGCCCGACATACGGCTCGTGTGTACTAGGCTAAAGTGCTCTGTGTCTACTTGCTGTCAAGAGCAGTGGCCTCCTGATGATACAGTCTGATGAGTTAAAGATTTTGCAGATGCTAAGTGCAGGAAAACAGACTTTTAGTAAATCAGATAAACTGAAGATTTTTGATTTTGCCCTTCTCTCCCTACAGTACCTTGAAAAAGTATTCATACCCCTTGAAATGTTCTACATTTTGTCATTTTACAACCAAAAACATAAATGTATTTTATTGGGATATTATGTGACAGACCAACACACAGTGGCACATAATTGTAAAGTGAAAGGAAAATGATAAATGGTTTTCAACATTTTTTTGCAAATAAATATATGAAAAGTGTGGCGTGCATTTGTATTCAGCCCCCTTTACTCTGATACCCCTAACTAAAATCTAGTGGAACCTATTGCCTTCAGAAGTCACCTAATTAGTAGAGTCTACCTGTGTGTAATTTAATGTTAGCATAAATACAGCTGTTCTGTGACTCCCTCAGAGGTTTGTTAGAGAACCTTAGTGAACAAACAGCATCAAGGCCAAGAAACACACCAGACAGGTCAGGCATAAAGATGTGAAGTTTAAAGCAGGATTAGGTTATAAAAAATATCCCAAGCTTTGAACATCTCACAGAGCACTGTTCAATCCATCATCCAAAAATAGAAAGCGTATGGCACAACTGTAAACCTACCAAGACATGGCTGTCCACCTAAACGGACAGGCCAGGCAAGGAGAGCATTAATTAGAGAAGCAACCAAAAGCCCCAATGTAACTCTGGAGGAGCTGCAGAGATCCACAGCTCAGGTGAGAGAATCTGTCCACAGGACAACTATTAGTTGTGCACTCCACAAATCTGGCCTTTATGGCAGAGTGGCAAGAAGAAAGCCATTGTTGAAAGAAAACCATAATAAGTACCGTTTGCAGTTTGCAAGAAGCCATTTGGGTGACACAGCAAACATGTGGAAGAAGGTGCTTTGGTCAGATGAGACCAAAATTGAACTTTTTGGCCTAAAAGCAAAACACTATGTGTAGTGGAAAACTAACATTGCACATCACCCTGAACACACCAACCCCACAGCGAAACATAGTGGTGGCGGCATCATGTTGTGGGGATGCTTTTTTTCAGCAGGGACAGAAAAGCTGGTCAGAGTTGATGGGAAGATAGATGGAGCCAAATACAGGGCAATCATAGAAGAAAACCTGTTAGAGTCTCAAAAGACTTGAGACTGGGGCGGAGGTTCACCTTCCAGCAGGACAACAACCCTAAACAGAGCTACAATGGAATGGTTTAGATCAAAGCATATTCATGTGTTAGAATGGCCCAGTCAAAGTCCAGACCTAAATCCAATGAGAATCTGTGGCAAGACTTGAAAATTGCTGTTCCATCCAATCTGGCAGAGCTTGAGCTATTTTCAGAAAGAAGAATGGGCAAACATTTCACTCTCTATAGATGTGCAAAGCTGATAGAGACATCCCCAAAAAGACTTGCAGCTGTAATTGCAGTGAAAGGCGGTTCTACAAAGTATTGACTCAGGGGGCTGAATACAAATGCACTCCACACTTTTCAGATATTTATTTGTAAAAAATTTTGAAAACCATTTATCATTTTCCTTCCACTTCACAATTATGTGCCACTTTGTGTTGGTCTATCACATAAAATCCCAATAAAATACATTTACATTTTTGTTGTAACATGACAAAATGTGGAAAATTTCAATGGGTATGAATACTTTTTCAAAACACTGTATCATTGTAGTGGCAGTAGAAGGGGTCGTAGAGTAGGAGGAGGCTGTGAGCCTCCCTAATCAGCATTTCTGAATCAAGGAATTTCTCTCCTACATGCATTTTCATGCACTTTTTATAACTTCTGTGGCCCTAAAAATATCTTAAACTGGTACAAGAATCAGCTCTGAGCTATTTTAAAAATCATGCTGCATTACAGCACACAGATGTGAACAGGCTCTATCAATAAAATTGCTATGTATTGCCCAAGCGTTCTTGCTTGTTCCAACAAGTGTCAAAATGCAAATGTATGAACCAGGCCTAAAATGGTGGGCAGAACAATCACTGACAGTACATATCAAAGAACCAGTAAACTGGAACTAAACTGTCTTACCATGATTGAATGCAGATTTGAAACAGGTGTATGGAGCATATGGAACCAACACTGGAATCTTTGTTTACACGTTTCAAGTATATTTAGATTTCCTATATATATATATTAAAAAAATATATATATATATATATATATTTTAATTTAAGTAAACAACAAATATGATCCTGCTAGTATGTATCTGTGACGGGAGTCACTTTGGGTAGGGGGCATGTGGAACCCAGCTTACCTTAGAGGGGTCAGGATACTCCTTTTTCAGCTCCCCAGGCCCCTCTTATGTGTAAGTCACCCTGTGTCTATTAGTGGCACAGGGTGACCTGAGAAGCCCAGTCTAGTCTGAGCTAACCAGACTCCCAGTGCAACCACACTGGACTCAGGATTTCATTTTACCCCTGAACCAGCCAGGTTGTTTACACTATGTTTAGAACACTGACATTAGGCATTTGACCTGTGTGCAGGCAAGCATGCCCAAGTCATAGGAGAGGAAAAGCTCCTTTAACAGGTCTCTCCATGAAAGAAGCGGTCTGTGTGTCCAGTTACTGTTTTAAATAGCTGTTGAAAGGTTAAATGTTTCAGTACCACTAGTTGTTGGCTGCATGCCCAGTTTTCGTTTATAGACGTGTTGATAAATTTGAATGTACCTGTGCCTCATGTGATTGGATGTACAGTTTATCCCATCCTGTGTCTCTATGCCAACAAGGAGGGGGGGATTGTCTCCAGAGATATATACTTGTGTCTGTTCTTCAATAGTCTTATGCTTTTATCCACCCTACACTGAGTTATGGCAAGTGACTGGGTGGGCTGAGGGATCTTGGATCGTTCATGTAACGAGCAAGGGAAACGTATATGGCGGACATACTCCCCCTTAGTACGGGGTCCGTCACAGTATCTTTTTGTTATGCCAAGTCCACTTTTACCACAAATTATAGTCAGTATGGTTAATAATCATATAAATAGTGATCCTTTCAAATAGCTATATTATATAGTATAATATTTGATCATCATTATTTTACTTATTTCTACAGGTTATTTATTTTTCATCTCAGACTTGTACGCCTGAGCCAAGCACAATGGTCATAAACGTTGCCTAGCCATCTCTGCACTATTTTTGGCTATCTTGTATTTTGTAACTTTGTAACAAATGTCGTTCCGGGTCAGCAATGGATATGTCAGTTTGCCTCCACGTTATGGTTCCATAGAGAACTTTCAGCACCATCTGGATAATGGAAGGAGGTCTCCTCGCTGGAGCTCTAAAGACCAAGGCAGCTGGAGGCATGGGTTGGATTCACCAAGACTCTTTGGTCTCTCAGAGCTGGAGAAGAACATTGCGGTGAGGCTTCTTCATAATATATATTATTCTAGTTTTTTGTCTAAGGCCCATTCATGCCTGAGCATTTTTTATAATTTAAAGCTCAAAGTTCCAAAACTCTCAACTAATAAAATCAATGTAATTAATTGGTGGTTGTTTCACATATGAAAGCTCAGGTGCCTGTAGCTCAACTCCTGATGCTCCAAAAGCTACATGAGGCAGATTTTTGCATTTAGTCCCCATAGACTTCAAAGGGAAAGTCTATAAACATTTTTAGTCTGTATGAAATGGTCTCATCCCCTTGATGCTTTCTATTGGTTAAAACACTTTTTATTAAACATATAATGTTTTTTAATTTATTAAAATAATTCATTAATTACCGGTAAATAAAAGTATAAAATACATAAGTTGTATCAAAACAAGCAATATAGAGGCAAACATCCTGTCAAAACTGTGTTGCGTCTACAAGCTTCATGGATTAACTGGTTCTTCAGGACAAGTACGCCTTATACATGTCTTCAAGATCATAACTCCTTCTAAGTAGACAAATCAACACATTGATTTACTCTACAGCAATTAGTGTAACATTGTGACAGTAAATGAATATATCCATCAAACATAATTCATAACAAATATTTATATTCTATTTTCACCCTTTACCATAATGTGATTGACAGTTGTGAATGTAATACATTTTTTGTTATGAATTATGACACAGTGTTGAGTAATCTTTTTTAGTAATGAACAACCAGCACTGTCAGGGGGCAGTGCCATGCCCAATACACACTGCAGTACTGCCTGTGTGATCCATTTGCCGGGGCTGTGTTTGTGTACAAGCAGCCGCAGGTAGACACACACAGCCGCAGAGCTGGAGTCAGCTGTTACTATTATGAATGAACACATAGTGCTGCTTGTAGTAAATGAACAGTCATCTTAGAGAGAGTGTGGGTCTTAGTGCTGGCTGTACCTACCCCCACAAGAGCACTCATAATTCTGTCTTAAAACGGAGTTCCACCCAAAAGTGGAACTTCCACTTTAAAGGAAGGTGACCCCTGACATGCCACAATTGGCATGTCATTTTTTTGGGGGGGGGGGGACGACCGGAGACCCTGTTTTCACAGGGTCCCAGGTCTACTTCCTCTACTAGAGCCACGGCTCCAGAAAGAAGTTCACCTTTCTCCCCCTCCCTCTCAGTGATCTCCGGTCCCAGAAGATATGCCTGCCATTCACAAGGCTCAGCGTGACTCGCTTTGACTTTGAAGCCAATGCCGGGTGCCCACACTTGTGATGCCGGCGCCGCTGAGGGGGAGAAGAGCGAGCCCTCGGGGGACCGCATCGCTGGACCGTGGGACAGGTGTCCGATTGTTAAAAGTCAGCAGCTACACATTTTGTAGCTGCTGACTTTTAACTGGGTGGAACTCCGCTTTAAGAATAGGGTGGGCCATACAGCCAATGAAACAAGGGTTTTAATCCCCAGCAGAGCTGCTGATTCAAAAGGGACCAAGTGACATATGTATTATGCATTTTTTGCCATCTTTGTCCCATTGGGGGGATTTGCCTTCATGTCCTATCCCATAACCAAAACAGGAAATGAGGGGAAATCCCTCGAAAGTAAGGGTATCCTGGTGTGCCACCAGAGTCATCAAAACTAGTGTCCCTATTGGAATATTTTCCCTCTATTAGTGTTCTGATTTCAACCCAAAATTTGGGATTTTCTTTTACTTTGACTTTCAATGATAATGGTAAACAGGCTAGAGAGGGTGAATCTCCCTAACTAGAACACAGACAACAATAAAAAACTGACAGATGTTCTAGTCCCTTTCCACTCTATCCAAAACTAAAAAATAAGTTTTGCCTTTAGTTACACTAAAAAAAAAATGTTAAAAAAAGATTTAATAAGAGTTCTTTTTTAAGACAGCTGACCAGAAAATGTTATGTTTCTGAAGACTACTACTGCAGAATGTGGTAAATGGCCTCTTTATAGTGTTGTTAAGGTAGTTTTGATAGTTTCTTAAGCATTCAATAACTTGTCTTTGTATTATCTTGCCTGAATAATTCCCAAAAAGGCAGCTGGGCACATGGAACCAGAAAACTGGATGGGACAGTGTAGAGATTACACTAGAGGGCCTATGAGTCCACGGCATACAGACAGAGCAAGATCTGTGAGTCCCCTGCGGGGAATCCACTCTTTGGAATGTTACAGGTACAGTGTACAATGAAACAAACATCTCCGCTGTACATAGCGAGATTACATGTGTACAAACAGTAAAAGCATTCTTGTCATTCTTCAGTTATGTTTACTAAAGTTATTGACTGATGATCTATAAATGCAACCACAAGGGCCAATCCTTACAGCCACAAAGTGACAGCATAACAATAATTCCATAAATTCAATCACAATTACAGAACATTACTCTTCATTTACATAGAGCTGGCCATACACAATTTGATTTTAAAGTGAATGTTCATGTGGAACATCTGTAAAAGTCATTCATCAGAACATTCTTGCTATCATTTTATGAACTAATTTTGCTTGAAAGCCCTTAACATTTCACCCAGACATGCTATTGGATGGAAACTCAGATATATTAACCACTCCAGATCCGCGCTATTGCCATAGTACGGCTCCAGCGCGGATCTGGAATGCCGGGACGACGTCCATGGACGTCGTCCCTTGTGCACGCTCCTCGCGCGCCCCCTAGTGGCAGCAGCGGCGCGCGCGCCGCACGCTGCGCGAGCGTGCCCGTGGCTCGGGCGGACTCGATGTCCGCCCGGACCCGCCGATCTCCTTCAGGAGCCTCAGAACGGGGAACCGCCGTTGTAAACACGGCGGTTCCCCGTTCTGTGACAGGGGACATACCAGATCTACTGATCCCTGTCACTGGGATCAGTTAGATCTGTTATGTCCCAGCCAGCCCTGCCCCCCCCACAGTTAGAACACACCCAGGGAACATATTTAACCCCTTCACTGCCCCCTGCTGGTTAACCCCTTCACTGCCAATGACATTTATACAGTAATCAGTGGACATTTAAATTTCTGATCGCTGTATAAATGTCATTGGTCCCAAAAATGTGTAAAAAATGTCCGACATGTCTGCTGCAATATCGCAGTCCCGATAAAAATCGCAGATCGCCGCCATTACTAGTAAAAAAAAAAATAATAATAAAAACGCCATAAATCAATTCCCAGTTTGTAGATGCGATAACGTTTGCGAAAAACCAATCAATATACGCCGATTGCGATTTTTTTTTTACCAAAAATATGTAGAAGAATATATATCGGTCAAAACTGATGAATAATTTTTTTTAATGGATTTGTACTTTAGCAAAAAGTAAAAAATATTGTTCTTTTTTGCAAAATTGTCGCTCATTTTTTGTTTATAGCGGCGATCAGATATGATGCAGAGGGGATCAAATACCACCAAAAGAAAGCTCTATTTGTGGGAAAAAAAGGACGCAAATTTTATTTGGGTACAACGTCGCACGACCGCGCAATTGTCATTCAAAATGCGACAGCGCTGAAAGCCAAAAATTGGTCTGGGCAGGAGGGGGGTTTAAGTGCCCGGTAAGGAAGGGGTTAAACAGGTTACATTACAATATGCTTGATTTTCTTTTTTTCCCAAACCAAAACTAAATTACAGTTAGAATTGTTAGTTCCAGAAAAATTTCATCCTGCTCCTTTGAATTTTCTCATCACTATGGTCAAAAATGAACACTACTTTATCCCCACTAACCATTAGGTCTCATGCACACAGGATGTTTTTTAACTATTTTACAGCAGCTGTTTTAGCTGCAGATGTTTTTTTCTACAGTCAATAAACTCTCATCATGTTATCCTATGTGTTTATGTACACATAGGCTGTTATCAACTGTTTTTGACAGTTACGTTTTTGAGCTGTAAAAAAACCCAAGACTAGTGGGTTCTGAGAGACGTTTTTCAGCTGTAAACATTAAAATATTTTTGGACATTTTAGGTCATTGAGGAAAAATAAAAAAACACTGGCCCTTTAAAAATGCAAAAAAACGCCCAAAAACGCAGGTAATTTAACGCTAATAAAAGCGGGAAAAAATCACTGATAAGCTACTGACGTTTTTAAGGACTTTTTTTTAAACGTCCTGTGTGCATGAAGCCTTAGAAAATCAAATGAACATTCTGAAAAAGACATTTTCAAATTATATTTTTCTGGCGTATGGCCAGATCTGTTTGATAAGTTTAGCTAATTTCTCTTGGATTGGTAGGGCATCTTGAGGCAAGTAACAAGGCTCACCGTGCTTGCAAGAGGGGAGTAGCTAGAGAGAGATATACAGTAAACCTCATAATATCAGTTATTTTACTGTGTGGCTTTAAGCTTTATTGAGTACTGTTTTCTAAATGTTTTTTTTTTTGTCATTTTGTGGAATATATTTTTGGGTCTGTGGGACAAATTAAGCTTATATTTTTCTTTATCTCTAGCTCAGTGTTTCTCAACCTTTTCTCTCAGTCAAGGCACCCTTTAAAAATGATGGACAATCTTGAGGCATCCTTTAAAAATGATGGATGGTCTCGAAGCACCCCATTCTAAAATGTAAAAACTATTCTAATAGTTTTACATAATGCAGCAACATCCACAAGTAGGACACCCAACCTTAGAGGTGATTTAGGCTGTCCAATCTTCTTTAGATTTACCATAAACCATATAATATGAGGTCAAAACTAAACAACACTTTCAATTTTATCCAATAAGGCAGGCCCTTGTACTACATAGTTAAAGGTAAATCTAAAGAAAATTGGACAGAAAATCAAACATGTATGGCCAGCCTTATTCTTCCACAGCAAATCCACTTTTGCACACTGGTACTGACTAGTATTCCAATGTTTCTCTTCTCCTTCAGTTTTTCTCCCTCATTCAGCTAATGTCACCCCGATGCTGATGGAGAGGGGCAAACAAAGATGCTAAGCAGGCAACTGACATCCTCCATATCAACTGACGATGCCATTGGTTGTTAGGACACTGGCAGCTAGAAGGTTGTAATGGTGTACAATGAAAACCTATTGCTTTGTGTAACTACAAGGCAGGCTTCATCCACACACTGGCTTGTATGCAAATTATGGGCAATTTTTAGGAATTTTGCCAAGGCACCCCTGAAGAAACCTCAAGGCACCCCAGGGTACCTGGGCACCCTGGTTGAAAAAGGCTGCTCTAGTTCACACTGTACTGGTTGAAGTTGTCCCCAAGACCAATTATTTATTAATAAATTAATTAATTAATCAATTAATAGTTTTTGGTATTTCATTATATTGACATTACATCTTATTAATCCCAGTGCAGCACTCTGTAATTTAAACCATAACCATATTATATATCCCATTAAACTACCACAATTGTGCTAACACCCCTTCGCATTAATGATACTTTTGCAATCTATTGTCAAAATAATCACTATGTGACATGAATCCCATCAATACAATTATCTGTAATAAGCACAATCCTTAAACATCTTCCCTATTCTTTAATCCGCTTCCTGTGAATCACTCCAGACAATAACTTCTCTTGTGCACCTCCACTCCATGGCATCAATATTGCTGATACAGGCTCCCAGCATGTATAGTGCTGCAACTACACTTCTCAGCTCACCTCTCTGTCTGTTGATGCATTGTGACGTCACCACATTCTGCCCTACGCATTACCTCATTAAGGTTTAATAACAGAACAATGCACTGGGATGAACAATATTAGTGTGAGAAATGCATATTGATGCTGGCTTACTTAATTTAGAATACACAGAGGGTGCATATTAGCAACACAGGAGAACTAATATTTATATTATATTGACATAGTATTACAAACCTCTTGCCCATTAGTGGTCATCCAGCACTGTTCTTTTCTAGTCATGTGTTTTGTATTGTGACAAAGTAGACAATTATTTTCTAATATGAACAATTTCCTGACGGCTCAATGTCAGCACAGCTGGGTATTGGCTCCACCCCCATGCCTCAAGAACTTAACTCATATAAATTTGAGCCCACCTATAGCCTCTGAGTTCTTCTTTTTTCCTCCTATGCGCAGGACCTTGGTGTGCTCCTCTAACTGACTGGTCTAAAGGGCTGGCCGTCCATCCATGCATGTGGAATTGGCTGGACGCAGTCCCTGGTGTCTCAGCTAAATGACCCATAATCCAGGGAGCCCACTGCTGGTATTCGGGGTTGCTTATATCATGGCTAATAGCCTTGTCTGGGGTCCGCTGGGTTCATGGAAAGTGGACAGCGGTGTCAGCAGAGTCTCTCCTAGGCCGGCGCACTGCGCTGTGCCAGTGTTACAGTCAGATTGCGGAGGTGTGGTGAGCTAAAGTTAAAAATGCTTTGTATCCAAATGAATACTGCATTGCTGGGAATCATTGTGCCTTGCATCCTGCAGCCGCTATACATACCCTGAGCTCCACACAGGGAGTACTGTGCATAACAGGTGCACAAAGTAACACTGTGTCTGTTCACTCATGGCATTAACCCGTTGGTGGCTTCTCTGGTTTGCTTTACTATTGTGTCATTGTGCCAACCCTTTCAAAGACCAGCATTGCGAGGGAAGGTAGAGGAGTTGCCTGTGGATGACTACTGTACCCAGCTATTGCCTGTTGAAATATAGGACATCCTTTTACATTTCTTTGTGCTCTTCAGTTTTTAACCAAAAAAAAAGAGGGGGAGAAGCATGCTTTTATGATGTTTATGATTCCCTTGGGTGGTTTGTGTACATCGCAGAATAATGTTGTAATTCTGTTGCAAATTCCTACCTTTTTGTTACTGTTCTGAACAAAACTCTTTCATTCTGTCCTGATTCCTGGCAGGGCAAGGTTTAGCTCAATAACCAACTAGTGATCAGGGCTGTAGATGGAAACTCAGTCTGCTCCTAGCTGTGGTTAACCCTTTAGGGTTTTTTACTAAGCAAACTATTTTACTGCATTTCATTTTTTTTCTGGGCTGCTTTGTTAAGTGGCACGCAAAACCCTCTGAAAAGGTTATCTATATTGGTAATGAGCAGTCTCAGAGCTTTCCCAAGCACAACAGCCCTCTCAGGCAATTCATTAAAGAAGACAGGGATGAACATGAACCTTGTTTTGTTCAAGCAACCAGAGATGAGGATGATGATACCAAACAGGTTGTCACATTTATTAAATAAGTGGCAAATACAAGCCGAAATAAGATCCGGATAGCCACACTCCAAATAATGCTTATTTATTGATGAAAAGGGTCCATACAGTACAAAAATAGGGTAAAAGGCTAAAGCGTTTCACGCCCCTCTTACGGGAGCTTACTCAAATACACTTTGGAGTGTTTCTACTAACCCTGTGAAGAGGTTATATGTTCTGACAATGACCAGTCTCATAGCCTTCCCAGGCAAAACAGGCTCTTCAGACTCTCCAAAGGGGAAGATGTGAAGGAACATGACTGTATGAATCTTGCTTTGTCTAAGCAGCCAGAGATGAGGATGATGTTACCGAACAGGTGGTATCATTTAGTGAACAAGTGGCCAATACACTCAAGTTATTTCCACTCACCCTGTGAAGGGGTTATATGCTCTGGCAATGAGCAGTCTCATAGCTTTCCCAAGCAAAAAATCCCTCTTCAGACTCTATAAGAGGAAGCCATGGATGGGTATGACAGTATGTATCCTACTGGCTCAAGCAGCCAGGGATAGAGATGACACCTAATAGGATGTCACATTCCATAAGCAAATTGTCAATACACTCTAAAGGAGTGGTTTCTGCTCACCCTTTGAAAGGGTTTTCTGCTTTGGTAATGAGAAGCTGCCTAGCCATACCAGGCAAAACAGCCCATTTTATGAGTTTCTGGATGGTCATGACTGCATGAATACCACTTTGTTTCAAGCCACCATGGATAAGACACTTAACAGATTGTCACATGAGGCTAATACATTCTAGGGCTGGGTTCACACTATTGCCGCATGCGGCTCCCAGGAGGGGTCCAGTGTGTCCCCGTTCACTGCTTCAGGTCCAATTCTAGGCCAAATTTTTGGCTGAATTCAGACCTGGAGCGGACCAAAAGACGCACAGGACTTCTGTGCAAATTCGCACCAGAGCCACGGCGGAGATATGTGAACTGGCTCCATAGAAACACGCATCCAATTCGCAATGGTGTGAGCCCATCCTTAACGAGTGTTTTCTCTCACCCTGTGAAAGGGTTATCTTTTCTATCAGTGACCTCTTAGCCTTCCAGGCAAACCATCTTCTTCAGACTTCTCCAAAAAGAAGAGATGAACATGACTGCATAAGCCCTACTGGTTCAAGCACCTAGGCATAAAGATGTCCACACCTGTCAGGTTGTTGTATTCATTGAACACGTGGTCAATACATTCTAAAGGAGTTGCTTCCACTCACTCCGTAAAGGGGTCATATATTGTGCCAATTAGCAGTCTCAGAACCTCCTCAGGCAAATTAACTCTTGTCAGATTCTTCCCAAGAAGATGTGAATGAATATGTGATTCCTACTTTGTTCAGGCAGACAGTGATTAAGATGATGGCAACCAAGTTGTCACAATTGATTAAGCATGTTGTCAAGACACTCTAAAGCAATTGCTGAATTCATCTTCTGCAAGGGCCATCTATTCTGGCAATGTCCTGTCTTCCTTTCAGGGCCATTAAAACTGATCTCAAATCCTTCTCAAGCCAACCAAGCCTCTTTAGTCTCTTCTGAACAGGACGATGTCTCCACACAACCACCACGTACTACAGACGGCAGGCCCATTTTACTTTCCTTTAATAAAATATTATTGTTTGGCATACTACACTCAGGTCTGGTGCACCTTGTTCCTTGTTTTCAACCTTGCGGACGGAACCGCCATTAAGTCCGGCTTGGTCACACATGAGACCATCCCCCCTGTCCGCCGTCACGGCCGACGGGCATCAAGAGTTCCTGCAGCTGGATGCCATTGCATCACCTCTGTTCCCTATCATAATTGGATTATGTTGCCTCCAGGCACACAACCCTAGCATCAATTGGGTCACTGGTGAAATCATATTTCCATCTCTGTACTGTTTCCTACACTGCCGGCCTGAGACCCCTGGAGCCCTCCCGGGCTTGTTATGCCTTGATTCAGAGCCAGACCCCGACACCCGTAAATCAGTTCCCTCAGCATACCATGCCTTCCTGGACGTCTTCAGCAAGAAAGGTGCTGAGAGTCTTCCATCCCATAGACTCTATGACTGCCCTATTGAGCACCTTCCAGGGGCGTAAGTTCCTTTGGACAGATTTTCCCATTAACCGAGCTTGAACTGTCAGCCCTCAAAACTTACCTGGATGACAACCTAAAGAAGGGCTTCATCCATCCGTCCACGTCACCAGCAGGAGCAGGTATATTCTTTGTGGAAAAAAAGACCACACACTACGGCCTTGTATCGACTATAGGGAGCTGAACAAAATTACAATGAAGAACCGTTACCCTCTACCTCTAGTACCTGAACTTTTCCAAAGGTTTGGGGCAACAACCATTTTCACTAAGCTGGATCTTCATGGGGCATATAATCTTGTCCACATCCGGGAAGGTGACAAGTGGAAGATCGCCTTTCGTACCCGCTTCGGGCACTTCGAGTATCGGGTCGAACTTTGCAACGCTCGCCGCTACATTCCAGCATTTTGTGAATGATATCTTTAAAGACTATCTGGACCAGTTTGTCATCATATATTTAGATGATTTGCTTATCTTTTCCTCCTCGTTGGATGACCATCGCAGGTATGTGACAAGTGTCTTAAGCCGTCTCCGGCAACACGGACTCTACGCCAAGGCCAAGAAGTGCGTCTTTGAACGCCAAAGTATCCCATTTCTGGGATTAATTATCTCAACCACGAGCATCACCATGGACCCGCAAAAGGTCTCCGCCATTGTGGACTTGCCAGTACCGACAGACAAAAAGGGGGTCCAGGGCTTCGTTGGGTTCGCCAACTTCTACCGAATGTTCAATAAGGGGTTCTCAGCTATCGTCACCCTGATCGCCCAACTGACCAAGCAAAACACTCTGTTTCGCTAAACCACAGAAGCACAGACGGCCTTCGAGATTCTTAAAAAACTATTTATGTCCGCTTCTATTCTGAAACACCCTGATCCAATCCTGTCCTATGTCCTGGAAGTGGACGCTTCAGAAACTGCGGTGGGGGCTGTACTCTCACAGAGACAAGGCTCTATTACGTCCAGTGGCCTTCTTCTCTGGTAAACTGTCAGCACCAGAAAGGAACTATGACGTGGGGGATAGAGAACTTTTAGCTATCAAGTCTGCACTTGAGGAGTGGTGCTATCTGCTAGAGGAGGCTGCACACCCCATCTTAATCTACACAGATCATAAGAACCTAGAGTATCTGAGAATGGCAAAGAGACTGAAACCACACCAGGCCCAGTGGGCGCTCTTCTTCTCTAGGTTCGCTTTCCACATCACGGACAGGCCTGGGTCGAAGAACACTAAACCAGATGCTCTGTCCCGTATGTTCTGTGAAACTGGTACCCCCACGTTTCCTGATACTATTCTTCCATCCGGGAATTTCCTACTAACTTAGGAGGACTTGCGGTCCCGGATCAGGCGGTCCTTAGCCAGGGCTGTCAGTTTTCCGGACCCGAAATTGCAAATGAGAGATGGCTTGCTGTGGTACAGCGACAAAATCTTAGTGCCTGAGGAACTTCGACTGTCTGTCCTGGAACTCTGTCATGACCACAAGCTGGCAGGACACTTCGGTGCCCACAAGACATCAGAACTCCTACAAAGTTCCTTCTGGGGCCACAAGTTGTCGGAGACTGCAAGAAATATGTAAATGCCTGCCTCACTTGTGCCCGAAATAAAAACAGCAAAACTAAGGCTCGGGGCCTGCTGAACCCACTCCCAGTACCACAAAGGACAATGATCTCCATGGACTTCATTGTAGAACGGCCGTCGCTGCTGAAACGGCAGAAGTTTTCATTAAGGAAATTATCAGAATTCACGGTATACCAGCAAACATTATATCCGACCATGGAGTCCAGTTCACCTCCAGATTCTGAAAAGCTCTGAACTGCCCCAGTTTCCATGAATCCACCCCATCTTCCATGTGACCCTATTAAAACCCGTAACCCCGGACCCCTTTCCGGGAAGGAAGACTGGTCCCCTGGAACCAATACTAGTGGATGGAGAAGAGGAATTTGAGGTGGAATCTATCCTGGACTGAGGGAAGAGGGGTAACTGCATCCAGTACCTAATTAAGTGGAAGGGTTATGGCCAAGAAGAAAGTTCATGGGAGCCTGAAGGTAACATCCATGCTGAAGAGTTGGTCAAGCTGTTCAAGAGGGACCACCAAGAAAAGATGGCCCATCTGGGTATCCGGAGGCTGCCCCTTGGGGGGCAATGTCAGGAAGAATGGCACAGTATTCCAGGAAGAATTGCCATTCCATTGCGGGAGCGCACGTGGCAGGTGCACGCATGTGGGCGCGCACGCGTGCGCAGGCACGTTCGTGTCAGCCATGGTGCTGAACAGGCCATTTAAATTAGACAGCACCACATAACCAGTGCTGTCCGTTCTACAGCGTTACCCATGTCCCGAGCGATTTGTTTGCCTGAGTTTCCTGTTCTGTGACCCGGCCTGTCTCCTGTTTCCTCCTTGCCTAATGCCTGCACCGACCCCATGACCATTCTTCTGCCTGCTCCTTGTGTACCTTGCTGCCAACCTGTTGATGACCCTGCTTATACCCGACTACTACTCTGTGCCTGCTCCACCTGTGCCACGCTGCCCGACTGTTGTCGACCCAGCCTGTACCCACTACTCTATCATCCCAGCATGAGCACTCGGAGGGACTCTCCACGCTCGCGCCAGTGACCCAGTCAAGCCCTCGTGCCTCCCTGCACACTCGAACCACCTGTCCACACTACCAGGCGTTCCCCAATCAAGGCCGTAAGAGAGGTTGCTCCCTGCATAAGTCAGACTCCACCACCAGGTGCATGACACTCTCACTGAAAACGGCTTTACTGGTGGCAATTACATCAGCCAGAAGAGAGTCAGCATTGGCGGCCTTGGGGTTTAATGAACCCATACTCGCGCACTTCCCAGACAGGGTGATACTCATGCCAATGCTTGAATGTGTGCCTGAAATGACCTTCAGAGTCCATATCACACAAGAGGTTGTCCTTCTTATGTTCCTTTTGGGGAGTACTCAAGAAATTAGCCCATCAGATGTGGGCCAAGCTTTACAATGTTTAATCACAACGACTTCTGCCATCAGGAAGTCGGAGCATCTGTTTGTCATTTCAGGTGGAACACATAATGATTTCCCGGCTTCCAACCAGATGGCTTTTTGGTTGATGAAGCTCATCTCCTTGGCCTACAAGTTGAAAGGGTTGGCTGTGCCAAGGAGAATCACGGCACTCTTCACTAGAAGGGTCTTGACTTTGAGAGTGACAGCAGGCTGAGTGTTTGAGACTATCTGCAAGGCAGCTACGTGGGCACCAAAATAAATAAGTTCATGGTTCATTACTGTATAGAAGAAGCATTAATGACAGTTGAGTTTGGCAGAGGCATCTTGGCTTCTGTTTTTAGCCAGAATTGAGGAGTGTGTAGCATTATCCCTTCCCTGTTTGGCTAGTTATTTCCCAGCTGTGCTGACATGGAGCCGTCAGGAAAACGGAAAATTTAATTCAAATACTTACCGTAATGTTCCTTTCCTGACGAGATCCATGGCAGCGCAGATCCCACCCTGCTGGGTAGGACTAGTTACAGAACGCCGAGGCTGTAGGTGGGCTCAAATTTATATAAGTTAAGTCATGGAGGCATGGGGATATACCCCCAGCCTATACCCAGCTGTCCTGCCATGGAGCTAGTCAGGAAAGGAGAATTACGGTAAGTATTTGAATTCAATTTTCCATTATCTGCACACACCCTGACTGCAACATTTCCTTTATTTGTTTAATTCTGGTTTCTTAAAAGGTTGCTTTACTAGAAAATGTTTTTCATTTGACTGTTTTATAGTAGATTTACTAGTAGCTTTCAGGTAGCCTTTATAGCTTGTGTGTGGCTTCATATTTTTCCGCAAGCCTTCATCTATAGTTCATGGTTGTTCTATCTGTCTCTAATTGCAGTAAGCTGCCAATTAACACACCTCCCATTTCGAGGAGAAATTCTTTGTCTCGCTTGTCCACATCGTCTGCAGAGGAGTCTGCCCTGGAGCTGTCCCTGTCCCGTAGAGGATGGAGTGGTTCAGAAATGGACCTCAGGGCATCTCTCTCAGAAAGTTCCCAGAAACGTGCGGATCTTGTACAGCGCTTGAGGGAGACTCAAGGGAAACTGGAGGAGCAATCAGAAGAAATCAGAAGGCGGGATAAAGAGCTGGAATTGAGCCGGGCCAAAACAGAGCTACTTGCCCTGAAGCAGAAAGTAAGAAAAGTGGTATCTACAAGATATTAGTCATAAAAAGCACAAACACAGGCCACATTTTGTGCAGATTAAATCATTTTAGGTTAATCTTTAAAAAAAAAATGCTGAATGTTGGAGATTCAGATAATTGCTGCCAATCGCTTTCATTCAGATATCAATCAGGAAAATGGTAAATCCAATGGCAAACCTTCCTGTATAAGTGGTTATCATAGGATCACCATCATCCCTCACAGTACAGCAATTCAAAGATCTCATGAATGAAACATTAGGTGGAGTGCAAATGTTTATTATGTTTTTTTTCTGTACATTTTCCTTGTGTAGTAGATTTTTATTTTCTGGTCTGCTAAGTTAGTCAACTTAATGATTCAGTGCCATGCGAACAAGTGCAAAACTGGGCGGAAATGTCTTATAAGCCCAGTATGCGACATCATTTTTTTAAAGCTATCTCGAGGTGCCTAAAGCTGGCCACACAGGTTATCAGCAACTAATAACCCTAAAGGAGATTGTAGCTCTCTAATGCAGTAAGAAAGGTCCATATGAGAGGATGTATTTTTTTGCATAGACCTTTGAATAGCCACTTGCCAACCGCAATACGCATATATACGTTGCAGTTTGCAAGTGGTTTACTGGGATTATGGCTGAAGATATCAGGCATAACCCCGGTATTTTTCTTTTCACCCAGTGGTTGGCTTTCTCATGAAAGCGCTCCGAGCGACTCATTTGCCATTGGATCACTTTCCGAAGCAGCGAGTGTTTCTTTGGTTTACCGTTTTCATCGGCACACCTGAGAAATGATTCGACAGTGCAGCTGGCTGGTTACAGAGGCTACCATAGACCAGATCTTCTCTAATTGCCTCTATGGCCTTGGAGGATCAGAGCAGCGTAATGTCATCACAACGTCACTTCTGGAAGAAATATTTTTTTCCTTTTTTTAAAGCAAAACATAAAAAAAAATGTTTTTTTTGGTTTTAAAGATAAAGAAGAGATTTGGGGTATTTTGTGTGTTTGTTGGGGTGTTCACCACCCATCCCATCCTGGTGTGCAATGCCCCAATGGATGGGGAGGTATGGTGCGATTGTATGATTTTGGCCAGTAGCCTCCCTGTCTGTTCTCCCTCCTCATAAAAGGCTAGTTTGTTAAAAAAGCGTTTCTTATCTGTCTTGGATGTATGTGATTGCCTGCATCCTGAGCAGCTAGCCAGGCTTCTCTAGTGCCCTCTGCTGAGATAGCAATATACTTTGCCTCCAAGCTTCGTACCAGCTGAGCAGCCTGCTCCCTTTGGGCATGAGGGCACCTCGGTCATAAATAGGCCCCTCAGGTATGCTTTAAATGCGTCCCGGGCACTGTTCAAAACAGGGTGATCTGCATGCCTTCTCCAGTAGTCAGAAAGCTCATGTGTTATTTTGTCATGTGAGGTAATGAGATTTAACCAAAAAGCATTAAGCTTCCAAGTGGCTCTAGGCAAAGTGGTAGCAGGTTTAACATTCAAAAGAACTATGAGAGGGGAGTTGTTTGATATGCCTCTGATCAAGTATATCCTCTATGAGGGGGGTGGTTGAAGGTGTATACAGGCATAAATCAATCCTCGAGAGGGATAAATGTGTCTTGGAGAAACACGAGAACTGTTTTTGATGTGGGTTTCGGAATCACCACGGATCAATCCACCCCACTTCCTCTATAAATTTCAGTAAGGTGGACCCAGAACGGGGAGGTCCCCCAATTGGGGGGAGGGATGTTTGTCAAGGACAGGGTAGAATTCCATTAAAATCACCTATCAGTATTAGAGGAATATCAGGGTTACCCAGCTGGTACGACAATAGGATCCTCAGTATTGTGGCATTGAATGGAGGCAATATGTACACAACAGCCAGAATACATGTCAACTGATAAATTCTACAGATTAGAAACACACATCTTCCCTCTACATCAATCACTTTGTCAATTAAGTTGAAGTCTAGGGATCTGTGTATCAGGACACTCACCCCCCTTGAGTAGGAGGTATGAGTGGAATGATATGCCCATCCTACCCAAGCAAAATTTACACATGACAGAATCTCTGGAGTTAAGTGGGTTTCCTGTAGTGCACAGACTGCAGGGAGATGCTTCCTGAGAGCAGTGGATACCATGGTTCTCTTAAGGGGACCATTAATGCCTCTAATGTTCCGTGAGACAGCAGAAGTGGTGGTCATCATAAGTCTACATAGTAATAATGGGACTGTATATAATCTTCCCAGGGAACACCTAGTAGCATCAAGATATGCACCATTGTGCCCATGCAGACCAGATCATTGGGCTCTACATACTACAGTCCAGGGCACATAGCAATTTCGGAGGCCTAGGGGCTAACCCCACATCACTTCTGTGGTAGCTTGAAATGACACTGAGCAAACTGGAACCAGGACAGTTAAAAGGGAAAACATTGAACAAAAGGAAAACGTTGAACAAAAACTGTAAAGCAATAACTTTAGTGAGGCCTTCATCACGGCCTCCGTGGAGTAAACTCCAACGTTGCAAGGATGTTCCAAAGGGTTTGTAGCTCAATGGTGCAACAATCCATCTTGGTAACCGCTTGTTAAGCATAAAGAAAAACATGAAAAAATTGGGATTAGCTTACGGCATACATAGATACCCATTTAAGCCTCTGCAAAAACAAGCAGGAAGTGACCATCAAGTGCGTCTGTAAATTGTAATCTACAAGGTTGCCCAATCTCAAAGATGACTGGCTCTCAATTCCAACAGGATAATTATGTCCCAGTTGCATAATCAGGCATTTATGTGAAAAGTAATCCAATCTTTATATTCCGCAGTTAAGCAGTAGTGGTAATGCTTGGACCTGCCGGTCAGTCCACCCTGGCTGCAGGTCTTCCAGCTTGGCGAAGCAGATGGTCATTAGCATCCAACCAGTCAGAGGCCTCCACAGCTGATTCAAAAAGTGAGCCTGGACCCTTGCTAATACTCGGAGCCTAACAGGATACAGCATGGCATAATTGGCCAGGAGGCTTTAGAGCCTTTTTTTGACTTTTCCAAATATAGCTCTGCGGCGCTGTACTTCCGCCGAGAAGTCAGGATAGAATGAAATCTTGGCGCCATGAACTGTATGTTGTGGCGTTCTCTGGCCAGACAAAGGATAAGCTCTTTGTCTTTATAATTGAGTCTGGCTAGGAGAGTACGGGGAGGGTGGCCTGGTAAAAGGGGGTCCAGGTGGAACTCTGTGTGCTCGCTCAAAGGTGTAAAAGGGGGTGAAGGCCTCCTCGCCAAACACTTCAACCAGCCATCTCTCCACAAACTGTGTTGGGTCCCTGCCCTCCGTCTTCCAGGAGCCCCACAATGCGGACGTTGTTCCTCCTGAGGCAATTCTCACTTTTTAGTTTGTTGGCTTTAGTAGCTCTGGCAGTGGATTGTGTGTCTCTGATGAGCGGAGCCACTTTATCCTCCATGTCACTGATCTGGCCCTCCACTGCTGTAGTGTTTAGTTGTATTTTTTAATTCACTAAAGTGTATTTTTTTTTAAATTGCATCTGAAAAACTGCTGCGCAAATACGTGACATAAAAAATTGCAATCATCGCCATTTAATTCCTTAAGGTCTCTGCTAAAAAATATATATAATATTTGGGGGTCATAACAAATTTTTTAGCAAGAAATACTGATTTAAACTTGTGAACAAAAAGTGCCAGAAAAGGCCCGGTCTTCAAGTGGATAATAGTATGGTTGTTTGTAAAGCTAAAGAACATTATTCAGAGAATGTACAATTAGATTGTAAGCTGCATAACCAGTTTAAGCTGAGAGGTCAGTTCTAGCATTTTCTTTTTGTGCAATTTGTCATAGCAATGGTAATTTTTAGCTCTCATTGAATTTCTTTGCTGAAAATAGCAGTCATTGTGGTGCATAATAATTATTATTATAGCTTAGTGAATTGAGTCACTGTTTTGCAAAGTACCTCCTGGTGTAGCTTTTCTTTTATGAAGTACCCCATGCTAGATAATGTATTACCTTATGCTTCTATTAAAATCTTTTTGCCTAGAATACATTAAATACACATATAATCTTTTAAGGATATTGTTGTTGAAATGAATGTTTTTTTAAACAGGGTTGCTTTAAACTTAAATTCTTCATCATTTTCTTTGATCTGAATGTGATTATTTTTAAAAGACAGTGGAGTGGAGTGGTTGATAAAGTACAATATTTTCATGTACATTATGGTTATTTCACACCTATATTTTATTGTCTAGCAACTTGAAGCCTCAATTTCTCAGTTAGAAAAAGAGAAAGGATGGCTAGAAGTATCCCGTTTCGAAGATAAGAAACAACGAGGCGAACTGCAAGACAGGTGAGTTTCTCATTACAAATATATGTTTATCACCTTTTTGTATACTATACTAAGTTATACATTTTATATATCATGACATAATATTAACAGACATAAACAAGATAATTGTATTTAGCCATATTTTTGAAACTGGCCTGATCTTTTAATACTTCATGCTGCATGCTATATATATATATAGCATGCAAATCATTGCTGGAGGTCAGAATACAGTGCACAATAGATTGTGGAGATTCTTTGACACTAAACCTAATGAAAATGTTTTAGTGTTGCCCGTACCAAAGATGTCAAGTTTTGCTAATTACACTGTCCAATTCCAGGCCTGTTTTCTACCTATTTCTGTCAGCCACATAAACAATTGCCCAAGCCTGGAAAAAAACTATCTGTCTCCTTTCAGGGGGTGTAAGATCACATGACCACTTTGATGCTTAATGAACATATGGCAAGCATCAGCAGCCACGAATGCTACAATCCTCAGAACTTGGGAACCATGGCTGTTATATGCCTTTCCTACCTTCCCCCCCAGCAAGCCTGGGCTGCCTGTGATGGACAGTCCAGATGTTCGTGGACCATTCACTTTTCCCCATCTCTTGGTCCTTATACTTCTGGCTTTCCTTTCTTTCCTAGACTCCCTATCCCTTCTCCAGCTCCCTACTCGGTAGGTGAGTGACCTCCCTCCCTTTAGCTTCACCTTTATGTCTAACTTTCTTCTGTTTTCTGATCCTCTATCCTTTTCAGTTCAGGTTTGGCTGTACGTTGCACCACCTTTTGGATTTTAACAGGCCTAGGGGGTGCTCCGTAATTATGGGGAACCTCTCTGGGACCCCTGGATCCTAGCGCTAACATTCACACTTAAATTTACTACTGTTAAGTTGTTAAGCTCTTATTTTTTTGTATCACTTTATTTTTGCCCTTCTTATGAGCTAATACCCGTTCCAACCAAAATGCTAGCCCCTGCGTGGGTGGAAGTTTTGCATGTTAACCACTTCTTAAAACCAAATAAAAACTATTGAAACAGAAAATGTTTTAGTGTTTGGAATTTGTGAACATGTTTATTTAGGTTAATCCAGTAAAATGTCTTAATGTAGCATTTATACATTTTAGGTATCAGTGCTAAATTTGACATTGCTTTATGACAAATATTTTTATCACCAGGATTATTAATTTGGAGATGGAAGTAATGTTGGCAAAATCTAGTTTAGAAAATTTCAACTACACCAATGAGCTCATGAATCAGAAAACCTCAATGGTAAGATTTTATTAAAAAATTCAGACTCCAATTTCATTATCATTTTTTTTTTTTTTGCATATACACAGTATAGTGATGTCTCCTGAACTTGTCCACAGCAATGGGCTGAGCTAACCTTTTTTTGCATTATATCCAAAAGATAGGAGCAGTAAAGTGGGCACCAAATTCACAATTTTATTTGCCTATATGTACAATTGTATGCAAAAGTTTAGGAACCCCTGACAATTTCCATGATTGTCATTTATAAATATTTGGGTGTTTGGATCATCAATTTCATTTTATTCTATCAAATAACTGAAGGACACAGTAATATTTCAGTAGTGAAATGAGGTTTATTGGATTAACAGAAAATGCGCAATATACATCAAAACTAAATTAGACAGGTGCATAAATTTGGGCACCCCAACAGAAAAATCACATCAATATTTAGTAGAGCCTCCTTTAGCAGAAATAACAGCCTCTAGATGCTTCCTATAGCCTGTAATGAGTGTCTGGATTCTGGATGAATGTATTTTGGACCATTCCTCCTTACAAAACATCTCCAGTTCAGTTAGGTTTGATGGTTGCCGAGCATGGACAGCCCGCTTCAAATCACCCCACAGATGTTCAATGATATTCAGGTCTGGGGACTGGGATGGCCATTCCAGAACATTGTACTTGTTCCTCTGCATAAATGCCCGAGTAGATTTTGAGCAGTGTTTTGGGTCGTTGTCTTGTTGAAATATCCAGCCCCGGCGTAACTTTGTGACTGATTCCTCAACATTATTCTCAAGAATCTGCTGATATTGAGTGGAATCCATGCGACCCTCAACTTTAACCAGATTCCCAGTACCGGCACTGGCCACACAGCCCCCGGCACGATGGAACCTCCACCAAATTTTACTGTGGGTAGCAAGTGTTTTTCTTGGAACGGTGTGTTCTTTTGCCTTCATGCATAACGCCCCTTGTTATGACCAAATAACTCAATCTTTGTTTCATCAGTCCACAGCACCTTATTCCAAAATGAAGCTGGCTTGTCCAAATGTGCATTTGCATACCTCAAGTGACTCCGTTTGTGGCGTGTGTGCAGAAAAGGCTTCTTCCGCATCACTCTCCCATACAGCTTCTCCCTGTGCAAAGTGCGCTGAATTATTGAACGATGCACAGTGACACCATCTGCAGAAAGTTGATGTTGTAGGTCTTTGGAGGTGGTCTGTGGGCTGTTTTTGACCGTTCTCACCATTCTTCGCCTTTGCTTCTCCAATATTTTATGTGGCCTGCCACTTCTGGCCTTAACAAGAACTGTGCATGTGGTCTTCCATTTCTTCACTGTTCTTCACAGTGGACACTGACAGCTTATATCTCTGCGATAACTTTTTGTAGCCTTCCCCTAAACCATAATGTAGAACAATCTTTGTTTTCAGGTCATTTGAGAGTTGTTTTGAGGCCCCCATGTTGCCAATCTTCAGAGTAGAGTCAAAGAGAACAACAACTTGCAATTGGCCACCTTAAATACCTTTTCTCAAGGCTTAATAAACTCACCAAACCAATTGTGTGTTCCAATTAATCAGTGCTAAGTAGTTACAGGTATTCAAATCAACAAAATGACAAGGGTGCCTAAATTTATGCACCTGTCTAATTTCGTTTTGATGCATATTGCACGTTTTCTGTTAATCCAATAAACCTCATTTCACTACTAAAATATTACTGTTTCCTTAAGTTATTTTATAGATCAAAATGAAATTGCTGATCCAAACACCCAAATATTTATAAATGACAATCATGGAAATTGTCAGGGGTTCCTAAACTTTTTCATACAACTGTATATTAAAACTACGAGTATAAAAGAGAGAGGGGGCTGACAACACATTTGTGCGAGTGTGTTTGTATAACCTGTCCAACCAACCAACCATCTCTCATTGAGGGACACGAAGAAGGGCCATCAGGGGCCAGTGACCCACAGGGCCTTTAGCCTTCATTTACATTGACTGCGGCTTTGAAATTGTGCAAATTCATTTGAAATTGCAGGATTTCAAAGCCGCATGTCAGTGCGACTTCTGACGCGATTTGGAAGACATCTGTGTGGCTTCATGCACAGATGTCTATGCAAGTCACACCCGAAGTCATTAAATGTTGTGCAGGAACTACTTTTCCAAATTGGTGTGGCACTGAAAAGTCGGCAATGCGACACTGAACAGTGCAATTTCTGGCAATAGGGTGCGACTTGTCATGCAATTTGACCTGTCAGAAAAAGATACCCGTTCCCAAAAAAAAAAAAGAAAAACAACTTTCAGTAGTGGTAGAGGAGGGGGAAGATAAGCGGAACTTTCACTTTTAAATGAAGTTCTGCTTAAAGTGGATGTAAACACGATTCATGAAATTTGAGCTGGGCACATATATCTGCAGTGTTTTCTTATCTCTCTTCAAAGCACTAAGTCCCATGGCTTTTTTCCTGTTCCATTCATCTGTTATCAGCATTATAACTTCTGACAAGTTCTCTGCCACATTAGATAAAACCAGCCTGAAATTTGTGTCAGGGAGGTTGTTATAAATAGATTAGCAGAGAGCTTGCCATGTCACAGGACAGCTCTGAAAGTCTCTGCCTATGTGGAGGTGGGGTGTGTGCAATTCCTCCAATCAGCTATCTTGGTTGTATGCCCAGACTTCGTTCCCAGTGGTGAGCTGAAAGAGAAAATCTCTAACACGATCTGAACTCTCTAAACAGTATGTAAAGCTGAAGACAGCAGATATACATGTAAAACTTATGTAGAGAGATTTATTTCACCTCTATGTATAATTTGAGGCTGTTCATTTCACTGGGTATTTGTGAGGGTTTACATCCACTTTGTGTGAATCAAGAAGTGTATGCGGCGCTCACCTAATATCGATATAAACATATGATCTTATATCAGGTAATGTTCCAACAAACAAATAAATAAAATAAAGATCAAAAAATGTGTTGGGTCAGATGCACCCCCCCCAATTAGGGTCCACAGGTTCCCTATCCATCACCTTCACATTTTCTCTGGCTCGAAGGAGAGTGATATCATGTTGCTGCTCTGTACAGAAGTCCTCTCTCCAGGTACTACATGCGATTCACAGTCAGGGTCAAAGGCATTTTTTGGGTCATTAGCCACCAGCTGGGGGCTATCTTCCAGCTCCTCCGGCTCCCCAGCCATTACTGGAAAAGGAAGAGGGTCTCCTTCTTCCTTGGTCCTGCTACCAATCTCTCCTTTCGTTTGGAAAAAAGGGTCTGGTGAGAATTCCCGTGCCTCCTCAGCAGGGGGAGCTCTTTCCTCCAGGCATTCTGTGCCCTCCCACAAACTCCAAAAATGGGGAAAATCCCTCCCTACTAAGGCTTCATGAAGCAGGGAAGGTACTACTCCCACTGAATGGGTCACTCTGCCGAAAGGGGTGTCAATCTCGACTAGCGGCGTCTGGTAGTCACGAGTGTCCACATGAATGCAAATGACCCCGACAGTGCTAGAGTGTAACCTTGCCGGATTTACACAGCTGCTTTTGACCAAGGTTATCACACTACCAGAGTAAAGTAGCACAGTGACGGGCTTCCCGTCAACAGCAATTACACACATTTGCTTCTCTATGCGATTTGAACATGAACATGCAATACATGCCATCTGTGCAAAAAGAGAAATACGTCTTTTCATATAAGCATTATCACATTGCATGGGTTCATCATTCAGGGGACAATTGGCAGCAATATGTCCCAATGCATGACATTGGTAGCACTGTATGTGCTCTATACCCAGTCCTCTCAAGGGTCCCCAAGACCTTCCTGGCTTCTTTGGCCCATCTCCAGGTCTAGAGTCTATAGTCTCTTTCGCCACAGCGGTCTTATCAAACTTCCCCTCGCCCTTGACCCTTGGAACAGTCTTACCGGGGCCGGGCGATTTTTCACCCCTGGATACATTGGAGTGGGGCGCAGACAGGTGCAACAAGTCCTCAGCAGCACAATATCTCTCCATGGCTGACCCACTTCCTCAAAGTAACAGGGAGCGCACGCAGATACCGGTCCATGACCACACGCTCCACGATCTGAGGACCTGAGTCTTTGGCTGTAACCACTTCCTCGTGAGCTGGATCATGTCAAACATTTGGGAGCGGGGTGGCTGGTCCATGCAGTAGGTCCAATAATGTACCTGTTGAGCCCCTACTGCCATGGTAACACCCAGGAGTGCGAGTATCTCTGTTTTTAGAGACTCATAGTCCTGGGCTTTATCTGGCTCTAAATCAAAATAGGCCTTTTGGGCCTCACCTGTCAGAAAAAGTGCTAGAAGTCCCGAACCACTTCATGGTTGCATCACAGAAGAGGGCGTGATAGGGTGTGTTCACCACTCTGGACCACACCTCCCTCATTACAATACCACCTTCCACCCACTTCCTATACATTCTGATTGTATAATCTCCTTTAGGCCTCTTTCACACGGACGGCTGTTTTGCTGCTGTTAAAAGCATGTTAGTTATTTTAAAATCCCAAGACTTTAAGCACAGCGATCACTTGTAGTTGTACATTGCGATTAGCCGCGATTTACGTGCGGCTGCGTTTAGCTGCGGTGGAACATTCTTGACATTTCTCATGTGCTTCCTGTTGTTTTTCTTTCCTTATTGCCGCTGCTATCTGCAGGTGACACCGTGCACTGCGATTACCCGCAGTTATGTGCAGATAACTGCACTACACCATTCCTGGAGGCAGTCAAATTTATTTTTTATATTCGCACAAAACCTCATGTGAGTCATGTAGGACAGCATTGTCTGAGTATTGCTTCGGTAGATAACTTCATCTATCCGCAGCTGAAAGCTGAATTCTATCCGCCCGTGTGAAAGGGGCCTTAGATCTCCCATCAGCTAATAGCTGTCCTGTCTGATTTGATACAAATTGAATGGATTGTTCAGGTGTGTCCTCTATTCCATAGTTCTGCTAAATCTAAAGGAAAATTGTACAGAGATTGTACAATCAGATTGCATAGTGTATGGCCATCTTTATACAAGTACATAGAAGGGAGTGGATGGAGACAGTCAGTTGTCAGGCTTCGTTCACGTCTCCACATAGGAAGACTCACATTCCCGCATGCGTTTGCTTTGGGTGTTTTAACCTGTTGCCGACCAGTCGCCGTTGTTTGACGACTCGCTGTAGCTGTACGCTTTAATAGACTGTAGGAGGCGCGCATGTGCGCCCGCTGCACGCCTCTGGAGCCAATGCATGTTGCCGGCGGACGTGATGTCCGCCGGCTGCCCGCGATCACGCCTCAGAGAACCAGAACAGAGATCTGTTCATATAAACAAACATATCTCCGTTCTGACTGGGAGGTGGAGAGGGATCTGCTGTTCCAAGTAACAGCGATCTCTCTCCACCCCCAGTCACTACACTCCCTGACCATTATAAACGCCTCCCTAGGGAACTCTTAACCCCTTGATCGCCCCCTAGTGTTAACTCCTTCCCTGTCAGTGACATTTATATCAGTGGCTATTTTCAGCTCTGATCACTGTATAAATGTCACTGGTCAAAAAAAAAAGGGTCAAAAGTGTCCAATCTGTCCGCTGCAATATCGCTGATCACCGCCATTACTATTAAAAAATAAATAAATAATAAAAATGCCATAAATCTCTTCCCTATTTTGTGGACACTATAACTTTTGCGCAAAGCAATCAATATACGCTTATATATGTAGAAGAATACATATCGGTCTAAACTGAGGAAGAAATTAGTTGTTTTTCTTGGGTATGTATTATAGCAAAAAGTAAAAAATATTGTTGTATTTTTCAAAATTGACGCTTTTTGTTTATAGCGCAAAAAATAAAAACCACAGAGGTGATCAAATACCACCAAAAGAAAGATCTATTTGTGGAAAATAAGGACGTCAATTTTGTTTGGGTACAACGTCGCACAACTGTGCAATTGTCAGTTAAAATAACTCAGTGCCGTATCGCAAAAATGGCCTGGTCATTATGGGGGCAAATCCTTCTGGGGCTGAAGTGGTTAAAGTGTTTTCACTCATCATGAATCGGGCAGTCCATTCACTTGAATGGGCTGCCCTATGCGCAACAATAGCCCCACAGAAGCTGCAGAACTATTTTTGGAGCGTAGCGTGGTGCATTACCACAGTTTTCGGTGCGTTTGCCACACTTGGGGGACCTTTAACATGTAATGACAACACAAACATGATGCACATTTGCAGCATTTCTGAAACGCATGGTAAAGTGCACATTTTCTGTGCAGTTTGCCAGCATTTGGAAACATACAGATGTAAACGGAGCCTCATTGTTCTTGTGTAAATGCACAAATTTCACTTTCAGGTCCCATTCACACCTAGAGTAGGGGGTGCACATGTTTTTTGGCTTGTTTGTCCAGTTACACACATAGGGCAGCCCCTTGATTTCAAAGGGCTGTGCTACACGTGGCAAAGTAGCTCATGGGACATATTTGTACATTTTCTACTGCTTCTCGCCAGTTTTTTCATGTGGCAAAATGTGTGTTTGCTTCTGTGTTTGGTGTGCCGTTAACAATTAATGACACTGAAAGCACAACAAGGTAATTTTAGGTGTATAAATGGGGCTATACACTACACAATCTGATTGCACAATCTCTGTACAATCTCCTTTAGATTTAGACACACCATCTATCTAATCACTCTCTATCCAATCAGGCAGGCTCTTGCGCTACATCAGGGTTGTCCCGTGGGCTGCATGTGGCCCAAGGGAATTTAGCAAGCACCCTGAAGGGACGCTGGGGAAGTCAGGCAAATTCACACATGGAGGAATGCCAGGGTGCTTTGAAAACGTAGTTGATAGGTGAAGGTGTGCTAATGAGTTCAGCTGGTAAACTCCTTCCTGTGTCTTACTGGTTTCTCCGTCCTGTGTGTCCATCCTCTGTATACCAGGAAGATTCTGAAATGATCTGCAAACTACATCCATGGATGGAGGTAAGGCCTGGTCTTCAAAACCAAAGAAAAGATGTATTTTTGTGCAATAGAGGTACATTACTGGTATATCGGTACATAGGGGAGCTGGATTTTAGGAAAAAAGGGGTGAACTTAAGCCCCGTACACACGATCAGAAAATCGTATGGAAAATACCACTTTCAAAGCAATAGTACGATAATCAGATCGTTCGTACAGAGCTTTCGAGAGCCGATCATGACAGTTCATCCGGACATGATCGGACATGCAAGAAAAATTTTCTCGCACAGTGCCCGATCATACAATTTTCGTTTCCTCAGTACAGCTGTCTTTCGAAAATGCAATACAAATACACCACAACACATCCCATCGCTTCTGATTTTTTATTCTGTCATGCGAGAATTTTTGTGACTTAAGTAAACTCTTCCGATTTGATCTGAGATTAGCATGCGAAAAAAAACGGACGATTATTCGCCCGATAATCTCATCGTGTGTACTGGGCATTAGCCTTTAAGCTAAACTAGGCTGTAAAAGCAGGTACAAGGGTATGCCCACTAAAGGGAGCTGGTCCACTTTCACTTGTCCTCCAGTATGTGTCACTATAACCACAAATTATGAATATACAATGCCGTGTCCCTCAATGGGCATTGGAGAGTAAAATAAAATATTTTTTTTTCCAGTATCAAATGAATTATTGGCATATTAATACAAAGAGATTTGTTTGGCAGCATTATTCAGCACCTCACAGTTTTCAGTACCTTGAAGGATATCATCAGATGACCTATGCTGGTCATGATTTGAATATTATTTGTATGAGATGTATTCACAATGCAATACACAGATCAGGCCATGAGATGTAGTCTATGTACAATTAAGGAATAAGTTAAAGCTTAATCTGTGTAGGGAAATGAAGAGGTGAATCGGGAATTGAAGACAGCCAGGGAAAATCTAATCTACTTTCGAAATCGAGTCAAAATCCTTGAGGCAGAGAAGACGCAAGCTGTGGAAGATCTCAGAAAACTCAGAGAGGTAAACAGATATGATAATGCTTGTTACTTTTAACATACTTACGTGAGCACCTTAACTCTTTTTTTAAATTTAGGCAGACCCCAGATTTTAACCCCACTGTGTGTTGAAGACACCAACAACACACGTCAACTGCAGAAGGGTGCATATTGAACTCTTTAGTTTACATTGGCGTATATATATATATATATATATATATATATATATATATATATATATATGTATTATTATTTATTATTTTAGGTACTTATATAGCGCTGTCAATTTACGCAGCGCTTTACATATGCATCGTACATTCACATCGGTCCCTACCCTCAAGGAGCTTACAGTCTAAGGTCCCTAACTCACATGCATACATATGCTAGGGGCAATTTTTAGACAGGATCTAATTAACCTACCAACATGTCTTTGGAATATATATATATATATATATATATATATATATATATGTAAAAATATCCATCACACATTAGAATCTTTTAATTGGAATATTAACTGAAAGATTGCTGCAATTCATTTAATGCACCCTTTTGATAGTCCCTTTCCTGGCTGTTGTTGGGAAGGAACGAGAGTGTTGGGATTTAGGACAACTTCCTATACTTATTGTAAAAGAGGAATACAGGAAAGAACATGGAGTACATCCTAACATAGAAATTGAGTATTCAAAATAATAATATAGAAGGTAAAATAGTTTGGAAGTGATAAAAGGTGATGCTGTATTTCAAATAAAATGCTTGCCTTGAAATAAGTAATTGATATAAAGAATAAATATGAATGTTGGACTTTTTAAATATGGCTGCCAGGCCTGAAAGGGTTCTGTTTTAATGGAGGTGCTGGGCGGGCTCAGTGTTGGGCTTGCCTTTGCCCTTTAGTCTGGAAGTATGCACCTCCCTTCCCTGGTGAACACACTGTGTTTAGTACCCTCAGAGACCAAAAGACTGGCTGCCTGACCATAGATGCATAGATGCCAAGTGCAAAGCTGTCAAATCACCCAGGAAACTCACCCAATTGTGAGGGTCCTCATCCAGGTCTTAAGATGTTGAAGCAAAGCTTTCAAGTCTCTGGGGGGTGATCTGCATCAATAGCCTGCACTGGGTAGGAGGTGATGTCACCAGATGGAAGAGGAAGTGGGTGCAGCCAAATACTGAGCAGGTGCTATAAACTTCAGACTCAGTCTTTGCTTCTTCTCCTCTCTGCATGTCCCTGCAGAGGGAAGGGGTAGGCTGCATATACAGAAGGAGCAGTGGTGGAGTTTGCTGTGGTAGGGCAGAGTTGCTGGGTGGCAGAAATGTGCCATCTATGGTGTGTTGGGTTTCAGTGTCAGGGAGGTTTAAAGACAGGGGTGAAAGGGGTGCTGGGTGGCAAACAGGTGTGGAGTGCCAGGGTACTGGGTTCTCCATAGATGTGAATGCAAGAGCTATGTACCTGTAAGCCCACAGAAAGGCGTCTGTGACTATACACCATTCAATATGGTGAAGGCTCCTGGATGCATTGTCTGCTGACCAATAGTAACTGCAAAGGAGTTGAGTTAGCATGTGGAGAAGGATTCATTAGAATTAGGTTATCTAAAAGTAGCCCAGCTTCAGACCTATGCATTGTGGTAATGTATGTTTTACATCACATCACCTCAAGTCATGGCCACATATGGTAATCCATGTGGTGTGCTGTTTATTTAGAATGGAAACAGAATACACAAGTACAATAGGTGACAATAAACCTGCACTGCAGAGCACATGTCATGCATTGTTGGTGCAGGTCTGTTTTTTCTTAAATTGGGCATGCATTGGCGGCCAGTTCTTGTTGGACTGGCTGCCTTAGTGCAACAAATGTTGATGTGCAAAATACCGCACACTAAAGGCCCGTACACACGGTGTGACGGTCATATGAAAACGGTCGTACGACCGCTTGTTGTATGATCATCCGACCATTAGTACGCGTGATTAGAACAGCCGACGTGTGACTGTCGTACAACAGGAGTTGGATGAGCAGACTAGAAAACGTTGGTTGTACAACAAGCGGTCGTACAACCGTTGCATTGTGTGTACAGAGAAGTTGGTCCAACAAGGCGTACTGTGCAAAACACGCATGCTCAGAAGTCAGGAACGATCGGAAGTGTCCGTTTGTATAAACCTACGTTCCTAATTCACATATCACATGCACCTGAACTTCCTCTTCATACTCTCGTAACACGTCACTACGTTCTGCTTGGTCGTATCATTGCTTAGTGCACGTCAGTATGCGATAAACAACAGCCAACATACGATTTGGGCTGTTTGATCGTACGACCATCGCACCGCGTGTACGAGGTTTAACCTGCATGCAGTAACTCACTGCAGTGTAACGACATAGTGTGAAGGGGACCTTAATATTTTGATCAGCTCTGTGACGTGTATAACCTGAAAATAGGTTATTAGTGACATGGGTCTTCCTACGTTGCTGATTGTTGTTGGTATTAGAGAAGATTAGCATCACTGCCAGTAAAGCCGGGTCTGCTCTGGCGGTAGTGTAGTATTAACATTGTGGCTCTACCATGGTATCGTCCCCATTTTTGCTTATCTCAAAGACACTATCACACATGAAGATATCATTGACAATTAAATGTTGACCAGTTCCTTGCAAAACAGCCAAACCCAACAGAAAGCACACCCAGAGCAGTCCAGACAGCAGGTGCATTTGAGTTGCAATGAGACACAGCCTTCTAATTTTTTGCCCCATACACTCATAACACCTCCTTACCCCCAGTCTTGCCACTGGATCCACAGCTCCGCCCTCATCCCTGCTCTCATTATTTCCCTACTTCTTCCACATGCCCCACTTCTGATGGTTGCCTCTGCGCTTGCCACCAATGTGCCAATGTGCATTTCTGTGCTCACCACTACTGCCGTAATGCTCTCTATCATATTCAGTATGTTTTAAAAGTATTTCTCTAAAGCAGAAAGCCACTTTCAACAAATTTGAATTTTGTTATTTCAATGTTTCCAATATGACTAAGTATGTTGGCATACATCTCTATTTCACCTTACTATAGAGTGTTGCTAATTCTATCTGATGTTTTAAAAAAATAACCATTGCTTATTTCTTACCTTAGCTTTTAGTGCTAAGAGTTTGTCACTGATGCTTTTTGATGCAGAGCTCCTAATGCTTAAAACTATGCAATGCCCTATGCCCTCCTCATACAAACCCTCCTATTAACCAATGTAGTAGTGTGCCACTATCACTAAACCTTTTAGATGTAAACTTAACCTCCTGTCTGCAAACTCACCTCTCCTGCACCAGGAAAAATGCCCCCCAAAAAACAATCTTTCCTGGAGCAAAAATTAACAGGGCCAGGATCCTATATTTGCGCATACATACTGTTTTACAGAATTGCATTTTTATTTTTAGCCACTAGACATACAAAAATAAAAATAAAATAAATAAAAACCAAGATACCAAGCAATTGTGCTGCAAGTTTGAAAATGACTTGCTAAACCGAACAGGCTTCACATGTTTGTTGCACAATTGCAGCAGGTTCGCATTGCATGACTCCAGATCAACTTTCTTTGCAAGCATTCTGCAAGTCTGCTGCAAGTTCTGGTTCAGTTATGTTGTGCAATAGTCATCCCACCACAGGGGTCACAGTGACTTGCAGAGCTCTTGCTGTAGACTCACCAGTGCAACTTTGCTCTTGCTCAGGGCCGGTACAAGGATTTTTGATACCCTAGACAAAACCTCATTTTGCCGCCCCCCCCCCCCTTTGCTCTGCTCCTGACTTCACCCCCTATGCCAGTTTAAAATGGTTTGATTCAACTCTCTAACTGCTACATCTATAAGACAGCTTGTTCCTTTGAAAAACAACAGACATACTAGCAGGATCATCAGGTGGGGTGTTAGAGGGGGGGCAGAAAGAGGGGGAGGGTCAGGGAGAGAAGGAGAAAGGGGGGAGGGTCAAGGAGAGAGAGAAAGTGGGGGATCAGGGAGAGAGAGAGAGAGAGAGGTCAGAAAGAGAGAGAGGGGGGGTGTCAGGGGGGGGGGGGTGTCAGAGAGGAGGGGGGTTTCAGAGATGGGGGTGTCAGAAAGGAGGGGTGGGTTTGTCAGAGAGGAGGATGTCAGAGAGAAGGGAGGGTGTCAGAGAGGAGGGGCGGAATCAGAAAGGGGGGTGTGAGAGAGGGGGTGTCAAAGAGAGAGGGGGTGTCCAAGGAGGAGGGGGGTGTCAGAAAGGGGGGTGTCAGAGAGATGGGGAGTGTCAGAGAGGAGGGAGGTGTCAGAGAGAGAGAGAGAGGGGTGTCAGAGAGGAGGGGGTTGTCAGTGAGGAGGTGGTGTCAGAGAGAGGGGGGTGTCAGAGAATAGGGGGTGTCAGAGAGGAGGGGGGTGTCAGAGAGAGAGAGGGGGCTGTCAGAGAGATGAGGGGTGTCAGAAAGGGGGGTGTCAGACAGGAGGGGGTGTCAGAGAGGGGTGTCAGAGAGAGAGAGAGAGTCAGGGAGAGAGAGAGACGGGGGTTAGGGAGAGAGAGAGACGGGGGTCAGTAAAAGCGCTCACTCACTTGGAATGCTCCCTGGCTCATTCAGCAGTATATCAGTGTGGCTGTTGGCTGGGCTTCTTTAATCTCCTGCGCACCAAGTCCTTCACAGTCTCACAGACGGAACACACGAGTAGGGAGAGGCGGTAGAGGGAATGTGTGTGAAGATGCTCACAGGGCAGACTGAAGGCATGCTGGAGGTAGAGAGGACAGAGCAGCATGAGGAATGGATCCTCTCCACCTAGCACTGCTACACTTCCCAAGCTGTCACCCGCACACAGAGAGTTGAGGACGCAGCGGCCATTGGAGAAGGAAGGGAGTGGAGAGGAGCAGGTGGATAGGTTTTCCAGGGGACGGTAACTAATTTCAGCACTCAGCCGGCTTGTCAATTTTGCCGGATGCTTCCCCACCTTCCTCCCAGGCTCCGTGGTTGCGCCCTAGGCGGCAGTGCGCCCTAGGTGACTGCCTAGTTCGCCTAGTGGTAGCACCGGCCCTGCTCTTGCTAGAGACTTGCAAATTTGCTACAAATTGGAAAAGTGTCAACTAGAACTTGTGCTTCAAGTGCTCTGCAAGTGTATAACTTGCCAGTGAAAATGTGCAGCAAGTTACCAGATTTACAATTCAACGCTGCCACAAATTTGTAGCAAGTTATCCTTGCTATCTGGGAACACACTGTGCTAAACAACAATGACCAAAACAATGAAACAACCTGGTGATCTCTAGGTAAAGGGACTGTATGGTGTTCAGAAAGATCCACCTGTGTAGTGAAAGTCAGTGTAATAATTCAATTTCACTATTGCTGTTTAAAGGGAAGTCATTTGGCTCTCAGCCACACAAATGAAGCAAACCAGAGGGTGACTGACACCCTTAGGACACATCAGAACCTACAGGAAGAGCTTTCTGACCTTCAACTAAACTTCAACAACATTAATCTGGTATGGATACTGGATTAAGGATATTAAATGTTGTCATGTGGCCCCAAACTGTGTTTTCCAGTGTGATGAAGCTCTTATTTTCAACAGGAGAAAGAACTTCTGTCATCAAAAGTACTGAGGTTAGAAGAAAAGGTTTCAGATCTGACCTTAAGGCTGAAAATCGCTCAGTCTGACAAAGAGAGATACATGCAGGTAAGCATGGTAGCAGTTTGGAATATAAGTGTTGCCTTTGTTTCTTCATACTTACTGGTTTTATAAATTACCATGCATATAGGAGAAACTTGAGCTCCACCGACGCACACAGGAGCTGTCTCTAGAACTAGAGAGGTCTCAGAGAGGACGTGAAGGGTTTAATGACCAGGTCAGTGATCTCCATATTGAACTAGTTGGTGCAAAGGCCCAGGCTAACCGACAAGATCAAGAAAAGGTGCAAATGAAGGAAGAACTGGTGATGCTGAAACAAGTAAGACCTTTTCAACACTTTCCTATATATATTTAGTACTCTTTCCTCATTACCAGAGTTTACAAAATAAGTATATTTAACATACTATTACTATTAATTGATTACTAAATATTATATTGTTGTCCTCTGTTTTACCAGGTCAATGAGAAACTGACAGAAGAGTTGGGGCAAACACAACAAACTCTGCAGAATACTCTGGAGCAATTGCACCAGACCCAGGCAGAGCACAAGATTGTCGGCAATCTCTCTGCTGCACTGGAAGCTGAACGCAAACAACTCCTAGAAGAGAAGCAGCTTCTAATGGCTGCTGTGGAAAATGATGAAGAAAGCCAAAGCACCCAGGACCTCAGGTAAACCATTATGCCCCAATGGTAAAGTCCAGGCAAAGTCATATGACTTTGCCTGCGACTTTGCCCTGTAACTTCTTTTCCGACTTGTTCCAACTTAGATGCTATTTAGGAGCCTGCACCCAAGTTGGACCAAAGTAATGCAGGAACCTTTTCTACAGTTGGAGCAACTTGTGTAGTATCGGTTCAGATGGCTCTCATAGCGAAATATTAAATGACATGCCATGTGACTTGGGGTCTCACAAGTCAGATCCCATGTCGCAGCAATGTGAACTGGGCCCAAAATCTTATGAATTTAACCTGGCCTGCTACTTATACTAGCTGGGGGTCTATGGTGCAGCATGCTACTCTTGTTGTCCCAGAATTCTCTTTGGTTGATCATGGACTCCAGTTGCTCCTTGGTGGAGCATTTGTAAAACAAATGAAATGCAATAAGATTTTTCAGAGTCAATCAAAGAAACTCCCTCAAGTTTGGCATGCCCAGATTTGTCAACTACCATGGGGACATCTGTATAAGATGTTCAAATCAACTTTAGCAAGATGCTTAAAAAAACGCTGGCCATACATGGCTGGATGTTTCTTTGAACACTTGTAAGAACATTATGATATATAGTTTATCAGGAATTTTTTTCCCATTATTGAGTCAACTAATTTAATTTGAAAGCCCTTAAAATTTTTGCCAGGCGTGCTATTTGAATGAAATCCCAGACATATTAAACAGGATTCATTAAAATACGTACAACATTTCGCAAATGAAAACCACATTTACAGTTATAATTTTGTTTATTCGAGAAAAAGTTACCAAAATGAGCTTCGACCATAATTACCCCTCTAACGATTGAAAAATCAAATGTTTCCAAAAATTACAATTTTTGCTTGAAATTCTACTGATCGATGGCAAGCTTTAACATGAGCAGATTCCCTACTTTGTGTCTTTCAAGATAATGAAGCTTAAGGCCTCATACACACGGGCGTATGATAAAAAATAAGCAAAACATTGGGCCCGACGTCAGGGAAAAATTGCCTTTTTTTCTGGCGTTTTGCATCGGCGTTAGTGAGCGTCGGTGTCAATGAGCGTTTTTTTAAAAAAATTCCTCTTCTATTTTTTAACCTGCAAGCATTGGCGTCAAAAACGCCGGTTAATGTCAGTACGGCGTTAGTGAGCGGTTTGCGGCGCCGGTGTCAAAAACGCCAAAACGTTACAGCCTCGGAACGCACTGGTCCCGTGTTCTAGTTACAGCTCGCTGACGCCCTCTACATCTCAAAAACGTCTGCGTTTTTAAGGGGCCATTGAAAAGCATGGAGAGCTGTAAAAAATGTGGCTGTAAAAAACACCTGTGTGTATGAGGCCTAAAGAGGAAGTAAAGCTCTGGCCAATCACAGCGCCTGAGCCTGCGAACATGGAAGAAAGTCCAAGAAAAATGTCAGCCATCTCAGCCGTGTGCGAGTGCCGCTAAGAAAGATCCCTTCTTAGGTAAGTATTACATAATGAGCTAGTATGCGATGCATACTAGCTCATTATGACTTTGTCTTACAGTTTTTTTTTGTTTTTGTTTTTTAAACAGGGTTTACAACCTCTTTAATATCATTACTCTTATCACAAAGAGAATTCCCATTTCAAAATTGTGAATTTGTGGTAATTTAGAATTTACCTTTAGCCTATGTCTATAGATGAGGATGTACAGCATAGGATGACCAAGAAAAAGCCATCTCAGAAAATCTATCTTCCACTTTCCCACTACAGGGCAGAATAACATCTACCAAGCCAATTTTCTTCAAAAATGTATTGAGTTAAAAGTTGGTAGGAACATAAATAATAAAGATTGTACTTTTAAAGTGGTTTTAAACCCAAAAGCATACATGTATTATATTGCAGCTTAGCCATTTTTTTTAGATGTGATGGCTGCATTCATTTTCTCTTTTTGACCTTCTTTCTTCTCTTTTCATCTGATGATCCAGCCAGTAAATCTTTCAAAAGAAGCTGCTTTCCAGCAGACTGTATCAGTTATAGGGATGAAACAAACCATTTAACACTAGCAAGGGTGACTACAATGGTCAGCTTTTAGTTATTTATGAAAACCCTTTATACCAAAATGAAAAAAAACAGTTTGTTGTAAATGCTTATAAAGTATTAGATGGAGTTTGGCTTCGATTTGTTAGTGTATCCAAATCTGCTAGTACATCTAACACTCCCCTTCCCTATACTGACAAAGCTCTAATACAGGAGGTGTATTACTTGCCAGATCAACAGGTGACACCAGAGGGGAAAAAGCCTAAAAAAGAAAACAAATGCAGCCAGCGCACCTAATGATTGGTAAGCTGCAATATATTACATTTTTGGGTTTGAGTTTAATACCACTTTAAACATATTTGTTGCTACACGGTATTAGTTACATTATTTCTACTCAGGTAAACTATAGTTATTATTTGTATCCTTATTTGAGACGTGCAACAACTTCCATATTTTTATCACTATATCATGAAGACGGTTGGGAACAGTACTGTTATTTTCTGTATCCTGAGTGCCGGTTTACACTGGGGCGGCTTCAATGTCGCCCGATTCTCGTACAGCATGTCTTCAGCACAGCTTGCAAACGACTTCTGTATAGAAGTCAATGCAAGTCGCCCCCAAAGTAGTACAGGAACCTTTTTCTAAGTCGGAGCGACTTGAGACGCATTAGAACGGTTCCATTGTACTGAATGGAGCGCGACTTGTCAGGCGACTAGGTCGTCTGACAAGTCGTCCCAGTGTGAACCGGCACTTAACTGTGCTGTACATGTGTTTCATAGCAAGTTAGAAATTCTGCCAATGTCTTTTGGAAACATTTATGACATTTTCATTTTATTACACTGATATCAGTTACGACCAAGGATTTTCAAACACAGATCTTCCAACATACCCTGTTTTAAACAACTATTTGTAACTTTTAGAGCTTCCCAAGAACACCTACAGGAAGAAAAAGACAAACTGCACACTCATTGCCGTGAACTGGAGGCAGCTCTGGAACAAGCACATGAACAATTAGGGTCCCAAATCCAGGAGCAACAGCAGGTCACCCTATATTGGAAGGAAAGGTGGCAACAGACAGCAGTAAATTTGAAGAATGTAGAAGAGCTGCTGGAGCAAGAAAAATCTCAGTTTCAGAAAGCTGTACAAAAGGTGTGGGAATTTTCTGGGAAAGCATGTTATGATATAACCTTAATAAATTGTTTTACCATTTTTTTTTATTATTAAGTTAGAGCTTGATGTGTTTTAGAGAATGCAATTAAATATTTAGGCCCATTATCTTTTATTAATCTAGTGCTATCATTAAATCTGGCAACGCATTTGGGAATTTGGTTGCTCTGTAGAAATAAATTCAACCGTTGGAAATTCCATTCTACACAGGACATAAATACATTGGATAGTACTATTAGTGTATTGGTAATGTTTGAGGCTTCCGAAAAAAACAGTTGTACAGTTGGAAATTTAGTAAAAAATGGGATCATGAAAGACAGTTAGCTTATTCTACAGTATCTCACAAAAGTGAGTACACCCCTCACATTTTTGTAAATATTTTATGCTATATTTTCATGTGACAACACTGAAGAAATGACACTTTGCTACAATGTAAAGTAGTGAGTGTACAGCTTGTATAACAGTGTAAATTTGCTGTCCCCTCAAAACAACTCAACACACAGCCATTAATGTCTAAACCGCTGGCAACAAAAGTAAGTACACCCCTAAGTGAAAATGTCCAAATTGGGCCCAAAGTGTCAATATTTTGTGTGGCCATCATTATTTTCCAGCACTGCCTTAACCCACTTGGGCATGGAGTTCACCAGAGCTTCACAGGTTGCCACTGGAGTCCTATTCCACTCCTCCATGATGGCATCACGGAGCTAGTGGATGTTAGAGACTTTGCGCTCATCCACCTTCCATTTGAGGACATGCTTGGCCAGTCCATCACCTTTACCCTCAGCTTCTTTAGCAGGTGGAGGTGTGTTTGGAGTCATTATCATGTTGGAATACTGACCTGTGGCCCAGTTTCCGGAGGGAGGGGATCATGCTCTGCTTCAGTATGTCACAGTATGTCACAGTACGTCACAGTACATGTTGGCATCCTAGGGGACATGCCCCAGATGATATCCCCTAGGACAAAACATGTTGGGTGAGGACCGCGTGAGCACCACCAGTCATTATTTTTAGTGTTTTAATGCCCGGCTTTTGTACTACATTCTTGTAGTGTCAATATTTTGTGTGGCCACCATTATTTTCCAGCACTGCCTTAACCCTCTTAGGCATGGAGTTCACCAGAGCTTCACAGGTTGCCACTGGAGTCCTCTTCCACTCCTCCATGACGACATCACAGAGCTGGTGGATGTTAGAAACCTTGCGCTCCTCCACCTTCCATTTGAAGATGCCCCACAGATGCTCAATAGGGGTTTAGGTCTGGAGGCATGCTTGGCCAGTCCATCACCTTTACCCTCAGCTTCTTTAGCAAAGCAGTGGTCATCTTGGAGGTGTGTTTGGGATCGTTATGTTGGAATACTGCCCTGCGGCCCAGTCTCCGAAGGGAGGGGATAATGCTCTGCTTCAGTATGTCACAGTACATGCTGGCATTCATGGTTCCCTCAATGAACTGTAGCTTCCCAGTGTTGGCTGCCCCAGACCATGACACTCCCACCACCATGCTTGACTGTAGGCAAGAGACACTTGTCTTTGTACTCCTCACCTGGTTGCCGCCACACACGCTTGACACCATCTGAACAAAATAAGTTTATCTTGGTCTCATCAGACCACGGGACATGGTTCCAGTAATCCATGCCCTTATTCTGCTTGTCTTCAGCAAACTGTTTGCGGACTTTCTTGTGCATCACCTTTAGAAGAGGCTTTCCTCTGGGACGACAGCCATGCAAACCATTTTGATGCAGTGTGGGGCATATGGTCTGAGCACTGACAGGCGGATCCCCACCCCTTTAACCTCTGCAGCAATGCTGGCAGCACTCATACATCTATTTCCCAAAGACAACCTCTGGATATGATGCTGAGCATGTGCACTCAACTTCTTTGGTCAACCATGGCGAGGCCTGTTCTGAGTGGAACCTGTCCTGTTAAACTGCTGTATGGTTTTAGCCACCGTGCTGCAGCTCTGTTTCAGGGTCTTGGCAATCTTTTTATAGCCTAGGCCATCTTTATGTAAAGCAACAATTCTTTTTTTCAGATCCTCAGAGAGTTCTTTGCCATGAGGTGCCATGTTGAACTCCCAGTGACCAGTATGAGAGAGTGAGAGCGATAACACCAAATTTAACACACCTGCTCCCCATTTACACCTGAGACCTTATAGCACTAACGAGTCCCATGACACGGGGAGGGAAAAAATGGCTAATTGGGCCCAAATTGGACATTTTCACTTAGGGGTGTACTCACTTTTGTTGCCAGCGGTTTAGAAGCTTGCAGGGAAAATGTAATTTTTTTGGCTTTATAAATTAAATTATTGATGCATCAGATTTTATACATGGTACAGATGTACAGAGGTAGACTAAGGGGACCCCCCCCCAGGCACTATATTGAAAGGAATTTTTCATTTTTATGTTTTCACTTTAATCATCAATAAATCACTGCTCATTTAAAAATTACATTTTTAAAAAACCCTTTTTTCATTGATACATGTCCCCCAGGGCAGTACATAACCTGGACACCCATAACCATTGTATGCCCAATTACTTGCATATAAGCCTTCAAAATGGGCACTTTTGATTTTTCAATTTCGGGTCCCATAAACTTCAATGGGGTTTGTTATTCGGTTCCGAACTTTCCTGATATTCGAAAGCTCTGGTGCAAACCAATCAGGGGGGTAGTTCGGCCCATCCCTACTCATTAGCTTGTAAGTTCAGAATTGCAAGTCAATGGTTTGGATTAGGGTTGTCCCAATACCATTTTTTTAAGACCGAGTACAAGTACCAATACCTTTTTTCAAGTACTCGCCGATACCGAATCTTTTGACAGTGGCACTAATATGCAGCACTGATGACACATGGACTGTGTCAGTAGTTTTTTATTTTTATTTTATTTTATTTTACAATTGTATTTTTTACTTTTTTTTTAAATTTATATTTTTTATTATTTTTACAATTTAACCTTTTCAATATTTATTTATTACAATTCTTTTTTTTTTCAGTCCTGTTGGGGGGTGGCTTTGGTGAAATATCAGGGGTCTTAACAAACCGCTACCGCCCCAGTGTGAAAGTGGCCTTAGGGATGTACTCACTTTTGTTGCCAGCAGTTTAGACATTAATGGCTGTGTGTTGAGTTATTTTGAGGGGACAGCAAATTTAAACTGTTATACAAGCTGTACACTCACTACTTTACATTGTAGCAAAGTGTCATTTCTTCAGTGTTGTCACATGAAAAGATATAATAAAATATTTACAAAAATGTGAGGGGCGTACTCACTTTTGTGAGATACTGTATACCGGCCTTCTATTAGTAGTTTAAATCTGGCACTGAACTATTATTTTCATTTGCCAAATATGTAGGGAATTTATATCACTTGTGAGCCACATTTCAAATTTATACTTTTATCAGGATCAGGAACCATTCCCAAGTCTTTTGGCTTTTAGTGTGTCTTTCTTACATGCTCTGCCATCTTCTGCACCCCTGGCTTCTATTTCTCAGCCAAATTTCTCATATTGGCCTTATTCATTCAATTTTAGCATTTTGATGTCCTAAGAAGCAAATTTTATTCAGGTACAAAATGGATGCTCATAAAAAATATGAATTATGCAAATAAGCGCATACTGATTTATCAACGGGATGAAAAATACTGCTTTCTAACCAATTATCCGATAATCTGATAGTTCACTGCTTTCGAGAGCTGACCACGACAGTTCATGCAAAATTATCCAAAGGGACAAACAAACATTTTTCTCGTACAATACCAGATTGAACGATTTTCCTTTAACCACTTCAGCCCCGGAAGGTTTTGCAGCTTTAGGACCAGTGCACTTTTTGCGATTCGGCGCTGCGTCGCTTTAACTGACAATTGCGCGGTCGTACGATGTTGTACCCAAACAAAATTTGCGTCCTTTTTTCCCCACAAATAGAGCTTTCTTTTGGTGGTATTTGATCGCCTCTGCGTCATTTCTGATCGCCGCTATAAACAAAAGAAGAGCGACCATTTTGCAAAAAAACCCAAATTTCTTACTTTTTGCTAAAATTCTAATCCAAAAAAAAAATATAAAAAAACATTTTTTTTCACCGTTTTTGGCCGATTTATATAATTCCTCATATTTGCGATAAAAAAATTGCAATTGGCGTTTATTGATTGGTTTGCGCAAAAGTGGCCGCGTTTACGGATGGTGAGAATTCATTTCTGGGGTTTTTATTTTTTTTTTATTTTTTACTAGTAATGGCGGCGATCTGCGATTTTTAGCGGTACTGCGATATTGGGGGGGACATGTCGGAACATTTTGACACTTTTTTGGGACCAATGACATTTATTCAGCGATCAGAAATTTAAATGCAGGGGGAGAGCTAGGGGTTAATAGTGTTCCCTGGGTGTGTTCTTACTGTGGGGGGGTTGGGCTAACATTGGCATGAGAGATCTAACTGATCCCAGTGACAGGGATCAGTAGATCTCTCATGCCCCACTGACAGGGCGGGGAACCGCCGTGGTTACATCGGCGGTTCCCCGTTCTTTCTCTGTTGCCGCTCATCGCGGCTCGCCGGCGGACATCGGGTCCGCCCGAGCCGCGGGCACACTCCCCAGGAGTGCGGCGGGTGCGCGCACGCGCCCCCTGGTGGCCAAATGCGAATCGCTGCTTATTTACGGCGATTCGCGCAGCGCTCCCCCACTGCCGCCGTGAAAAGACGGCGCGCGGTGGGGAAGCGGTTAATTACTACAGTATTTGTCTGAAAAAAATTGGAAGACCAAGACCACACATGCTTGGAAGTGAAAGAACACATTAGAATACAATACAACCGATCACTTCCGAAGGTGTATTTTGTCGTACAAGAATTTTCGTAACTTTAGTAACCTATTGGTTTTTGAGACTAGCATGCAAAAAATAAAAACGGACGATCATTATTCCGATAATCTTATCATGTGTACAAGGCTTATGGCAGGAGATAGAGTATGCAATTTTCTTTCAACCACAGGTGGAAAGAAAGAAAATTGCTCAATTTCCCCATCAACTCTGACTGATTCCCTTCCGCAGCGCTTCTGTGTTCTGCCAGTGGGGAGCGCGAGGAGCCTTCCCTGCCAGCAGAACACAATGATTAGTATTGCTGGCTATAGCAGGCGGCCCTAATCATTCGGGAGAAACCCGACAGGCTGGTTGTACACAAGTCAATCGGTAGATCAACTTGTGTACAGCCAGGAAGCCCATACATGGATTGAAATTTGCAAGGTCTGTGCTGAACTGGCTGAATTTTGATTCATGTATGGCCAGTCTGTCCTAGTTATCATCTGCATTCTCTTCAGGATCAGTTCCATCGTTCTTGGTACTCTCTGTATTCTACTTTTGGTCACTTAAAGGGTGTCCCTTCCAGAACAACTTAAAAGTCTGGGCTCTCAAAATATGTTCTTATTGCAGAATTGCAGTTGACTCTAAGGATAGTTAATTCAATTATAATGTCTCCAAATATAGTAGTCACTCATTTAGTCATTTACTAAACTGTACTGAATTAACATTTGATTATACAATATTATTGTTGTTCTATGGATGTCGCATTTTAAAGTAATGCCTAAAAAGCAATAGGGTTGAAAACACCTGCCTGCCATATTTATCCGGTACTGGAAACTTTGAATCAAATGGTGACTTCTATCTTATTTCTCATTCTGTTTTCTGCCTAGAACACAGAGTTACTCCAGGATTGTGAAATGTTTCAGGCTGACACAGAGGAGTTATCAGAGCTTAAAGCGACAGTGAACAGGTTGGTTAGAGAAAATTACAAACAAGTAGACCTGTATTTGGTTTTTTTTAGTGACTGAACGGTACAAAAAAAATCTACAGTACCTTATTGTTCTTTATGTGGGCTCTTTTTTCTGCATTTGATAATCTATTCTAAACCATTGTGAGAGAATATTGTGAATCCTCCACATTTTGGATAGTATTCATTTAAAATCAGATCTGATCATGGTAACAAATGAAGTAACTATTATTTAACCACTTGCCTGCCGGGCACTTTTACTCCCTTCCTGCCCAGGCCAATTTTCAGCTTTCAGCGCTGTCACACTTTGAATGACAATTGCGCGGTCATGCAACACTGTACTCATATCAGATTTTTATCAGCTGCCATGCATAGCTGCACCAGATTTTTCACTCTCTATGGCTATTTCCAAAATGCAAAGTTACTTCTGTTCATGTATACATTTGAAAAAACTCATACTATATTTCGTACGAGATTCGTACTATAAAATTGTATGTCTTTGAGCCACTTTGCTATTCATATATTTCTCTGCTATGGAACATTGTCTTGTTGTATTGCATAATATCTTTTGAGTATTAGATCACCTTTGTGGTAACCTACCATGAATTGTACTCATGCACAGTATTTTTCTTAGGCTGGGTTCACACTAGTGCGAATTGGATGGGGGTTCCCCCCATCCAATTCGCATAGCAGGAGATTGTGATCGGCTCTCTATAGAGCTGGTTCACACATCTCTGGAGTGGCTCCGGTGCAAATTTGAACAGGAGTCCTGTGCATCTTTTGGTCTTTTTCTAGTCCAAATTGAGTCCAAAATTCGGGCTGAAAGCGGACCTGAAACTGTGAACGGGAACACACCGGACCCCTGCTGTGAACCGGAGTGTGCTCCAGTGTGATCCCAGCCTTATAGTAGACCCATAAAGGTTATCAAACGCTACAGAACATTAGTGGTCATCAGTTGTTATATATTGAAGGATAATACTTTGTCCTGAAATTCATTTACATGTAAACATTCAGGTAGATTTACTAAAGAAGTAAAGCATGTTCACTTTGCAAAGTGAACTTATATTTCGCAAAGGGACTGAATGAGAGAAATCGAGCCATGTATGGCAAGCTTTAGTTTTATAAGATCCTTGAACCGATCAATTGTTAATAGGGATCACATGCTGGTTTCACATAAATACATAAAAAAGACAAATAGTATAGTATTTGTGTCAGAAATATAAAAATACATATTTTATTTCTGTTCAGAACTAAGTGCTATATTTTTTTAAATTGTGCATGCAATATCTCACTTTTGTTCAGATTAAAAGAGGAGAACAGGCGGCTGTCCCAGCAAAAAATGGAAGTAGAACAAAGTCGTCACCTACAACACCTTCAAAACTCAATAGTAAGGTCAAAATAAGCTTTCCTTTCCTTTTGACCCTTTTGAAACAACATGCTATGCTTTTGTATTAGGACAGGATGAAGTAAGTCCTGAAACAAGACATACAGTACCGTGGGTTGGTTTACTAAAACTGGAGTGTGCAAAATCGAGTTCAGCTCTGCATAGAAACCAATCAGCTTCCAGTTTTTTTTGTCAAAGCTTAAAGTGGAAGTCCAGTCAAAAATTAAACATTTTTTTTAATTATATGTAAAATATTTTTAGCTTTGAAATTATTCATTTTCTGTATAGCTGATTGTCACGCTTTGTCTAATCAAAGCTAGACAATCAGCTTCTTCCTGTTCTTCACTGACAACCTTATTTCCCTTTATCTGAATGCTGCATGCTGCCTCTCACTTCCTGAAAACGTTGTCGTTCTCTCCTACACAGGCATGCCTACTGTTCATTCAAATTGCCCCTGTCTTGCCCAGCCCCGCCTCCATCCCTCCTACTCACATCACACACACACATTGTCATGCATGCATATACACACACACTCACTCTCAGGAAATACGTCCATATTGCTCACATATCTGATAAGCTGAGATGATGAGAATATATGAGACAGACACATATGCCCCTCGATGACAGCAGAAATAGCACGGTCTCAGAGACAGCAAACATAGATGATGTCTCACTCACTTCTCGCACGGGATCGGGAATGGAGCCTAATGCATCCCAGTTATCATGTAAACTACACCGCCCTACGGCCAGCGTGTGGTGTCATTTCCTTCCTCCTGCCCGAAGCTGGAAGTGACGTTTGGCCGGGTACGACGTCACTTCCGGAAATTAGATATTCAAGTAGAAACTCGCCCAGCAGCTGGGGACTAATGGCACGCCCAGCTGCTGTAAACGGCAGATTGAACTGGGGATGAACAATCACGTGACTGGCGATATTTTGCAACAAAATAAGGTACAAAGGAGGGTTTTTGGCAAGTTTGCATAATGCAGATCGCTTTCAAAGCCTCATTGCATGTCAGCTATGAATTTTAGTGTAGTTGTCTGGACTTTCACTTTAAGTGAAAAAGCTAAAGTTAGAAGCCGATTGGCTTGGCTACTATGCACAGATGCACTCTCCAGTTTTAAATCAACCCCACTATGTACCTATTCTACAACCTAAATGACTATGGAAGTTTCTGCTTTCTTGTGATTGGATGTATAACCTGTTATAATAAGTGTACACATTGGGGTCTATTTACTAAAACTGGAGAGTGCAAAATCTGGTGCAGCTGTGCATGGAAACCAATCAGCTTCTAACTTCAGTTTGTTCAATTAAGCTTTGACAAAAACAAACCTGGAAGCTGATTGGTTTCTATGCAGCGCTGCACCAGATTTTGCACTCTCCAGTTTTAGTAAACCAACCCTATTGTGTATCCGTAATAAAATATTTTAATGAGAAATAGAGAAAAAGAGCAAAAGAGAGAGCAGTTGGAAAACCAAAATCTGTTCTTAGAACTCCTGTTACTTAGTTGAAGCTGTTGTATTTGAATGTATGTACTGTGTGCAGCTTAAGGTATGCATGCAGCAGTGTTAACCTATTATTTTTTCTTATTTAATATATATTTTTAAAACAATAAGTGGTACAGAATAGTTCTGATTAAGTTATACATTTATCTCTGCAGCAAGAAAATAATGAAGGAATGACAACTCAACTAAAAGACTTATATGAAGAGCTCCAGCAAGCTCAGTGAGTGACCACTTTGAACTACTTTGGTCCAAAGTAATTCAGAATATCAGCTAAAGCAAACTTCCATCTTTCTGATAAACTAAATATTGTGAAGCAGGACATTGAAATGTATAAAATGTAGCCCCAAGCACACTGTAATAGTGCATAATACTGTCATGGTGCTGTCATTATAACTAAAAGGACACTATAGGATTACAGTGGAAATGTCCTCCTCCCTTATGTTTCCTATGGAATTTTATGATTTCTTATCACAGCTCAAAAAATTCTAGTAGAGTAACTGGATTTCTGTTTAAAAATATCTAAAAACGTGTGATTCTTATGATAGGTAAAGAAAATTACAGGCCCCATTGGGTATGAATTGCTGTGAGTGGTACAGGGTTGATTGCATACCACTTCAAATAATGAAGGCACTATGTAAGAAAATATTAATATTATCTGTAGTCACCCTCATACCCTGATGGCAAATGGTATTATGTTACATTTATAGTACAATAATACCCACCTATATAACTTTAGTGGAACCTTGCAGATGGCATGTTGACATGGCAATGAATAGTGCCCAGTTTTACTGTATTGTAATTGACACACCCAGGTCTGCCCTCCTGAAATGTTTATTCTCTGATTGTGTCTTGGAATGTAGAACCTGTTTATAGATGAATAAGTGATAGGGTTACTTATAACACATTATCTCCATAGTGAAAAGATAAAAGTACTGGAGAGAGAAAAGTCAGATAAAGAATTAGAGATGAGAAAACTAAAGGTATGCTCTTTGTTGTATACTGTATGGCTTTACATTTATTTTAACATCAAGATAACATCATATAATTAAAATTATAATGTAATCATAAAGTGAGTGTTTCTAACGGAAATATCAAGTGTGTGCAGTTGGAGGAAGAGTAAATCAGAGGCTGCACTGCTGCAAGGGTTGATTTGTTGCATGTAGTATAACATGTCTGTGATACAAACAAAACGTAGTTACAGCCTTTCCTCCACAGACTGATACAGCATATGTATAATATATGCAGAGTTCTATGGTCCCTTAAGATCTTTCTGATCACCTAGCACTTTTGGCAAGATTAGACAATGTTCATCAAAATGGTAACATGCAATTGCAACCTGAAATGCCCTTTTCTTGGGTTTAAATTATATATGTGTAAGAATATGAAGAAATGCAATGATATTGTACCTCTCTCGCCTATTTAAGCAGAGTGACAATGGATCGGTCCTTCGAATTGAGCTAGATGCCTGCAAGCAGCAGCTGGAACTGGAGAGAAACCGTCGGGAGCTGCTACAAAGTAGAGTAGGAGAACTGGAGTACAAACTGTCAGAAGAAAGGAAAAGCCAGGTACAGATCCAAAAGGTTTAGTAGATTGAACCATAAATTGTACACTATGTTGATAGGCAAATAATCTGTTCATTTTGCAAGGGAAAATTCACTTTGCAAGGGAATTCATCTTAGCTTAGTGAATGTGGTGAAACTTACACTTTGCAAGGAATACCCAATTTCATGCAAGAAAAATAAATCACAGTAATTTTGTTTGCACGCTTGGAAACATACTGGAGGAGGTGGCCAGAGACTGCAGACATGTTACAAGTATTTTCAGGATTTGTGCACTGGATGGGTGCAGCCTAATGTTCAGTGAGCACTGGATGGGTGCAGCATGATGTGCAGTGTACTCTGGATGGTTTCTGTGCACAATGGACTTGAGCAGTGTTCTTAGGATGGGCATACTGAGACATGCTGTATGACAAGCAGTGCACTGTGATGTGCAGTAAGCACTGGATGTGTGCAGTGAGACATGCATTGACACTGGATGGTCACAGTGTGATATGCAGTGCGCATTGGACAGGTGCAGCGTGCCATGCAGTTCACACTGGATTTGCAGTGCGCACAGGATGGGTAGAGGGCAGACTGTTTTTGTGCAATGAGTCTTGCAGGACACACTGGAAGAGTGAAGTGGCACTGTGCACTAGATTAGTGCAGTGCACCGTGCAGTGCATAGTGTGCACAATGGATGGGTGCAGTGTGATGTGTAGAGTGCACTGGATGGGTGCAGTGCAGCATGCAGTGTGTACTGGCTGGGTGTAGCACGCACTGGATGGATGCAATGCGATATGCAGTGCATTCCAGGATGATGCAGTGTGAAATGCAGTGTGCGCTGTATGGGTGTAACATGATGTGCAATGCACACCAGATGGGTGCATTGTGTACTGGATAGATGTAGTGCGCTGTGCAGTAAGCGCTGGAAGAGTGCAGTGCGCCGTCGCACTGGCCGGGTGCAGTGTGACATGTAGTGATCATTTTAATGGGTGCAGTGCAGTGTGCACGGGATAGGGTGCAGTGAGCAGTGGATGGGTGCAGTGTAATATGCAATGTGCACTGACCGGATGCAGTGTGAAGTGCAGTGAGCACTAGGTGTTTGCAGTGTGCACTGGATTTGTATAGTGAACACTGGACTAGTGCAGTGCACACCGAATGGGTGCAGTGCAACATGCAGTGAGCACTGGATGGGTGCAGTGCGGCATGCAGTGAGCACTGGGTGGATGTAGTGCATACTGGATTTGCAGTGTGCACTGGATTTGTGCAGTGCACAATGGATGAACACAGTGTGATGTGCAGTGTGTACTGCATGTTTGCAAAGCATACCGAATTTGTACAGCGTGCACTGGATTGGTGCAGTGCACATTGAACTAGTTCAGTGTGCAATGGAAGGGCACAGTGTGATGCACAGTGAGTGCAGAATAGGTGCAGTGTGATGTGTAGTGCTCACTGGATGGGCGCAGTGCAACATGCAGTAAACAGTGGATGGGTGTAGAGGATCATACAGTGCGCACTGTACGGTTGTAGCGGCGACTGGATGGATGCAGTGTGACATGCAGTGGGCACTGAAAGTGTGTAGTGTGACGTGCAGTGCACTCCAGGGCAGTGTAGTGCGACAAGCATTTAGCACTGGGTGAGTGCAGCATGATGTGCAGTGCACACTGGATGGCACAGTGTGATGTGCAGTGTGCACTGGATGGGGTGCACTGCAGTGTGCACTGGATATGTGCAGTGCACCAGGCAGTGAGCGCTGGATGGGTGCAGTGTGATGTGCAGTGCGCACTGGCCAGGTGCAGTGTGACATGCAATGCACACTGGCTAGCTGCAGTGTGATGTGCAGTGGGCAGTGCATGGTTGCAGTTCGCACAGGATTGGTGCAGTGCACATTGGATGGGTGCAGTGTGATGTGCAGTGAGTGCTGGATGGGTGTAATGTGACACGCAGTGCTCACAGGATGGGTGCAGTGCAACATGTAGTGCACAGTGGGTGGGTGTAGCGTGCACTGGATGGTTGTGGTGTGACATGCAGTGTGCACTGGATAGGTGCAGAGTGATGTGTGAGTGCACACCAGATTTGTGCAGTGTGCACTGCACATTAGCTATGTGCAATGATCACTGGATGGGCAGTTTGGCATGCAGTTAGCACTGGATGGTTGCAGTGCAATGTATAGTGCACACTGGATGGGCGCAGTGTGATGTGCAGTGTGCACTTGATGAGGTGCAGTGAACACTGGCTGGGTGCAGTGTGATGTGCAGCGAGCACTGGATGGTTGCAGTGCACACTAGATTTGCACGGTGTGCACTGGAATAGCTACAGTGTACACTGGAAGCATACAGTGTGTTCTGCAGTGAGCACTGGATGGGTGCAGTGTGATGTGTAGTGGGCATTGGCTGGGTTCAGTGTGACATGCAGTGGGCACTGGATGGTTGCAATGAACACTAGATTTGCACCATGTGCACTGGATTGCTGCAGTGTACACTGGAAGGGCGCATTGCATTGTTCAGCGAGCACTGGATGGGTGCAGTATGATGTGTAGTGTGCATGTGCTCGGTTCAGTGTGATGTGCAGTGTGCACTGGGTGGTTGCACTGTGCAGGGCAGTGAGCGCTTGGTGGGGGCAGTGCAACATGCAGTATGCACTGGATGAGTGTAGAGCAACGTGCACTGTGTACTGGATGGGGGCAGGATGACACGTGCACCCTGGGATGGTACAGTGCGACATGCAGTGTGCACTGTATGGTTATACCACAATGTGCAATGTACACTTGATGGGTGCAGTGCAATGTGCAGTGCACAATGGATGCGTGCAGTGACTTTGATCCCTTCTTAAATATAGGCACCGCATTGTCCTTATGCCTTACATACACTGGATGGATGCAGTGTGACATGCAGTGTTCACTGGACAGGTGCAGTGTGACACGCAGTGCACCCTGGGATGGTGCAGTGCAATATGCAGTGTGCACTGTATAGCTGCAGTACACACTGGATTTGTGTTGTGCACACTGGATGAGTGCAGTGCAACATGCAGTGAGTGCTGGATGGGTTCAGTCACGGTGTGATGTGCAGTGTGCACTGGCTGAGTGCAGTGTGACATGCAGCAAGCACTGGATGGTTGCAGTGTGATGTACGGTGAGCACTGAATGGGCACATCATGATGTGCATTGCACAGTATGAAGTGCAGTGCACACTGGATGGATGCAGTGTGACATGCTGTGGGCACTGTATGGTTGTAGAGCACACTGGATAGTTGCAGTGTGATGTACAGTGAGCACTGGATGTGCACAGCCTGATGTGCAGTGCACAGTATGAAGTGCAGTGCACACTGGATGGATGCAGTGTGACATGCTGTGGGCACCGTATGGTTGTAGAGCACACTGGATGGTTGCAGTGTGATGTGTAATGCACCCTGGGATGATGCAGTGTGCCATGCAGTGTGCACTGTATGGTTGCAACATGATGTGCAATGCACACTTCATGGGTAAATTGCACAATGCTTGGGTGCAGAAACTTTGATCCCTTCTTAAATATAGTCACCACATTGGCCTTATGCCTTGCATATATACATTCATATACAGATACAGTACATAAAAACATACATGTTCATACACATGCATGTATACATACACACACACATACATACAAACACTTATGCATACACACATGCATACACCCACACACACATACACACCTACATACTGTACATACACACATACACCTAAATACTGTACATACACACACACAAACAATATACTATACGGGGCTGAAACCAGCAGAGCTGCAAACCGTCAGCAGAATGAGAGCCAACTGTAATGCGCTGACCAATTTCTTAACCAGGATGACGCAGCACCCCTAATAAACTTAGACAGCACCACAGGAAGCTGCAGCACCCCAGTCGCAAAAGGCTTAGCTAGGATAATTAGAAAAGAAAACAGCAGGGGTGGGGGGAGTAAAAGGCTTGTGCAACATGAAGGTGGGGAGATAAGAGAGGGGAAGGGGGTGTAAGGAAACATGGGTCCAGACCTCACAGAGATTGGGAGGGTACATCTGCATAGTTTCCTGAATTTGGAGAGCACCATACAATAGATGTATTCTTCTGTAAATGTAAATTTACACCAATAGAACCACCTTTGACAGAAGGTTTCCTCTGTACTCTTAATAACACAGAATGCTGATTTTGATCCTTATTAGGAATCCTGATTGGAGGGCCTGGAGTAAATAAAAATCCTGGGGAGAATATTTATTTTAATAATATTGCATGGTCGGATTCAGGGAAACGCTCCCAATGACCAACAATTGAGGAGTTTTTGGAAAATTTAAGATAAAAAGGTGTGAAGCATTCACTGATCAGCATACCCCTATGTATTAAATGGCAGAAGTGGCCCATTTAAATGAGAATGCTTCTCAAAAACACCTTAATCCTAGGGTCCGAGAGTTTAGCACCTCTGATTTCTGGTTGTTCACTTTGATATTCTCCTGTAAGCTTGGAGTTCCTTCATGAGATTGGGTAAGAATACTTTGGATCTGATGATAAAAAAGAGCAGATCATCTGCATATGCTGCAACTTTATGATGCTTTTGACCTATCCTTTAAGGCCCGTACCCACGGTCCGATTATTGGCCAACAACGGTCGTCCAACAGCCTGTTGGCCAAAAATCAGATCATGTGTATGCACGATTCTACAGCCAATTTCCAATCGTCGTCCAACAGAAGTTGTTATGTAATGTGTTATGTAATGTATATTGATGTGTATATTGTAAGTACATAATATATATTTGTTTTTTAGGATTGGCTTAGTGATGTGGGAAGCCAAAATACTGTGGATCTTTCAAAGGGGTATGTACGTTAGTAACAGGTAAAACATGATTTAATCATTGAATTGTATTAATAGTACTGTATTATTACGTAATGATTCCACTTTTTTTATGGTTATATAGTAAAAGAGTGTAATGATATATGTTATACTTAAAGTGTTACTAAAACCAGTAATATGAAAATAGTGCATCTGCCCCCCCCAACAGTGCCCACACCTTATAAATCTTCTTTTTACATTAAAATTATGCCACTATATACTTTTTTGGATGAGCTGTATACCATGGTCGGTGATAAACTGTACAGTTTCTCCAGAGTTCAAGTAGGAGGAGATTTCCACTACAGCTTGTATACACGCCCACATGTGTGATGTCAATATCATGTGACCTTTAAAGCAGTGGTAAGAGGAGAATACATTTCAGCTATCAAGACAGTCAGGAAATGAAGGAATAATGTCACCCGGCAATTGCAGGAGAGGGAGATAGCCTGCGCTTAATTGCACGCCGCATCTCCCTCTACTGAGACTCTCCTGGAGCTTAGGCAGGTCGGGAGGGATTTAAATCTTCATTTTAGGGAACTGTCACAAAGCGACTACAAGACACGAGTAGAGAGTCTCTTTGAGATGGGCGATAAAAATGGTAGACTCCTTGCGTTGCTTACAGCAGAAGAACATATGCCAACAGTAATACCTTGTATTTATGATAAGCAGGACCAGCTTAAAACATCTAGGATGGAGGTTATGCAGACTTTTGTGGAGTTCTACCAATCACTGTATGCCTCTGTTCCACCGTATGAGGATGGGGATCTGGTCTCCCTTCTGGGGGCACTGGATCTTCCATCCTTATCGGAGGAGAACAGGCAGCTATTAGATGTACCATTTACGGTTGAAGAGATACAGACAGCCACCGGTTCCTTCCCCTTAGGGAAGTCGCCAGGGCCCGATGGTCTGCCTGTAGAGTGGTACCAACTGTATAAGGACCAACTGTCAATTAGACTGTTGGAATTATACAGCTCATGTTTGGAAGAATTTTATGGGGCAAATATTGTTTTGTTAGCTAAACAGGGGAAGGATCCTCTCAGATGCGCCTCCTACCGACCCATTGCACTCCTAAACGTTGATCTCAAGATACTTACCAAAATGCTGGCAAATCGTCTGACTAAAGTCCTTCATGTGTTGGTCTCCCCTGACCAAATGGGATTTATGCCCAACAAGGCGACGGATATCAACATACCTAGGGTATTTACACATGTGGCCTTGGCATCCGAATCAGAGGAAGACCGAGCGTTGGTCTTTCTTGATTTAGAGAAGGCCTTCGACTCGGTCGACTGGAATTACATGCGTAGGGTACTACAACGAATGGGCTTTGGCCGGACTTTCCTGGCATGGATGGAAATACTTTATGATCACCCCACAGCAGCTATTAAACTAAATGGAGAGTTATCTAGCCCCTTCCCGATTGGTCGGGGGACAAGGCAGGGCTGTCCACTCTCACTGGGGCTCTTTGCTCTTTTGATGGAGCCAATTGCCAAGGCGGTGCGTGATTCCATATTGGTCCGGGGCATTCGGGTGGGACCTTTAATTGAGAAGACGGCACTATATGCAGATGATGTAGTCCTGTTTTTGACTGACCCAGTTATGTCTCTTCGGCACGCTTTGGAGATTTTTGACCGGTTCGCCATTTTCTCTGGGCTCAGGGTCAACTGGACTAAGTCCACGATCCTCCGCCTTGGGAGAATGGCTCACTGGTCACTATCTGGGGACTTCTCTCTTCAGGTGGTGAAGGACTTTAAATACTTAGGCATTATAGTATCAGCATCAGTTACAGACTTTACTAGACTGAATTTTTCACCAGCGCTTGCCATTGTGAAGCGCAAATTTGCTGCGTGGAAAAATATGCCCCTTTCCTTGATAGGGAGGGTGAATTTAATAAAGATGAAGTTATTGCCCTTGCTTCTTTATGTCCTCAGACATTCTCCGGTGTGGATTCCGAGATATTTCTTTAAATCTTTACATGAGTGGATGTCGGAGTTCATTTGGAAGGGGAAAACACCTAGGGTCAAAATTAATATTTTACAACAGCCATGATTTCTACAGGTATTTTACATACCTTTTTTTTTACAACAGCTCCAGATTTCTACAGGTATTTTTTGGCAGGACAATTACTTATTGTTAATCGGTGGCTGACTGGCCCTAGGGACGACACGGCGGTCGCCTTGGAGGCGGCGATTGTGGAGTCCTACGAGGCCTTGGCTTTTTTAATTTATAGGGGGCGTAAAGCACCCTATTCATTAACAACCCTTATGAAGGTGGTGCTCAGGGCTTCGCAGGTGGTGCAGGGGAGGGAGTTCGGAGGTCCATTTCCGGCCTCCCCTCATGCGCCATTGTGGAGAAATCCTACTTTCCGGCAATTTTATAAGCTGCAGGACCCTTTGGTTTGGACCAAGTTTGGAGTAAAAGTATTGGGCGATGTTATGAGTAATTGTCAGCTGCTGCAATTTGAGGAGCTTAAAACAAGATATGGTTTACCAAATACTCATCTGTTTAGATACATACAATTGCAGCATGCTTACCAGACACAATATGGCCTGACTGGGTGTAATCTTGCGGCATCGGATCTAGAGACCATGCTGCGAGATGAGGACTTGGTTAAACCATTATCCTCTATCTATGGATATTTGTTTTCAGAGACACCCAAGCTTTTGAGCAGATGTAGGTCTAAGTGGGAGGCAGTAATCCCGGACCTAGATGATGAGGATTGGGGGGATATGTGGGATGAACCCTTTACCCGTGACTATCTTATCCAATACAAAATTGTGCATAGAGTTTATTTGACACCAGCTAAGATAGCTCGCATTTTCGGAGCAGGGGGTTCCGCCTGTTGGAGATGCGCGAAAGAAGAGGCTGACTTTATGCACATTTTTTGGGATTGTCCGGCCATAAAATTATTCTGGGAGGGAGTCCTCGCCCGTATTACGGATATAACCTCAATACCACTAATTCCTGAAGCTAAATATTGTTTATTGGGCCTGGTGGATGACGTGGTCCCCAGTACAGCAATGAGAATCCTTTTTGTTTTACTCCTTTTTCATGTTAGGAAGCGGATTGTTTTAACATGGAAGAGTCCCTCCCCACCCACAGTGGACTCGTGGAAGTCCCTGGTAAATAGAACTCTCCCTTTCTATAAAGCTATATATTTGAATCGAGGGGCATCCCGGAAGTTTGATAAAGTTTGGGGTGGTTGGCTTGCTTCCTCTTCGACAGCAACAGATTAGACAAATAAAAAGGCCGGCCTGGTGGACATTGATGGATTTAAGGGGAGTGCTTGATTTAGGTACGGGGTGCATCTGTTTAAGGTTAACATCCTTCCTCATTTTTATATATTTTTTTTTTTTTTTTTTTTTATGTATTAAGAGGACTAAGTCTGGAAATGGTTGGTGGAGCATGAAATCCTTTCTGAGTGTAACTAGTCTCTCAGATGACATTTAACTACCAGGAGTAAAATGGTAACTCTGGCCATGTGCAAAACTATGATTTAGAAGGGGGAGGGGCGGGTGATGCTGTATTATTATTTTTTTCCTTCTTCTTCTGGGACTGTGGGGAGGGTTGTGAGTAGCCTGCGGTTGGCTTCCTTGGTCAAGGGGTTAAACCGTCAGGTTATGGTGTTTGTTTGTTTTTCTATGTTGGAACATATTGTAATATTGTAATGTGGAAAAATTGAATAAAATAGAAATTAAAAAAATATATATATATATATATCATGTGACTTGGCTATCTCTGAGAACACGTGAATGATCTCTCCAGCATAAAATACACAACTGAGCATGTGCAGGTCAGCTACCCTGCCTGTGTTAAGCTGGCCTTCCCCAGATAGACAGTGCAGGGAGGGGAAGATCTATGCATACAGGATAAAACAGCCTTTTTACACAATGCAGAGAATTAACCCCTTAAGTTCCACAGTGAGTACAACAAGCATGCTATGATGCATATACAGACTGATTTTACTGTTGTGGGTTTAGTAACACTCCTGTTATGCAACCAATTATACTAACAAGACACTGAAAATGTAATTTAATGGATCTGGAGAAGAAATACCCTATGGTGAATAAGATGTGCTATCTCTTAGGTTGAGTGTGGGTGATGTCAGGGCAGAAATACAGAACCTACGGCAGCAACTGGAAAAAGAGAAAGAAACAAAGAACCAAAAAGATGAACTGATATTTACCCTGAAAGAGGTGAGAAACTAGCCATTTGAGTTTTGCTTTGAAAATGCGTAAATGTAATAAGATGGGGAATCTAAAACCAGCTCTTCTGGGCACCTTCTATGCCTTTATGGTGCAGATTTAGTTTTGATTATTATTCAGAATACTATTATATTTTACATCATTTACTATGCCAGTGTAATTATCATTTTTAAATATTTAAAGTAGAACTATGGGCATTTTGGATAGAGCAAGGAAGGGTTATAACCCCTGTCAGATTTTTTTGCCATCTGTGTCCCATTGTGGAGATTTTCCTTCACTTCCTATCCTATAGCCAAACAGGAAGTGATAGGAAATCACTGTAAATTAAGAAAATTCCTTGGGGACCCCCGGGTCACCAGAACTAGCGTACCCATTGGAAGATTTCCCCTCTATTACTTTTCTGGGGACAACCCATAATTTGGGTAATTTCTCTTACTTTCACTTTCAATGATAACGGTAAACAGGGCCAATAAAGAGGATGAATCTCTTTAACGGGGGGCACAGCATGCAATAACAACTGGCAGGTGTTCTAAACCCTTGCCACTCTATCCAAAACAAAAAAAAAGTTTTGCCTTTAGTTATACTTTAATATTGTACCATCTACTGGTACTTGTTTTTTAAATGTATTAATAATTTAATTCAGTTATTAGTTTTCTGATATTGACTACTTATAACTACAATTATTACTAAACATATGATCTTTACCTACATTCAGGAGTTGGAAGATTTGAAATGTAAGAAGCCTGGAGACATCAAGGTGAATGTGTAGCAAAAACAATGATGGAATTCGGTCTGCCTTATGAAATACAGTAGATCAGATATGATATTTACATTTAACTGTACAAATGGGTTTGTTGCTTTTCCCTTTAATAATACAAGCCTGGACGTATTGTCTTTTTATCTTATCCATGCATGTCAGCTATAAGAGGAAAGTTGTACAAATTCCACATGGAAGCTTTTTACATTGGAACGTTATATTATTGTGATGTACAGGAATATACTATATATAGCGTCCTGTATACATAAACCATTTTTTCTGCAATAGATGGCTGTTTCCAAGGTCAGATGTTAATTAAAAACAGAAATAATGCAGAAATTGATGTGAAGGGTAACTCTTAGACCAGCCTTTCTCAACCTTTTTACCCCAGAGGAACCCCTCTAATTTCAGGTCTCTGGGAACTCTTATTAAAACCAACTCATCAAGAGTCAATAGTAAAAATGCTCCTTACGTTGTTGGTCAGTAGGAGGTGTGAACCCATTCAGTGGTGGTCAGAAAGCCGCCCTTACAGGCAGCTAAAAAGATCATTGGTGTCATGCTGCTGGCTCTACCAAATTGCATTGGCCCTGGAACTATGCATGCACCATTAAATATGAGGTCAAATAGCAAAAGCTCAAGGAACCCCTAGCAATAGCTGGAGGAACCCTGGTTGAGAATCCTTGTCTTAGACACTGGCATTAGACAGAAGCCTAATGGGTTGGACATTTTCCACACATCCTGTAGTCAACAGTCCTTTCATAAATAAGTGTACTGCTATGATGCACAACAAGATACATAATGGTCATAAGATACAAATATATATGTGAGTTATTAATACAAAATCTATTTTAGTAGTTAGAACATTATCTACAGAACTTTATGTTTAATGTTCTGTTTTGCTGTCTTCCACATATGCCAGCGTTACTTCTTTGCGGATTAAGTAATTTGGTTCTTATCTAGGCAATGTTGTTGATGTTTGACTGTGTTCTGTTCAGATGTCCTTGGAGGAAGTGGATTCTGAATTAGTTCTGGTCAGAGAAGAGCTACAGAAGGTATGGGATATGTTAAAGTCAAAGGACACAGAACTGGAAGAGCAGTATCAAGAATTGGAATCTGCTAGGGACCAGGTATGAAAAAAAACACACTCATTTTTAAGCTGATTTGAGGACAATGAAACATCAGGTTTTACATTTTATCAGTTTAGCGTGGCCAGAAAATGTTAAGGAGGACCATTGACTGACAATGGGTATATTTTGGGTTTTATAGAATACCCCATCAGCACAAACCAGAAACACAAGCTTGTTTTAAATACATTTTATTAACTAAATGTAAAACAATACTGTTGATGTATACATTTGATTATATATTTGGCTAGAAAGGAGATTTTGTAGGTAAATGATGGCCCTGTGCTCTCTTTCTCTTCCTAGTACACAGAATGCAGCACTGAGAGGGTCAGACTGGAGCAGCTTGTCGCCTCTCTACAGAAACAAATGGAGGAAAAGTAAGTTGCTCAAATCTTTGTAATATAAAGAGAATGGGTCCTAATTTGATTTATGCAAGATTCTAAGTCAGGTATCCTCAAACTACGGCCCTCCAGCTGTTGTGGAACTACACATCCCATGAGGCATTGTAAAACTCTGACATTCACAGACATGACTAGGCATGATGGGAATTGTAGTTCCTGAACAACTGGAGGGCCATAGTTTGAGGACCCCTGCTCTAAGTATTTAAATGTAAAGCTGCTTTAAAACCAAAAACAATAATGAATATATTGCAGCTTACAATAATTGTGGTGGCTGATTTTTTTTTTAAATTTTTTTAGTTTTTTTTTTCTTTATTTTCATCCAGTGATCTGGCCAGTAACACACTTCCTGTCTTAGAGTATCTCCACTTTGAATGGAGGGACAACGGAGCTACCTTTGAACAGTAACATTGTCAATCTGGGGAGAGGCTGCATCCGTCCCCCGCTGGCTGACTGAGATCTGATCAATCAAAGACCGCTGATCACTCCATTCCCAGCCTTCAGTAAGCAGAGAGCTCTCTGCTCTGCCCCTCCAGCACTCACTGGAGCACTGGGCTGCAGAGGGGGCGGGAGTGGCTGGCTCTGGCTCTCACCATCTCGCTGAGAGGCTGAGCCAGCTGCCAGTACAGGCATGTGGGTGGGTCTTTGGCCCACTGTTGGCTGAAAACGGGTCACAGAATGAACTGCACTGCTGTGATCCCTTGGAGAAGTATAGCTAAAATATCTTTGGCTATACTTCTCCTTTAAACCTCAACTCCATCCAAAAATGTATGGGGGGGTTTGTGATAGAGTGGGGATCATTTACAACCTCTGTCTTGTTTTAAATTCGGTGTCCCTATTAAGTATTAAAGAACTTTTTTGTATTAGAATTTAAATGTGTCCTCATAGAGGAGGTATCCCCTCCTTTCTGTTCTGCCTGAAGTGTAACATCTGAACTAAGAGTAAAGAGAAATCTCCCTTATGAAGACACAGACAGCAATCATATATTGACTGAAGCAAAAACAGTGCACATTCTTTTACATTTAATTTTCATCTAATATGTCACTGTGTGGCTATCATCTATTATTCATTAATAAAATATACAGTAGCTATAGTAAAAAGCTGATTATTCATTTTTTATTTTTGACCTTTTTGCAGTGAGTGCTTTAATGATGTATTAGCTGATCATTCTTTTTTATGTAGGGAACAGTCAATAAAGCATCTTCAGCAAATTAGGGAGATGGAGAAAACCGAGATGGATATTGAGAGGTCTTCCCTGGAATTAAAGGTAATCTTTGTTTACAGGCAGTAAATCAAATCAATCTACTGTTATATGATCTGGTTATTTACTGTAATTTTAAAATTAATGTACAATAAATGATGTGACCGATACAAGTAACTGCAGCCCAGAAAGTACAGACAAGCGTGGAAATCCAGTGGGTCAACCTAGAGCAAAATATACACTATATTACCAAAAGTATTGGGACACCTGCCTTTACACACACATGGACTTTAATGGCAGCCCAGTCTTAGTCCATAGGGTTCAATATTGAGTTGGCCCAACCTTTGCAGCTATAACAGCTTCAACACTTTTGGGAAGGCTGTCCACAAGGTTTAGGAGTGTGTCTATGGGAATGTTTGACCATTCTTCCAGAAGCACATTTGTGAGGTCAGGCCCTGATATTGGACCCAAAGGTGTTCTACTGGGTTGAGGTCAGGACAGTCATGTTCCTCCATCCCAAACTCGCTCATCTGTGTCTTTATGGACCTTGCTTTGTGCACTGGTCCAAATCATTTGGTGAAGGGGGGATTAGGGTGTGGGGCTGTTTTTTAGGGGTTCGGGTTGGCCCCTTAGTTCCAGTGAAGGGAATGCTTAAGGCGTCAGCATACCAAGACATTTTGGACAATTTCATGCTCCCAGCTTTGTAGGAGCAGTTTGGGGATGGCCCCTTTCTGTTCCAACATGACTAACATCAGTGCACAAAGCAAGGTCCATAAAGAAATGGATGATGGAGGTTGGGGTGGAGCAACTTGACTGGCCTGCACAGAGTCTTGGCCGCAATCTAATAAAATACTTTTGGGATGAATTAGAGACTGCTAGCAAGGCCTTCTCATCCAACATCTGACTTCACAAGTGCACTTCTGGAAGAATGGCCAAACATTCCTATAGACACACTCCTAAACCTTGTAGACAGCCTTCCCAGAAGAATTGAAGCTGTTATAGCTGCAAAGGGTGGGCCAACTCAATATTGAACCCTACGGACTAAGATTGGGATGCCATTAAAGTTCATGTGCATGTAAAAGCAGGTGTCCCAATACTTTTGACAATGTATTGTAGATGTTAAAAAATTGTCACATAATACTTCTATCCATGGCACCCATTGCAATGCATAGATAATAATAATAAGTTCAAAAATGGTACATTGAATTTGGGGGTCTCTTAAGGGGTTCTTATCCCCACCCATCAACAAATGTAAATAACAATCTGTAGATTATACTGTATGTGTAACTTGCTAACGGTCTAAAGTCATGAATTCTGAACCTCAGTTGGCAGAAATGCAACAACAGTATGGAAAAATCTCCTCTAATAACATTGTGCAAGGAGCCCAGACTGCAGTGAAAAGTTGGAGTCCAAGAGTAAGCCAGCCTCCTGCAAGTCCACATAAATGTTCTCGCTGTGAAGTCTTCCTTCAGCAGGTGGAGAAAGCAATTAAAGGTAAGCCCATCCTAAGAGGGTGCCCATACCAGCCACTTTACAGAGTGCAAGATTTCTCCAATAATAATATAAATAGTAAAGGCGATGGATCCCTTTTCTCAATACCAAAGGAAAGGAAAGTATAACTAAAGGCAAAACTTTTTTCTTTAGTTTTGGACAGAGGGGAAATGGATTAGAACACCTGACAGATTTTTTTTTTTTTTTTTTGCTGTCTTTGTCCCCAGTGTGGAGATTCACCCTCTCTATGTATCCTGTTTATCATTATCATTGAAAGTGAAAGTAAAAGAAAATCCCACATTTTGGGTTGTCCTCAGAAAAGTAAGAGTGGGCAAATCTTCCAATGGGGACACTAGTTCTGGTGACCTGGAGGTCCCAAAAAGATTCCCTAAATTCCCTAATTTGTAGGAATTTCCTCTCACTTCCTGTTTGGCTATGGGACAGGAAGTGAAAGGGAATCTCCCCAATGAGAAAAATATGGCAAAATAAACCTTAAAGAGGTTATAAACCTCCTTTACTCAAGTTTTGCCTATAGTTCTACTTTAACCAGTTGGTGACTGCCCCATGTACACATACTGCAGGGCGGTGGCTCAGGCGAAATCACGTACCTGTGGTCACCTCTTTCGGGTTTGCGGAGCACATGCGCGCCGCCGGCGACCATCTCCCGCTGTGATTGTACCTAGTGGGAGCCAATCAGCAGATCCGGAACCCGATGTACGCTGAGACCCGCCGATTGTTCCCAACAGAGGCAGAACAGCGGTCTGCCTATGTAAACAAGGCAGATTGCCGTTCTGTGACAGGGGAAGAAAGAGATCCTGTGTTTCTGGTAAGCAGGAACACGGATCTCTGTCTTCCCATAGTACAAGCACCCCCCACACAGTTAGAAACCACTCCTTAGGGATACATTTAACCCTTTGATCATGCCTGATGTTAACCCTTTCCCTGCCAGTGTCATTAGTACAGGGGCATATTTTTTAGCACTAATCACTTTATTGGTGTCACTAGTCCCCAAAAAGCGTCACTTAGTGTCCGATTTATCCGCCGCAATGTCGCACTCCCGCCATAAGTTGCTGATCGCTGCCAGTATTAGTAAAAAATTAAAATGCCATAAATATATCCCATAGTTTGTAGATGCTATAACTTTTGCGCAAACCAATCAGTATACGCTTATTGGGATTTTTGTTACCAAAAACATGTAGCAGAATACATATTGGAGACTGATGAAGAAATTTGATTTTTTACATTTTTTTTATTGGATATGTTTTATAGCAAAAAGCAAAAAATATTGTTTTTTTTTTTTAATTTGTTGCTCTTTTTTTGTTTATAGCGCAAAAAATAAAAGCTGCAGAGGTGATGAAATACCACCAACAGAAAGCTCCATTTGTGGGGAAAAAGGGCGTCAATTTTATTTGTTTATAGCATTGCACAACCGCACAATTGTCAGATAGAGTAACGCAGTGCCGTATCACAAAAAATGGCCTGGTCCTTGTTACTGCCATGAAAAATATCAGCAAACCTCTGATAGGAGGCAGCATCCTATAACCAATGCTAAACATATATAATTGTTGAATAATGACTTCTTGCACAGTTTATTTCCAGATATTAGGATTACTATATATAAAATATGGTAAAATATGCAGTCAATAATATGTTCGTTGCAATGTGGTTAGATAAAACGTATTTCTTGTCTTTTTAACTAGGATGTCAAGAGCACAATGTGGAATTACAGGAAGAGAAAAACCAAACTCTTGTCTGTCTTTACCAACTGCAAGATGTTCTAAAGGTGATCACTGTAAAATAATATTATACCAATCAAATCTGTTTACAGACATAAGCTATGTGGGGTCAGTTTCAGAATTTAATCAATATTGAACATATAAGCATGGTATTTTATTCTTATTTTTAGAGTCATGCAATACTAAAAATGAATCAGTGTATCATCACATATACAGTATCTCACAAAAGTGAGTACACCCCTCACATTTTTGTAAATATTTTATTATATATTTTCATGTGACAACACTGAAGAAATTACACTTTGCTACAATGTAAAGTAGTGAGTGTACAGCTTGTATAACAGTGTAAATTTGCTGTCCCCTCAAAATAACTCCACACACAGCCATTCATGTCTAAACCACTGGCAACAAAATTGAGTACAACCCTAAGTGAAAATGTCCAAATTGGACACAAAGTGTCAATATTTTGTGTGGCCACCATTATTTTCCTTCACTGCTTTAACCCTCTTGGGCATGGAGTTCACCAGAGCTTCACAGGTTGCCACTGGAGTCCTCTTCCACTCCTCCATGATGGTATCACGGAGCTGGTGGATGTTAGAGACCTTGCGCTCCTCCACCTTCCCCCCAGATGCTCAATAGGGTTATGTCTGGAGAAATGCTTGGCCAGTCCATCCCCTTTACCCTCAGCTTCTTTAGCAAGGTAGTGGTCATCTTGGAGGTTTGTTTGGGGTCATTATCATGTTGGAATAGTGCCCTACTGCCCAGTCTCCGAAGGGAGGGGATCATGCTCTGCTTCAGTATGTCACAGTACATGCTGGCATTCATGGTTCCCTTAATGAACTGTAGCTTCCCAGTGCCAGCATCACTCATGCAGCCCCAGACCATGACACTCCCACCACCATGCTTGACTGTAGGCAAGACACACTTGCCTTTGTACTCCTCACCTGGTTGCCACCACACACGCTTGACATCATCTGAACCAAATAAGTTTATCTTAGTCTCATCAGACCACAGGACATGGTTCCAGTAATCCATGTCCTTAGTCTGCTTGTCTTCAGCAAACTGTTTGGGGGCTTTCTTGTGCATCATCTTTAGAAGAGGCTTCCTTCTGGGAGGACAGCCATGCAGACTAATTTGATGCAATGTGCGGCGTATGGTCTGAGCACTGACAGGCTGACCCCCCCCCCCCCCACCCCTTCAATCTCTGCAGCAATGCTGGCAGCACTCATACATCTATTTCCCAAAGACAACCTCTGGATATGACGCTGAGCATGTGCACTCAACTTCTTTGGTCGACTATGGAGAGGCCGGTTCTGAGTGGCAGCTGTCCTGTTAAACCACTGTATGGTCTTGGCCACCGTACTGCAGCTCAATATCAGGGTCTTAGTAATCTTCTTATAGCTTTGGCTATATTTATGTAGAGGAACAATTTTTTTCAGATGCTCAGAGTTTTTTGCCATGAGGTGCCGTGTTGAACTTCCAGTGACCAGTATGAGAAAGTGAGAGTGATAACACCAAGTTTAATGCACCTGCTCCACATTCACACCTGAGACCATGTAACACTAATGAGTCACATGACAACGGGGAGGGAAAATGGCTAATTGGGCCTAATTTGGACATTTTCACTTAGGGGTGTACTTACTTTTGTTGCCAGTGGTTTGGAAATTAATGGCTGTATGTTGGGTTATTTTTAGGGGACAGAAAATGTACACTACTATACAAGCTGTACACTCACTACTTTAAATTGTAGCCAAGTGTCATTTCTTCAGTGTTGCCACATGAAAAGATATAATAAAATATTTACTAAAATGTGAGGGGTGTACTCACTTTTGTGAGATACTGTATAGCACATAAAAATGAATGTGAGAATATTACATATTTATTAAATGTAAATTTGAATCACAGTCTAATGCAGGGGTCTCCAAACTTTCTAAACTTTAGGGGGGCTGGGCTTTGGCCATTGGGAGTAGAAATTGTTCTGGCATCAGTGGGAGTAAACAATGCATCTTTGGTGTCTGTGGGAGGAATACTGCTCATCATTGGTATCAGTGGAAGGAATAGTGCCCCATCATTGGTGTCAGGAGAAGGATAGTGCCCATCATTGGTATCAGTGGAAAGAAAAGTCAATGGCAGGAATAGTGCCCCATTGCTGGTGTCAATTGGAGGAATAGTGCCCCATCGTTGGTGTCAATGGGTGGAATAGTGCCCCGTTGCTGGTGTCAGTTGGAGGAATAGTGCCCCATCATTGGTGTAAGTGGGAGAAATAGTGCCCCATCATTGGTATCAGTGTGTGGAATAGTTCCCCATTGTTGGTGTCAATGGGAGAAACAGTGCTACATTGTTGATGTCAGTAGGAAGAATTATGCCCCATTGTTGATGTCAGTGGTAGGGATAATGCCCCATTGTTGATGTTAGGGGTAGGAATAATGTTTCATTGTTGGTGTCACTGGTAGGAACAGTGTATTGTATCAGTGGGAAGAACAGTACTGAAGGGCCAGATAATGGCAGGCAAAGGGCTATATCTGGGCCCCAGGCTGCAATTTGGAGATCACTGATCTAATGTGCATGGATAACTCACACTATTTTGTTTCGTAAGCTGACTATTTTCTGTTATCACAATAGAATCTCTCAAAGCAAACTAAAATAAATGAAGAGGTAGCTCAAAATCTTCAAGTGGACAATGAGGCTCTTAAACAGCAGCACAAACTGGTAACCGAACAGGTAAGAATTTCCAAAGCCACACTAAGATGGTTATCATGAAATATAACTGCCATACTTAAAGCAGGAGACCTGTTTAAGGCTTTTACTAGTGCCATTAAATGTCAAACAATAATTATACCTTTAAATAAAGACAAAGTTAATCCTCAAGAAAATACATTTTTTTAACGTTTAGGCCTCATGCACACAGGACATTTTTGACTGTTTTACAGCTGATGTTTTTAGCTGCAGAAGTTTTTTTCTACAGTCAATAAACTCTCCATGTTATCCTATGTGTTCATGCACACATAGGCTGCTATCTACTGTTTTTAGCAATGACGTTTTTGAGCTGTTAAAGAAAAAACCAAGACCAGTGGGTTCTGAGAGATGTTTTTCAGCTGTAAAAGCTTTCAAACGCTCAAAAACGTGGCTAAACGTCGATTTCCTGCGTTTTTGGACTTTTTAGATCAATTGAGGAAAAAAAATGCTGGCCCTTTAAAAATGCGAAAAAACGTGCAAAAACACCAATAATATAACGCTAATAACAGCTGAAAAAAATCACTGATAAGCTACTGACGTTTTTTGGACGTTTTTTAACATCCTGTGGCCATGAAGCCTTAATGCCACTTGGTGGAGGTTAAAGCTGAACTCCAGGAATTAGGAAAAATGTACTCTTGCAGTAGGGCCCCCTCTGCTGAGACTGCAGACATGGTGCAGGAGATGGTCAGAGACTGTAGACATAGTACAGGAGATGGTCAGAGACTGCAGACATAGTACAAGAAATGATCAGAGACTACAGACACAGTACAGGAGATGGTCAGAGACTGCGGACATAGTACAGGAGATGGTCAGAGACTGCAGACACAGTACAGGAGATGGTCAGAGACTGCAGACATAGTACAGGAGATGGTCAGAGACTGGGGACATAGTACAGGAGATGGTCAGAGACTGCAGACATAGTACAAGAGATGGTCAGAGACTGGGGACATAGTACAGGAGACGGTCAGAGACTGCAGACATAGTACAGGAGACGGTCAGAGACTGTGGACATGGCACAAGAGACGATCAGAGACTGCATACATGGCTCAAGAGGATAAGGACCTAGTGGAACCCCCAATCCCATCCCTGATTCCAGGGGGGGGGCAATTGCCCCCCCTTGCCCCTACCTGCGGACGCCCATGTACATGGGTTAATAACCTGCACCATACATGGTAATGTCAAGGGACCACCCACAGCACAGAACTTCAGACAGAAGTACTGGAACAAGGGATAGGATAGGTAATAAACCTTATCTCTGTACCCCTAGATGAAACTAGCATTTAACCCTTGTGGTGCCAGGGTGTGGGCTGACAGCAAGGGTAGATTTTGTCTAGATCTCAGAATTCAGCTCTAAGGCCTCATGCACACCGGGTGTTTGCACAGCTCTTCTGAACGCCTTCCTTTCTTCTAGCTGGAGAAATGCAGCATTAAAAACGTGCCTAAAGCCACATACGGCAGATGAATTTAGGTGCATTAGGTGTTTGGGCCTTCATTCATTTAATTGGCCAGAATAATATTTTTTATTCTGGTAATTTAAATGAATGAATGTTCAAGTGCTAAATACACCTAGCGCTTACACGGGTTTACATGTGTTTAGATGCATGGCTGTTTTTCTCTCCTGTACATGCTGGCTCAGGGTTTTTTTCTCCTTCTAAACACTTTTGCCTCTAAATGTCTGTAAATGACGCATTGGGGTTGATTTACTAAAGGCAAATCCACTCTGCACAACAAGTGCACTGCAAGTGCACTTGGAAGTGCACTGCAAATGCACTTGGAAGTGCAGTCATTGTAGATCTGAGGGGAACACGCAAGGATACTAAAAAACAGCATTTTGGCTTGTACATGATTGGATGATAAAATCAGCAGAGATTCCCCTCATTTCAGATCTTCCCTTCAGATCCATTTGCCATGCACTTGTAGTGCAGAGTGGATTTGCCTTTAGTAAATCAACCCCATAGACTAGCATGGAGGGGAGTTTAGAGGCAGAAAAAAAAAGGCAAACACTCTTAAAAGTGGTGTTTTTGATGTCCAGTGTGCATGAGGCCTGAAGATTAATATTTTTATTCAGCATATGTAACCTGTTTTATCATAGTTATACATTTTATTTTATTATAAGCATAAAAGGAAACAATACCTCTGGGTTAACTATACATGATAATAAGATGTTTGTGCTTAGCTTTCATGAAAGCTGAGCAAAGCTGTTCCAGTTAAATATTGAAGTCTTATTCATAAATGTAAATAACCGGGTATCTCCCGCTAAGACGCGGCTTCTATATGAACAGCCGGGCGCTGTCAAACGAAGTCCCGCCTCCTAGACCAGCAACTCTAATAGACAGCACACTGGTCCAACGCTGATCCAGGAGGCTGGACTTTGTTTGACAGCAGCCGGCTATTCATATAGAAGCCGCGTCTCAGTGTAAGATTCCCGCTCTGTGTCATCCGGCTGCCCGATCCTTCTGACATTTTTCTGGCGGTTGATTCTGGCAGAAGCAGTGCAGCCTTTTTTACAGGACATCAGAGCGGCCCTGGAGGCAGGGAGTCCCCCCTCTGTGCCGCTCTGATGGCTGCACCGCTTCTGCCAGAAGCAGCTAGGGAACTGTCAGCCCAGTCCGCCCCTGCTCCACCCTCTCCCTCCACTAATTTCCACTTGTCAAATGTGAGCAGACGAGTGGAAATTTTGAGGGGTGCCATATGTCTACATGTTTTTTGGGCCTAGCCTGCTTCCTCAGGAAGAGGATAACAAGTATATCTGTTCACCAGTCATCTCATACAGACATGTATACAAATGGCGAAACATGGTTTATTTTTGCATGTTTACAAATGGGAATGCCCCAAAAATCATCTAGTATGGACATATATTTGAGCTATCATGCTTTCCACTCCGCCAAGAAACACCAAATCTCCACATGGAAGGGCATTTTTGTCCCCCTGAATAGATGGATCCCAGTCAGAAAGACTAATAGCTGGGATCACATTCCACCAGGCTGGTTAAACAGGAACATAGGCAAAGATTAAATGATGAAGGAGCTGCATACTCAGTAAGTTATTAAATCAAATGTTAAAGTACTAAAACTGAGAATTTAATATCACGTTAAGCACTGTTGCAGCAGTTGCTGGTTAGCATTAGGTGCTCACTGAATGCATTTGCTTGTTGACTAAAATTTGCTCATAAATAAATATGCACCTTTATATCTTTAGGTAAAATAAGAAGTTTGAAACTTCTCCTTTTATGCATGTCATTTTATTTTCAGTTTTGTATGAAGGATAGGGTTGCACCGATACTGGTATCATTGCCGATACTGAGCATTTGCATGAGTACTCGTACTTGTGCAAATGCTCTGATACCCAAACCGATACCTTTGTGGTTCAATTTGAGCGCATACAAAGTGAATGGGCTCAAATCGCACTGCAAAGACTCACATGTGATTTGAACAGGAATGCAGTGCAATTTCTGTCCAAATTGCATGCAGTTTCCTGCACCGCTCCTGTGTGAACCCAGGTTTATCATAGTGAATTCAGCCTGGATCCACACAGGAGTCATGTGGGAAACTGCATGTGATTTGAAAAAGAATGCGTTGTAATTCCTGTTCAAATCACATGCGATTCCTTGCAGTGCGATTTGAGCCCATACAGTACGTTT
>BLSH010078479.1:264066-305367 GCA_018402905.1 Glandirana rugosa | reverse complement strand
GCACGGTGGCCAAGACCATACAACAGTTTAACAGGACAGGTTCCACTCAGAAAAGGCCTTGCCATGGTCTACCAAAGAAGTTGCGTGCACGTGCTCAGCATCATATCCAGAGGTTTTCTTTTGGAAATAGACGTACGAGTGCTGTCAGCATTGCTGCAGAGGTTGAAGGGGTGGGGGTCAGCCTGTCAGTGCTCAGACCATACGCCGCACACTGCATCAAATTGGTCTGCATGGCTGTCCTCCCAGAAGGAAGCCTCTTCTAAAGATGATGCACAAGAAAGCCCGCAAACAGTTTGCTGAAGACAAGCAGACTAAGGACTTGGATTACTGGAACCATGTCCTGTGGTCTGATGAGACCAAGATAAACGTATTTGGTTCAGATGGTGTCAAGCGTGTGTGGCAGCAACCAGGTGAGGAGTACAAAGACAAGTTTGTCTTGCCTACAGTCACGCATGGTGGTGGGAGTGTCATAGTCTGGGGCTGCCTGAGTGCTGCCTGCACTGGGGAGCTACAGTTTATTGAGGGAACCATGAATGCCAACATGTACTGTGACATACTGAAGCAGAGCATGATCCCCTCCCTTTGGAGACTGGGCAGCAGGGCAGTATTCCAACATGATAACGACCCCAAACACACCACCAAGATGACCACTGCCTTGCTAAAGAAGCTGAGGGTAAAGGTGATAGACAGGCCAAGCATGTCTCCAGACCTAAACCCTATTGAGCATCTGTGGGGCATCCTCAAATGGAAGGTGGAGGAGCGCAAGGTCTCTAACATCCACCAGCTCCGTGATGTCGTCATGGAGGAGTGGAAGAGGACTCCAAAGGCAACCTGTGAAGCTCTGGTGAACTCCATGCCCAAGAGTGTTAAGGCAGTGCTGGAAAATAATGGTGGCCACACAAAATATTGACACTTTGGGTCCAATTTGGACATTTACACTTAGGGGTGTACTCACTTTTGTTGCCAGCGGTTTAGACATTAATGGCTGTGTGTTGAGTTATTTTGAGGGGACAGCAAATGTACACTGTTATACAAGCTGTACACTTACTACATTGTAGCAAAGTATCATTTCTTCAGTGTTGTCACATGAAAAGATATAATAAAATATTGATAAAAATGTAAGGGGTGTACTCACTTTTGTGAGATACTGTATATTACATAGGCAAAACATACAAAATGGAATACAATTTTATACAGAATTTGCAATTTCTTTCGTAGTAGGCAGCTAGTATTTTCAGAATGAGGTCAGCAGAGACAGGCACCATATTTCTGTCAGTTCTCACAGTTTTCCATTAAATATGTTTTTGTTCCTAACAATACTGAATATGATAATGTTGGTCTTTAAACTAATACCATTTGATTCATAATTTGTGAGTTGGTAGAATAATATCATTTTGCAAAAAATGGATTTTGGTGAAATTAGCCAGGCACTTGTTTGGTGTATTTGCACTTACATTGGTTAGGACAATGTGAATTGGTATTATGAAAGTTTTCTTTTCATGCATTACTGCATGGTCTGATGATTTTGGTCATTTTCTTTGCAGCTAAGCTGCGTTTCCAGCAACAGGTTCAGCAGATAAGGAGCATATCCCAACCAGGATGTGAAAAAGAGCCAAGAGATCCCATTGTACCACGCTTATCTAGAGATACCAAAGACTCTCATAAAGAGAATGAACTTGAATCAAACAGCCAAGGATCATCAACACCAGTGGCTGGAACTGCAACCCCAGAGGGATCCTGGGCAGGTTCTCAACAAAGCTCCAGATCTCCAACTCCTATAAATACAAATAATGCGTCTTCACCACTGAGAGTTAACTTTCCTGGAACTATGGGCAGGAGCTGGAGGAATTCCATGGAGGGATCTTTACTGAGTCCAAGGAGTAATGCTGACAGTGAGGGCCCCCTCACTCCCAGGGCTTCCACGCTGCTCTCCCCAAGGCCCTATCAGCCTTGGAATAGTAAAACATTGCAAAAATTTGGAGAATCCTAACATCGCATAGACAGTTAACTTATTCATAACTTCGCACATATTAAAATTTGAGAGATATGCTACCATTTATAACACAGATACATATTTTACTTACAAAAATACTCATATGATTAACATTAAAAGTTTCTTTTGTTTTCCAGTATAGCTGAAACAATCCCCCAAGACTTGTTTATGTTAAACACTGAGCCAGGGACACAGTAATTGAATCCTGTATGCTATATAACAGTTAGTAAAGCACTAAGAAAAGTAAATGCTGCAATATTTGAATGTGTATTTATATATTTACAGTGAGGCAGAGTGCAACTAGGTGGTCAGTGTTCTAAACTATTGAAGTTGGGGAAAAAAGAAAACCTCTGCTACCACTAGGATATACCTATCTACCTATCTCTATTTATGTACTGTACAGTACCTATATATCTATAAGGATACCTGCCAGGTTGCTTACTTATACTTTATTATAAAAATCAATGAAACAACACAAAAATATATTAATCTGGCAGCCAGTTGCAACATACATTTGATCACTTGGCTAAGCCATATTCATGTATGGATGTTAGTAATAAGTGGAGTCATTTCCATTAAACAGATAGCGAAATGACAGATTTCACCAAGTTGGAAACTCTCAATTTCGCTTATTGAAATTTGCTGGAAAAAAATGTTTTTTTCTTTATTTAGGAGGTGTGGGCTTTTTGGTGTGTATTTAGACCAGTTTTGATTTTATTCACAAAGTGTTATGTATACAGTATTTGTGTTTTTGCAGCGTGTATTTGATTGTTATTTGTGCACTGTTAATTTTTAATTTAACTTTTTAAACTGTCTGTTTTCCTTTCTGTAAAAAAAAAATAAATAAAAAAATAAGACTAATGAGGTTTCAAGAATAAGACAATGCCAGGATAGTTGAAAGCAGCTTCCATGACCCTTAGGAGCCATTTTAAAGCCCATTGCACTCTGAAAAACCATCAAAATTCACTTTAATTTCACCTTCTTCATTGAGCCCAATGCATGTCACCAACATTTCTTAGGGAGATGAAAACGTACAATTATGAAGCGTTTAAACCGCCAAACACCCTAAACATCAGCTTGTCAAAGAAACAATAGCAAATACTACAATGGTAGTCAGCACTATTTCCCTAAGATCTCTTAGCCAGGAATCTGCATCTGTAGAGAGTGAAGAAGGTGGCAACACATCCAAGGAATAAAATCAGCCTCCGTGAAATGCATGTACTGAGCATCTCTGGACCTTGTGTTTGTCATGTTTCATCTTTTAATGGATATTCAATGAAGAGGTTGATTTTATTCCCCACATGTGCCACCACCTTCTTCACTCTCTATGGGTCTTTTTTGCTGCGGACCAGGCAGGAACCTGGGGTTCTCACAGCAGTGCATGGGATCTCGTAGGTTGCTTTGGAGCGGTGTTTACCTAGCTCTTCCTTACAAGGAATCTGCATCTGACCGTAGATTGTTATACAGACTAAATATAAAACTAAAAATAATCAGCTCAAACAATCCTACCAATGGTCTGAGTGGATCCAAGACAGCCGATTCCCCCGTAGCATCGTGGATATCGATATAAAAGCAAATAGGAAGAATCTATTTCTCTCTGTTATACAATCATTTATTCAATAAATGTAAAGCCACTTACACTATTCACTTAGATCCCTTCATGGGAATGCTTGTTTGACTGTCCTGTTGGTTCAGAGGGTCATGGTCCTAAGGTGAGTGGCCATCTGTTTGTATGGTGGAGGTGCTGCACATTATATGACCCCTGCATGTTCAATCTAGAGACGCCATTTTGTACCATCTGGGATATTTTTTATGAACTTTTTAATGGAAATTTATTTGGACTTGCTCTTATATATTTTATAAGATTTATATGTTTTTTAATATATAAATATTTCTTGTGGTGCACTATTTTCATTTATTGACTGTAGATTGTTGCCTGATCCATCTGCAAACAGCTGAACCAAGAAAGTGTTCTCATTTCTTTTCAGAAGAGTGGGGAAGGGTTACAACTTCTGACTATGTTTTTTGTTGCTGCATATGCTATCCAGCTCCTGATAACTGCACCCTCAGTTTCTTGCATAGGCATCAAAAAGAGACAAAAAGTAGGGGAAAATCCCATCAATGGGGTCACAGACAGAAACAGAAACTTGAGAGAAGTTAAAACCTAAATGCAGTCAAAATCACACACAGAAAAATCAGCACAAGGAACAGAACTTGCAGTTGGTAGGATGTGTCCCCTGTGTTGTTTCCCCTTCTGTTAGTGAAAATCTTTCTCTGTCTTGCCCCCCCACCGTAATCTTGTGGTGCCGTTGGGGGTTAAATCAACTAAGGAGCTGACAAAACGCATCAGACCATGGCTTGGCGACAACCAGGCTGTTTAAGTAAATTAGACAGGGATAGAGCGGCTGGACTTTGGCTCTCTCATGTATACATGTATGATCTAGCAATCCCAGCGGAACTCATCTAAACTGTAATATGTACAGAAGTGCCAAATGTTTATCATGTTTGTATGTTTTCTCTTGAATAAATATCTTGGGATTTATAAAATTATTGCAGGTTATAGTCCATTTCGTTTTTAACAACATTTGGTTGCATTGTAGGGAGGAGAGAGGAGGAAGGGCACTGTGTTAACAGAAAGCAGTCCGGCCTTCTGATTGTCTTCATTAAGGCTGCATTCACACCTATGCATTTTAATGCTTTTTGCATTTTGCAGATTTGCACTACAGTCTATTTAACATGGTTTCCTATGGAACACATTCTGTAGTGCAAATCTGCAAAATGCAAAAAGCACTAAAAATGCATAGATGTGAATCAAGCCCTAACAGAGCGAGCTATGCTGATCCATAAACGGAGTGGCATATTGAGCTGGTGATTTATTGTTATTGATAAGTGGTGGAAGGACACAGAATCACTGGAATTACACTACGTGTATGCAGTTTACCCCTCTGAAGTGGATTGGAAAGTGTATGGACAATATCACTGGGAGGATTGGAACTAAGAGTTTTATATGAGTTTTATTACATAGTTATATACAGGGTAGTTAATTTGGTTGAATTGACTCTAGTCCATCCATTTCAACCAACATAGGAAATAAAACCCACACACACAAATAGAAAACCTCCACATACACTATCCTATACCCACAGTTGATCCAGAGGAAGGAAAAAAAAACAATAAAGCATGATCTAATTTGCTCCAGTGGAGGAACAAAATTCCTTCCTGATTCCCAAGAGTCAATCAGATTTTCCCTGTATCAACTTTTCCTGTAAATATTATTATCCAGTTATATTATGTGCATTTAGGAAAGAATCCTGGCCTTTTTTTAGGCTAGAACCAGCGCATGAGGGAGTTTATTCCACATTTTCACAACTCTTAATGTGAAGAAACCTTTCGATATTTGGAGATTAAATCTCTTTTCCTCCATACAGTGGGGCAAAAAAGTATTTAGTCAGCCACCAATTGTGCAAGTTCTCCCACTTAAAAAGATGAGAGAGGCCTGTAATTTTCATCATAGGTTCACTTCAACCATGAGAGACAGAATGAGAACAAAAAATCCAGAAAATCACATTGTCTGATTTTTAAAGAATTTATTTGCAAATTATGGTGGAAAATAAGTATTTGGTCAATAACAAAAGTTAATCTCAATACTTTGTTATATACCCTTTGTTGGCAATGACAGACGTCAAACGTTTTCTGTAAGTCTCCACAAGGTTTTTACACACTGTTGCTGGTAGTTTGGCCCATTCCTCCATGCAGATCTCCTCTAGAGCAGTGATATTTGGGGGCTGTCGCTGGGCAACACGGATTTTCAACTCCCTCCAAATATTTACTATGGGGTTGAGATCTGGAGACTGGCTAGGCCACTCCAGGACCTTGAAATGCTTTTTATGAAGCCACTCCTTCGTTGCCTGGGCGGTGTGTTTGGGATCATTGTCATGCTGAAAGACCCAGCCACGTTTCATCTTCAGTGCCCTTGCTGATGGAAGGAGGTTTTCATTCAAAATCTCAGGATACATGGCCCCATTCATTCTTTCCTTTACACGGATCAGTCGTCCTGGTCCCTTTGTAGAAAAACAGCCCCAAAGCATGATGTTTCCACCCACATGATTCACAGTAGGTATGGTGTTCTTTGGATGCCACTCAGCATTCTTTCTCCTCCAAACACAACAAGTTGAGTTTTTACCAAAAATTTCTATTTTGGTTTCATCTGACCACATGACATTCTCCCAATCCTCTTCTGGATCATCCAAATGCTCTCTAGCAAACTTCAGATGGGCCCGGACATGTACTGGCTTAAGCAGGGGGACACGTCTGGCACTGCAGAATTTGAGTCTCTGGCGGCGTAGTGTGTTACTGATGGTAGCCTTTATTACTTTGGTCCCAGCTCTCTGCAGGTCATTCACTAGGTGCCCCCCTGTGGTTCTGGGATTTTTGCTCACCGTTCTTGTGATCATTTTGACCCCACGGGGTGAGATCTTGTGTGGAGCCCCAGATCAAGGGAGATTATGAGTGGTCTTGCATGCCTTCCATTTTCTAATAATTGCTCCCACAGTTGATTTCTTCACACCAAGCTGCTTACCTATTGTAGATTCAGTCTTCCCAGCCTGGTGCAGGTCTACAATTTTGTTTCTGGTGTCCTTTGACAGCTCTTTGGTCTTGGCCATAGTGGAGTTTGGAGTCTGACTGTTTGAGGTTGTGGACAGGTGTATTTTATGCTGATAACGAGTTCAAACAGGTGCCATTAATACAGGTAACGAGTGGAGATCAGAGGAGCCTCTTAAAGTAGAAGTTACAGGTCTGTGAGAGCCAGAAATCTTGCTTTTTTGTAGGTGACCAAATACTTATTTTCCACCATAATTTGCAAATAAATTCTTTAAAAATCAGACAATGTGATTTTCTGGATTTTTTCTCTCATTCTGTCTCTCATAGTTGAAGTGAACCTATGATGAAAATGACAAGCCTCTCTCATCTTTTTAAGTGGGAGAACTTGCACAATTGGTGGCTGACTAAATACTTTTTTGCCCCACTGTATGTTAAGAATGCCCCTTGTCCTCTGTAATGACCTTAAAGGACTTGTAATGGCAAAAGGTTTGTTTTATATTAATGCATTCTATGGATTAAAGGGGTTGTACACCCTCAAGGTTTTTCACCTTAATGCACCAGCCCCACAGAACCAGCCGTGGGCTCCGGTCCTCATTGGATAGAGTCTTAGCAGGGGAGCCATTGGCTCCCGCTGCTGTCAATCAAATCCAGTGATGCGGGGGGACGGGGGCCGAGTCCTGCTGTCTGTGTCAATGGACGCAGCAGCAGGACTCGGGAGCGTGCCCGCATGGGTGCCCCCAGGGAAAGCATTTCCCTGAGGGGGCACTCAAGAAGAGGAGGAGCCAGGAGCGCCGCTGGAGGACCCCAGAAGAAGAAGATCCGGGCCACTCTGTGCAAAGCCCTTGCACAGAGGAGGTAAGTATAACATGTTTGTTATTTTTAAAAAACAACATGAACCTTTACAACCCCTTAAAGATAAAAAAACCTTTTGTGTGTAGGAGCCTCACCAGCCCTCCTAATTACTCACCTGAGCCCCATCTCTCTCCAGCGATGTCCACGAGTGTCTTAGCTGTCCGGGACACTCCTCCTGATTGGTTGAGACACAGCAGCGGCACCATTGGCTCCCACGGCTGTCAATCAAAGTCAGTTAGCCAATCAGGGGATAGGGGGCGGGGCTGGGTTGGGCTCCATGTCTGAATGGACACATGGAGCTGTGACTCAGCTCGGGTGCCCCCATAGCAAGCTGGTGGCTATGGGGGCAGATAACAGGAGGGAGGGGCCAGGAGCACTGAAGAGGGACTCGAGAAGTAGAGAATCTGGGCTGCTCTGTGCAAAACCACTGCACAGAGGAGGTAAGTATAACATGTTTGTTATTTTCTTTTTTTTAAACGAGAATTTGCAATCACTTTAGGGTGACATTTTTTTTTTCTGTCTTGGCACAATATTGGTCACAGATTTGCATATTATTTTACACTGGATTATTTCAAAGGCTGGATTTTATGGGGGTTAAATTTTCCACAAAAAATTATATATATATATACAGTATCTCACAAAAGTGAGTACGCCCCTCACATTTTTGTAAATATTTCATTATATCTTTTCATATGACAACACTGAAGAAATGGCACTTTGCTACAATGTAAAGTAGTGAGTGTACAGCTTGTATAACAGTGTCAATTTGCTGTACCCTGAAAATAACTCAACACACAGCCATTAATGTCTAAACCGCTGGCAACAAAAGTGAGTACACCCCTAAGTGAAAATGTCCAAATTGGGCCCAAAGTGTCAATATTTTGTGTGGCCACCATTATTTTCCAGCACTGCCTTCCCTCTGAGTCATGGAGTTCACCAGACCTTCACAGGTTGCCACTGGAGTTCTCTTCCACTCCTCCATGACGACATATTGGAGCTGGTGGATGTTGGAGACCTTGCGCTCCTCCATCTTCCGTTTGAAGATGCCTCACAGATGCTCAACACGGTTTAGGTCTGGAGATATGCTTGGCCAGTCCATCACCTTTACCCTCAGCTTCTTTAGCAAGGCAGTGGTGTGTTGGAGGTTGTAATCATGTTGGAATACTGCCCTGCGGCCCAATCTCCGAAGGGAGGGGATCATGCTCTGCTTCAGTATGTCACAGTACATGTTGGCATTCATGGTTCCCTCAATGAACTGTAGCTCCCCAGTTCCGGCAGCACTTATGCAGCCCCAGACCATGACACTCTTACCACCCTGCTTGACTGTAGGCAAGACACACTTATTTTGTACCCCTCACCTGGTTGCCGCCACACACGCTTGACACTATCTGAACCAAATAAGTTTATCTTGGTCTCATCAGACCACAAGACATGGTTCCAGCAATCCATGTCCTTAGTCTGCTTGTCTTCAGCAAACTGTTTGCGGGCTTTCTTGTGCATCAGTCTTTAGAAGATATTTCCTTCAGGGACAACAGCCATGCAGACCAATTTGATGCAGTGTGCAACGCATGGTCTGACCACTGACAGGCTGACTCCTCACCCCTTCAACCTCTGCAGCAATGCTGGCAGCACTCATATGTCTATTTCACAAAGACAACTTCTGGCAACTTTATGACGCTGAGCAGGTGCACTCAACTTCTTTGGTCGACCATGGCAAGGCCTGTTCTGAGTGGAACCTGTCCTGTTAAACCAATGTATGGTCTTGCCCACCGTGCTGCAGCTCAGTTTCAGGGTCTTGGCAATCTTCTTATAGCCTAGCCCTAGCCCATCTTTATGTAGAGGAGCAATTCTTTTTTTCAGATCCTCAGAGAATTATTTTCCGTGAGGTGCCATGTTGAACTTCCAGTGACCAGTATGAGAGAGTGAGAGAGTGAGAGCGACAACACCAAATTTAACCCACCTGCTCCCCATTCACACCTGAGACCTTGCAACACTAATGAGTCACATAACACCAGGGAGGTGGCTAATTGGGCCCAATTTGGCCATTTTCACTTAGGGGTGTACTAATTTTTGTTGCCAGTGGTTTAGACATTAATGGCTGTTGAGTTATTTTGAGGGGACAGCAAATTTACACTGTTATACAAGCTGTACACTCACTACTTTACATTGTAGCAAAGTGTAATTTCTTCAGTGTTGTCACATGAAAAGATATAATAAAATGATTACAAAAATGTGAGGGGTGTACTCACTTTTGTGAGATGCTGTATATAAACTGTATATATATATATATATATATATATATATATATACACACACACACACACACACACACACACGCACGCATGCTATATTACCAAAAGTATTGGGACGCCTGCTTTTACACGCACATGAACTTGGTATCCCAGTCTTAGTCGGAAGCTTTAGCCAGTTCGGCTCTTGTACCAGAATACCCCTAGGTGCGTTTTGTAAGTGAGTTTTTGCTAGGAGAGGGAAAATTTAGTCAGGCCTGACTGTAAGTGCAGGCCTGAATGTTTTGATCTGAGCTGGGAAGGGGCGCAGGGAGGAGCTGGAGACAAAAGGAAGGAACACCCCTTGGAGTTTCCTCCCCCTTGAGCAGAGAAGGTTCTGTAAAGGGGGACAAATGAGGAGGTGTCACTTCCTGATGTATGACAAGGAGCCCTGACCAATCTACAGTCTGGATTGGCAGGGGGCAGGCCTCCTTAAATAAAGCAGTTGTTCAGCAGGGGGGAGGAGAGTGCCGGGTGGAAGTGTGGAAGATGTAGCAGAGGTGCCGTGGAGGCCTCTATCCGAGAGGGAGCCCCCAGTCTGGGGGGGGGGGGGGTGACCTTGAGGCCTGGAGACTTGGGTGCAGCCAGGAGTGGAGTTGATTCCTGGAGCAGCACAAGGGAGTAGCAGAACGGCAAAGGTGCTACTGTGAACACTTTAACCACTTGCCGACTGCATTCTGGCGGCGACAGAGTAGCTCGTTAACGCAAACCGCTGCCTCACAGTGTCCGGGGGGGGCAAGGGAGCGGGTGCGGCGGACTCGATCGCCGCCGGCTACCCGCGATGGCCCCCCACGCAGTGAAAGTATGGAGGTCCGTGTAAGCAAACACGGATCTCCGTTCTGTTAGAGGGGGAAGGGCGATGATCACCGGCTTCCTGTATATGGAAGCCATGATCATCCCCTTTCCCCAGCCAGGGTAGCCCACACACAGTTAGAACACATCCAGGGAACACAGTTAACCCTTAGAGCACCCCCTGTAGGTAAACCCCTTTACTGCCAATGGCATTTACACAGTAATCAGTGCATTTTTATAGCACTGATCGCTGTATAAATGTCAATGGTCCCAAAAAAGTGTCAAAATGGTGCGACATGTCCGCTGCAATCGCAGATCACCGCCATCACTTGTAAAAAAATTAAAAAATAATAAAAACCCCAGAAATTAATTCTCATCAACCGTAAACGCGGAAACTTTTGCGCAAACCAATCAATAAAGGCCGAATACAATTTTTTTTACCAAAAATACGAGGGAGAATATAAATCGGCCAAAACCGATGGAAAAAAATGTTTTTTTAAATTTTTTTTTTGGATTTGTATTTTAGCAAAAAGTAAGAAATTTGTTTTTTTTTTTGCAAAATTGTCGCTCTTCTTTTGTTTATAGCGGCGATCAGAAATGACGCAGAGGGGATCAAATATCAACAAAACAAAGCTCTATTTGTGGGAAAAAAAGGACGCAAAAAAGGACGCAAATTTTGTTTGGGTACAACGCTGCGCGACCGCGCAGTTGTCAGTTAAATCGACGCAGTGCCGAATCACAAAAAGTGCTCTGGTCCTAAAGTGTGAAATCCTTCCGGGGCTGAAGTGGTTAAAGTATCCACTGGAGTCGGTGAGTGACAGGCCCTGGGAGCTGGAAGAGAAAGGCCGGAGCAGTCTAGGAGAGAAATAGTGGACAGTCTGTGAAGCCTTGGGAGCCAGCCAGGGGAAGGAGTGTCACTGTAAGGAAAACAGGTTGGTGGGACCTGGAAGAAGGAATGGGCTGGGAGTTGTAGTCTATCAAAAGGCCCGGCTAACACCAACATACTAAGCTACACTTTGAGGGGTCCAAGACCCTGGCCTGTAACGGGTGGCCCTGGAGGCCCTGCTGACAGTTTGCAGGTCTCACCATGTGCTAGCTGCGGTGAAGAGAAAGGAGTTATGTGAGCCTGATAATTTTCCCTTCAGGTCAGGAACTAAGTGATGTGCCGGAGAGAAGTGAAGGAGCAATAGTCTGCAAGTGATGTGCTGGAGAGAAGTGAAGAAGCAATAGTCTGCAAGTGATGTGCTGGAGAGAAGTGAAGGAGCAATAGTCTGCAGAAGAGATGTGCTGGAGAGAAGTAGAGTGTATATACGGTCGTGTATATAGATGGTCCTGTAACCAATTCTTTGGGCATCCCACGGTCACCCCTTTTCCCCATCCAAGTTAAATCCCCTAAATAAAACAAACAAAAACAAGAGGCCTGTTCAGTGACTTTTATATGTGTGATATATGGTGGGATTGAGGGCAGCTATAAAGTGAACCACAACTACCAGCCACTCGCAAGGTAGCACATGGCTACATCAGTATTAGACAAAAAAACATAAAAAAAAAAAAAAACAATTTTGCCCAGTGTTATTAAAAAGAAAGTTGCTTTACTGTAAATAAAACACACATTTTATTCTATAAGTTTGCCGTTTAAAATGACACTAAAATGATAATTCTCATGTAAAGCATACCAAAAATATATGAACTGAAAAAAGGCATCTTTTTTTAAATTTTCTGCATTTTTTTTATGCAACAATGAAAAAACAAACAAAACGTAAAACAAAAAAATGTAAATATTATAGACTCTCTTTGTTTGAGCTTGTGACATGTACTGATAATGATTGAACATGCCAGCTCAGTGTTCTGGAACAGCCGCTTGTAGTCCACGTCAAGAGAGCACAGGAGAGGGTGACAACACATGAAAAAGAAGTGTCTATGGATACACCTTGCTGGTAGGATTAGCAGGTGTAATTTCATTGAAAACAGGAAATATAAAAAAGGGAGTAAGCTTTATGACATTACATGCGCAGCAACAGATTTGGTTTATATAATGTGTTAGGGTTTAGATACACTTTTTAAGTCTATAATCAGATTTTTGTGTAAACCTGGTTGTGACTGGTTAACTTTTAAGGATGCTTAAAAATTTATTAAATATAGAGAAGTTTGTACTAGATACTGGGGGGCTGAAATTGTTCCCCCTCTTCATAAATGGATAGATATACTTAATGCCACCATGCTTATTGGGCAACTTTTGCGCAAACCAATCAATAAAGGCCGAATACAATTTTTTTTACCAAAAATATGAGGGAGAATATAAATCGGCCAAAACCGATGGAAAAAAATGTTTTTTTTAATTTTTTTTTTTGGATTTGTATTTTAGCAAAAAGTAAGAAATTTGTTTTTTTTTTTGCAAAATTGTCGCTCTTCTTTTGGTATATGGTATATTTGGCTCCATTATTCTTCCTCCGAAGAGATTTTGAGGAGGTTCTCTGCTTAATAACTTGGGGCTTTCTTTCACAGGCAACTACAGGTTGGATTTCTTTATTACTGCTATGGACTATGCTTGGAAGCTGCTGCAGCTCTGATAATTAATATAAACTCAATCTGACTGTTATGTACTGTATTAAAAGGAAATACGGAATACTGCATTTATCTCTCTTCCCCCTCCTCCCCTTATCTTTTACCCTCCTACTCTCTTTTTTATAATTTGGGTCTATACACACCAGAGCTTGCTCCACCAAAACCTACCCACCTGTTCAGGGCAGGCGCTACCACTAGGCGAACTAGGCAGCCACCTTGGGTGGACTGCCGCCTAGGGCGCAGCCATAACCGCTGGTTCCGTATCTCGATGTGTGACAGAAGTAGTCCTTTCAAGGCTCAAGGAGCCGCCGTGCAGTCCTGTGGAGGAGGAGAAGGAGGAGGCGGCACTGGGAGCTTGTCAGAACCTCGATCCTACAGCTGTTGGGTCAGTGTCATTGCATCCATGTGCTCCCCTCCCCCGACTCCTCCCATTCTCCCTCCGCCATGACTGAGAAGCTCCCTCATCTCCTCTCCAGGATGGATGGCTGTATAGGACCTGCCAGGGCAGAGATCATCGGGGAGCCAATGGGGTTTATTTAATAAAGACAAATCCACTTAGCTCCACAAGTGGACTCCTAGTGATCCACGAGTGCACTTGGAAGTGCAGTCGCTGTAGATCCGAGGTGGACATGCAAGGAAAATAAAAAACAGCATGTTTGTTTGTACATGATTGGATGATAAAATCAGCAGAGCTTCCCCTCATTTCAGATCTTCCCCTCAGATCTACAGCGACTGCACTTCCAAGTGCACTTGTGGAGCAAAGTGGATTTGCCTTTAGTAAATAAACCCCAATGTGTCGGAATCTCAAGGTACAGCATGACGGTCCACTGCCTTACATTGACAGCATCCTGTGACATCACTACCTGACCAAGGGAGCCCCGAACATTCCTACTACCAGCCACCTGTGATGACCTCACACAAAGAGCCTTGCTATACGGCATATGATGCCACCTACTGTCCCCCTGTCATTAGCATTATCCTCCTCATCACCCCCCTGTTCCTGTCATCCTCCTACCACTTCACCCCCTGTCACCTTCCTCCCCCCTGTCATTTTCCTACCACCCTACTCCTGTCATCTTCCTCCCCCCTGTCATCTTCATCCCTGTCATCTTCCACCCCACCCCCTGTCATCTTCATCCCCCCATCATCTTCATCCCCCCGTCAGCTTCCTACCACCCCACCCCCTCATCATCATCCCCTGTCATCTTACTACCTCCCCACCCTCGTCATCTTCACCCCCCCTGTCATCTTTATACCACCCCATGAATGTCCCTGGTGCTGATTTTTAAGACTAAACTTAGGCTATAAGCTGGAACTAAAGACTGCAATACTTACCTTTCTTTCAACAGTCTGAAGACCCTTCCTGGCATCGTCTACTCAGCTTCTTCCAGGTGATGCCATCTTCATTGGCCGGCATGGGATGACATTAGTCCTGCGTATGCACAGAAATTAAGTTATCCTGGCACACAAGATCTGTGCCAGAATGAAAAGTGTGCTTGTGCATCTTAAAGCGGAGTTGCACCCAAAAGTGGAACCTCCATTTATCTGCCCCCTCCGGTGCCACATTTGGCACCTTTCAAGTTCGGCCCCCCCTTCTCCTTCCTCCGCCGCCGGGCCAGTTAGCAAAGCAGTGGCAGTACCCAAGAGCCCATGCGAAAATCAGCTGGGTTCCGACGTCACAGGAACCCAGGACAGGTAAGTGTCCTAATATTAAGTCAGCAGCTACTGTATTTGTAGCTGCTGACCTTTAATTTTTTCTCCTTTTTAATGTACATTCTAAATAAGACTTTGGGCGAGCAGGTATGTTTTTTATTGCATGCTCACAGTCTTTAAAATTAAGACTGTAGTTCCACTTTAAAAAAAAAAAAATATCAGGAGGAGAGCTTTTTTGGCTATACTTCTCCCATGGATCACAGGAGTGCTGTTACTTCCCGATCTTAGAAGCATCACTTTTTAGGAAGCCACTTTCCTGCCATAGGAAAAAATGATGCCCTGCTGTGGCAACGTGTATATTGCCTCCTACTTGGCAAGGCATTCTGCAGAACATAAAGCTAACAGGACAATTTTCAAAATGGAGGGAAATACTGTCTTGCAGGGACCTTTGGCAGCTATTCTTTGGACTCAAGCAAATGCTGCCATTCAAATATATAACACTTATGAAAGAATCAAAGAAGCAGTAGCCCTCCTTTGAATACTGAACGATTCTGTCAGAAACAAAGTTAGCAGTAAATTAATTACAATTAATTGAAGAATCAGAGGAACCTGTAGCACTGAATGTGAGCTTACCTTGATATCCACTTATCTCATCTCTGTTCTGCAAGTACCACTGATTCTTGTGGGCCAGGGGTTTCCAGCTATATTTGTCTGCAGAGATGAACAGAGATCACACTTACCTGTATTTGCACATGGACTTTGCATTTATATCACACATGCCTTATTCTAGGTCCTTAGCAATCGTGGCTCCTCAACAAATGCAGTAGCATTTGTTTCAGTCAGGTAAGGTAAAGGAAAAGTTTTATTTTCTTTATGAGGCTTGTTCACCACAAAGTAACTGGATTTGGTACTTGTTTAGACTATCATGAGAAGCATTTAGTTGCACTTTAGCAACGCTGTATCTTGGCCTAGGCCAACAAGGCCCAGGCCTAGGGCGGCACTTTGCAGGGGGGCAGCACAAAAAGAGTCCCCGCCGACGGGAGGACCGTTGCCACGGCAACCGTGGAGGGGAGGGCCATCACCACGGCAAAAGCAGCAGACGGGGGGGGACCGTCGCCACGGCAACTGGGGATGGGGAGGGCCATCGCCACGGCAACCGCGGATGGGGGAGGGCCGTCGCCATGGCAACCGCGGACAGAGGGACCATCGCCAAGGCAACCGCAGATGGGGGACCGTCGCCAAGGCAACCGCAGACGGGGAGGACCGTCGCCACGGCAACCGCAGACGGGGGGACTGTCGCCACGGCAACTGTGGACGGGGGGCATCGCCAAGGCAACTGCGGACAGGGAGGACCATCGCCATGGTAACCGCGGACGGGGAGGACTGTCGCCACGGCAATCGCGAACAGGGGGACTATCGCCACAACAGCCGCGGACGGGGGGACCGTCGCCATGGCAACCACGGACGGGGAGGGCCTTCGCTACGGCAACCGCGGACGGGGGGACTATCGCCACAACAGCCAAGGACAGGGGGACCGTTGCCATGGCAACCGCGGACGAGGAGGGCCGTCGCCACGGCAACCGTGGACGGGGTGGCAGTGTAGTCACAGCATTGTTCAGAGGTGGCAGCAGAGCAGTGTGTGGACATGTAGGGAGCCCCAATTCAACACACAGACTTATCCAGAGCTGAGAGGAGATCATCTAGCATGAGACGGAAATGGTCAGGAAGCTGTTATGTCATTAGGATATGAAGAGGAATAAACAATACAGAATTCTATAGAGGAAGAATTACCGAGTCATCAAAACTCTGCAGCTCTAACCTGACTGTCATAGGAGGTCTGTGATAGAGGAGGAATCCCACAACCGTGCACGGGGGGGTGTCGCCACGGCAACCGCGGATGGGGGGGACCGTCACCACGGCAACCGCGGACGGGGAGGGCCGTCGCCACGGCAACCGCGGACAGAGGAACCGTCACCAAGGCAACCGCAGACGGGGGGACCGTCGCCAAGGCAACTGCAGACGGGGGAACCGTCGCCACGGCAACCGCGGACGGGGAGGACCATCGCCATGGCAACCGCAGACGGGGAGGACCGTCGCCACGGCAATCGCGGACGGGGGGACTATCGCCACAACAGCCGCGGACGGGGGGACTGTCGCCATGGCAACCACGGACGGGGAGGGCCTTCGCCACGGCAACCACAGATGGGGTGGGCCGTCGCCGCGGCAACCATGGACGGGGTGGCAGTGTAGTCACAGCATTGTTCAGAGGTGGCAGCAGAGCAGTGTGTGAACATATAGGGAGCTCCAATACAACACACAGACTTATCCAGAGCTGAGAGGAAGATTTACCAAGTCATCAAAACTCTGCAGCTCTAACCTGACTGTCATAGGAGGTCTGTGATAGAGGAGGAAACCCACAACCGTGGACGGGGGGGCATCGCTACGGCAACTGCGGACGGGGGGACCGTGGCCACGGCAACCGCAGACGGGGAGGACCATCACCATGGCAACCGCGGGCGGAGAGGACTGTCGCCACGGCAATCGTGGACGGGGGGACCGTCGCCACAACAGCCGCAGACGGGGGGCCGTTGCCATGGCAACCACGGATGGGGGGCGTCGCCAAGGCAACAGCGGATGGGAGGACCATCGCCACAACAGCTGTAGACGGGGGACCGTCGCCATGGCAACCACGGACGGGGAGGGCCTTCATCACGGCAACCGTGGAGGGGGGAACCGTCGCCATGGCAACCGCGGACGGGGAGGGCCGTCGCCACAGCAATCGCGGACCGGGGACTATCGCCACAACAGCCACGGACGGGGGGACCGTTGCCATGGCCACCGCGGACGAGGAGGGCCGTCGCCACGGCAACCGTGGACGGGGTGGCAGTGTAGTCACAGCATTGTTCAGAGGTGGCAGCAGAGCAGTGTGTGAACATGTAGGGAGCTCCAATACAACACACAGACTTATCCAGAGCTGAGAGGAAGACTTACCAAGTCATCAAAACTCTGCAGCTCTAACCTGACTGTCAAAGGAGGTCTGTGATAGAGGAGGAAACCCACAAACGTGGACGGGGGGACGTCGCCACGGCAACTGCGGACGGGGGGACCGTCGCCACGGCAACCGCGGATGGGGAGGACCAGCGCCACGGCAACCGCGGATGGGGAGGACCAGCGCCACGGCAACCGCGGACAGGAAAGACAGTCGCCACGGCAACCGTGGAGGGGGGGTTAAATCTACATTTTCTGGCAAATAGGTTAATGTCCTTAAGCGTCCAAAGTGATCTAGATTGCGTGAGGGACAGAAATTGAGTCCCAACCCTAGAACCTCTAATTCTGTGGGAGTGAAAGTGTGGGATGTCAAATTAATCACGGCAAAAGTGCGTGATTGGGTTAAGTGGGCTGGACCTATGTTGCTCTGTGCTGTAGTGTTGTCTTTGGTGGCTGGTGTGCAAAACTTTGGGGGTTCATTAAGAATGAATGGCAGCCCCATGTGTCTGTAAAGGAGCAGCATGGTTTGGCGGCAGGTGACTGTAGGTGTGGAAACAGGTGCGATTTACACACTCTCCTGCACCCACAATCACCCCCACAAATGTAAACCTAGCCTTAATGCAGAGAATGTATTAATGTAAAAAAGAGTGGCAGCGCCTGCATGGCTAGCAGGCGTGAGTGTGCCCAGGGGTCAGGCGGACTCGATGTCCGCCGGCGACCCGCAATCGCCTGATACACAAGAAAAGCGAGGAACCGCATATGTAAACACGGCAGTTCCCCGCTATGTCAGGCGGCATGACAGTGATCTACTGATCCCTGTGATGGGGATCAGTTAGATCTGTCATGCCCTTGCTGGCCCAGCCCCCAGACAGTTAGAACATGCCTAGGAAACACAGTTAACCCCTTCCCTGCCAGTGACATTTATACAGTAATCAGTGGCTATTTTTTAGATCTGACCGCTGTATAGAAGTCAATGGTCCCAAAAAAGTGTCAAAAATGTCCAACATATCTGCCACAATATCTCAGTCCCGCGAAAAATCGCAGATTGCCGCCATTACTAGTAAAAAAAATAAACAATAGTAAAAATGCCATAAATTAATTCTCATGGCTTGTAAATGCGGCAACTTTTGCGCAAACCAATCAATAAACAATTTTTTTTTACCACATATATGTAGATGAATATATATCGGCCAAAACTGATGAATACATTTTTTTTTTATATTATAGCAAAAAGTAAAAAATATTGTTTTTTTTTTTTCAAAATTGACGCTCTTTTTTGTTTATAGCGCAAAAAATAAAAAACACAGAGGTGATCAAATACCACCAAAAGAAAGCTCTATTTGTGGGAAAAAAGGGCGTCAATTTTGTTTGAGTACAACATTGCATGACCACGCAATTGTCAGTTAAAGCGGCAATCACGCTTTATCACGAATCACAAAAAGTGCTCTGGTCAGGAAGGGGGTAAATCCTTCCGGGGCTGAAGTGGTTAAAAAAACTAAAACACATCATGTGACTTGAAAAGAATTTGGGACAATGTTAGGCAAATGTGGGCCAGCAGAACTTGAGACAACAGGAGTGTATGGTCCTAGAGGCTACATAAGCAGCAACTGCAACCTGTCAACCCTGTTATTACTTCTACCTGCAATCCACTATTACCATTTACACATTATGGAGACTACTCGCACACTGCAGAAGGCTGGATGTAAGCATAAATTCATTGATTAAAATATGATAACATAAATGCAAATGTCCAATTTGTTTCACATAATCAAATATTATAACAAGGTTTGATATCAAATTGTTCCCTTGGCAATAAGCTAATAGATAGCAGGTTTATACGAGGCACCTCATCCCAAAATTTATTGGAGTAGATTGTGGTGAGCAAGGTTCCCTAGGGGGATTATGCGGTGCAGGAGAATAGATTCAACCGAAAAATTTAATTAAAAATAACAAGTCTTTATTCTGACACATAGTCTATAAAAGCAATCATAGCTTCATAGTAGTTAAGGCTGAAAAAAGACAACAGTCCATCCAGCTCAAACTGTGTAGGTATATTCTATCAGTACCCATATCCCTGTATGTTGTACTTATTGAGATGTACATCCAAGAGTTTTTTAAATATATCCAAACTCCCCGCAGTCACCACTAGTTGTGGGAGAGAGTTCCACATCCTTATCGCCCTGAGAGTCAAAGAGATATTATGTAGTACAAAACATGTTAAAACAACCAATTGGTAATCTGGATATGTGTGGTGGGGGTTACCCAGGTGGTGGTATAATATAAGGTCAAGATGTTATCCCAACATGGATAACATCTTGACCTTCTATTATACCACCACCTGGGTAACCCCCACCACGCATATCCAGATTACCAATTGGTTGTTTTAACATGTTTTGTACTACATAATTTCTCTTTGATTGCTTTTATAGACTATGTGTCAGAATAAAGGCAAATATTATAACAAAATTCATAAAATAAGTAAGAAGATTATATTTAAAATATGCAAGGATGGGGTTAGATGCACAAAAACGTTCACAAACTAATCTTATACTGGGCACAGTAATTAAACAGTCATTATATTTTAGCAGCTTAGTTAATAGCTGTGATAATGAATGCTTCATATTAAAATATCTGTTGAATATGCCCACTTTACCCACATGCCCTCCGAACAAACAGCACATGCCAGCTTGCAGAAATTTGCAGACAAGGATAGAGCAATCTGAAGATATCGATATGTGTCATATGATATCTTCAAGCCTTGTCATTGCAAGGCAAGACCATACCTGGATGACAGTTTTTAAAAATTATAATTTTTGCAAGATACCCCGCATTTCTGAAGTTGTATGCATTCATTAAAGAACTGCACTACACCAATGTGGTTATAGAGCTGGACTATAGACGGAAAGTGTGTTATTCAGTTTCTATGGTTACTACTAACATTTACCACTAATACTGTAGTCAAGAATGATCCCCTAGTATTCAAGAGGATAGTCAAGACTTGACTACAATGTTTAATAACCTCTGCATGGAAGGAATGAAACCTCCAAATGGTACATTTAAACAAAAGAATTTTATAGAACACATGAGACTCCACATAGCTGTCAATTTTCTGTTGTTTTCTGTTGATGTCCATTATAATTTTTTTTAACGGTTGCATTAATAAATCATAATGTGATCATCTAAATTATGCAAAAAATAAATATTCTTATTAAATGTAGCGCTACCCCCACAGGAGCCACTTAAGTATGTTCAGTTCGTTACTCTGCCTCTCAACCCCAATAACAACCTTAGTCCCCAGGGGCGTGTGCCTCCCTTGTACACCTGGATAGGAGGGATGGCATTTAGAGGAACCAATCTGTTCCATTTTCCTCCTAATGGAGGAGATTGCTGCCCCCGCCGCCCCTTCTATCCAGTTATCTTCTGCTATTCCCAGGGTCCCTGTGTGCTTCCCTGCACCATCCCCCCCCCCGCCCCCCCACAGAGCTGCTGTCTTACCCCCTCCTCTCTCCTGCCAGCTGCTGTAGAAGATGTGTCATGAATGGGAGATGGGAATGGGTCGGTAAATTTGTAATTTACCGGCTCCTTCCTTTTCTGAATGGACAGAGTCAGGCATTGGTACAAATTGGTTCATTCATAACTGAAGCATAGTAAACTGTTTTTTACTATACCATTTCTGAATGAATGGGAGGCTTGGTACAGAAGTATTCCGGTCCATTCATTCTGTGCATCTGAGGCTACACAGATGGAGATTGAGGGCTGAGGTTTGTTTAGACCCTTGATATCTCATCAAAGCCCCCCAACAGGGCTCCTTAAAAAAAATTGTAAAAAATGATAAAAATAAAATTGTAAAAGAAATAAAATTAAATGGTAAAAAAAATAATAAAATTAAAATCAAAATTAAAAACTACTGACACCAGTGAGGGAACTATCAGGATTGCAAATGTTGCAATTGTGGCTGGGCACTGGCATTTCACCACCATGGGGAGGCCCAAAGATGGCAGAAAGGGTGCAGAACTTGTGAAAGGGTGCCACTGCGGGACCGTAATAATGGGACCCGCGATGGGAGTAAAGGGCCCCGAGATCAGTGGGAAGAGGAAAGGGCCCTGGCCAGGGGTCAGGGGGGCCCTTCATAATTTCTTGCACTGGGGCCCGGAAGGTTCTAGTTACGCCTCTGTTAGTCCCCTCTGGCACACCTGGCAATAGTGTGAGTGCAAGGATATATGAGAAACACACACGTTATTATAAAACACAGAAATTGTCTTTACTGTAGTATTTCTGTGGAATAACCATTGGCAATATGTTCAAGGAATACAATAGAAGAGCAATAACTGAAGTTATGAGCACTATAGCTCAATAGTACATTTAGGCTGCTTTCAGGGGATTCAGAACCTTAGAATAACCCCAAGAGCAGAGCAAACCCTTTAATAACAATAAAGTCACAAAAATGGCAATCTGTACCAGATTGGTTACCTTTACTCAAGGTTGGCTCTATGAGTCCAGGCAGGAGGAGAGTAGAAGGCTGACCCTCTCTATGTCAGATCTAGGGTTGCCACTTCATCCCTTTAAACCCAAACACATAATAATTACACAGATTCTGTGGCTAATTAAGGTGGTAATTAAACTCACTTAGTGCCTCATCTGCATTAAATTAGCCTTAGCCTGTGTGATTCATATGTGTTCAGTTTTAAAGGGATGATGTGGCACCCTTTGTCAGATCCCTCTCTTCGGTCTCCTGGCACCACAGGCCCAATAACAAATACTGTATTCAAATCAACAGTCAATATCTTCAAGTGGTTGTCAACCTGTGAAAACCACTTTAACCTACAGGTAAGCCTATATTAAGGCTTTCCTGTAGGTGCCCTGCATGTCTACCAAACCTGCACGGTTTAGGAGTGCAGTGTACTTGAATGTGCCCATGTCATCGGGCACATGCGCAGTGAAGAAAGGGCCTCCATGCCGTTTCTTCCCTGAAATCGTGCTGTGACTGGCGGCCCCGGAAGGAAGAGGGGCTGAAGATGGACGCTGCCAGCACAGGGGACATCACTGGACGTCGCAGGCTTCGTTTGCAGGTAAGTGACACATAATGGGCTACAATGTGATGCAAAGTAGCCCATTATGCTTCTACTTTGCAGGGGAATATAGAGGAAGTAAACCCTATCAGGGTTTACTTCCTCTTTAACTTTCTAAATAGGCTGTCCCACACACCCACTACATATACAGAGCCCTGGATATATGAGCGTGAGGCCATATGGCAATAGTAACTTCAGTCCCTTTGAAGTAAAATACGTCTTGGTATCTTCAGCTAGCCGCTCTCGTTGATGCACTTAAGTTCCTGGATAGTAGGCCCAAATAACATAACTGGCCTGGATCATTAAAGCGGTTGTCTAACCATCGATTTGATAGTGTCAAAAAAGAGTTAATATTCCCGGCATGCCGGAAATGCTAGCTGTCTCCTTGATTGTGCTCTCAACCAAACTAGCAAACCATCCAATGGGTGGAGTCATAATGGATCACATGTGCAGCATCATGGCAGTTGCAGATTAAGCAGAGGCTAAGATGTCAGCTTCCTTAGCTGAAAACGATAGGAGAGTATACTACCACTTTAAGTGAAGAATACAAGATTTTCCTCAGCAGGGTGAAAGGCCAATGACCTCTGCATGCAGTGTCTTTCTACTTAAATGGCTTTGTGTCCTGCAGGTACTACAAGTGTCAACAAGATGACTACGAGAAATGATGTCTGCATACACGGTTCAATATAACTCTGTCTGTGCATTGTCCTTGTTTGCGGCAAATGGGCAAGAGCCCCCCCACCCAATCCTGCCAAAACGAACTTCCTGGGACAGGCAGGCTTCCCTGGTGGCGACTGGTCACCTCACACTGGAAAGTTTCTCTGTCAGTGCAGGTGTGCCTGGATGTGCACCTGGGATCCTCTCTCTCAAGCTGGATTTCACGACCGGTCCCAGAGACCTAAGATCGCATGGTGGAGAGACCCAAAAGGCAGCACCCCTCTCTTAGGTATTTTGTCTTCCTCTCCCACGCTTTCACTGAATTCTCCCCAGACAATCAAGATGGAGTATCTCTCCTCCTCTCTTCTATAGCATGCATGGGATTGTAGTTCCATACTCCATACAAAGCTATGGGGATGTCTGGTGAAGGAACTTCATATTCCAGAATTCTTTGCAGCTATTCCTGCAGCTGGTTAAAGTCCCTCTGATTGGTTCCTGTAACTGTTAATTCTATTAGCTTTCTCCCTCATGCACAGAGAAACTGAGGAGAGCCACACTGTACTGTTGAAACATTGTCCCAGAGGAAATATTGACCCCACACATCATCCTGGTCTGGTCTTTTTGAGTGCTGGAGTAGTTGCTTGTTCTTTTGCATATGAGTATGGCTATTAAAAGCATAATATTCACAAACTGTTCACAACAATTCATAACAGTTTTGTACAAGAGGTTTTACTAGTTGCTAGATATAAAAGTTCATAGTATTTTAGGTTAATATTATCTCATTTAAAGTATAGCTAAATGCAACATTATACAATGTACAAACAGGAAGACTATTTAATGCAGAAAAGACATGCAATGTCTCTTCTACATTAAAAAATATACCTGCATGCTCTCAGTCTTCTCTAGTACGTAAATTGAGCTACACATGCACAGTTGAGTATTTATCACCAGCACAGTCGCTGAATGCTGGGATGAATTACTCCTGTGCATGTGCAGGAGTTACAGTATGTCACAAAAGTGAGTACACCTCTCACATTTTTGTAAATATTTTATTATATCTTTTCATGTGACAACACTGAAGAAATGACACTTTGCTACAATGTAAAGTAGTGAGCAGTGGCGTCGCTAGGGGGTGGCTTCTGGGGCTATAGCCCCGAATATGGGGCCCATAGCCCCGAGTCTTTTACCAGGTGCAGCAGTGCTGTACTCTCTCCCAGGGTCAGACTGGCCTACTGGGATACCGGGAAAATTCCCAGTAGACCGGCAAGACTGCCTGCCCTGGGGCTGCTTTGAGGGCACCGTTATCTGTAAAAAATATGACTGCGCGCCGGGGACGGCATGTCAACTGTGCATGCGCCGCTGCCACTCGGGCAAGCCCATACATGTTCAGTCATTTTCGGACAGACGGGCGCATGCGCAGTGACGTAATGGCACCGGCCCAAGTGTATGACTTTCTTTACTTTGCTGCTATGGGCACTAGCCCCAGATCTTTTGTAGACCTAGCAACGCCCCTGGTAGTGAGTGTACAGCTTATATAACAGTGTACATTTGCTTTCCCCTCAAAATAACTCAACACACAGCCATTAATGTTTAAACCGCTGGCAACAAAAGTGAGTACACCCCTAAGTAAAAATGTCCAAATTGGGCCCAATTAGCCATTTTCCCTCCCCTGTGTCATGCGACTCGTTAGTGTTACAAGGTCTCAGGTGTGAATGGGTAGCAGGTGTGTTAAATTTGGTGTTATCGCTCTCACTTATTCATACTGGTCACTGGAAGTTCAACATGGCACCCCATGGCAAAGAACTCTCTGAGGATCTGAAAAAAAGAATTGTTGCTCTACATAAAGATGGCGTAGGTTATTAGGCCATTTCCAAGAACCTGAAACTGAGCTGCAGCATGGTGGACAAGATCATTCAGTGGTTTAACAATACAGGTTCCACTCAACATAACAAGCAGACTAAGGACATGGATTACTGGAACCATGTCCTGTGGTCTGATGAGACCAAGATAAACTTATTTGGTTCAGATGGTGTCAAGCATGTGTGGCGGCAACCAGGTGAGGAGTACAAAAACAAGTGTCATGGTCTGGGGCTTCATGAGTGCTGCCGGAACTGGGGAGCTACAGTTCATTGAGGGAACCATGAATGCCAACATGTACTGTGACATACTGAAGCAGAGCATGATCCCCTCGCTTTACAGACTTGGCTGCAGGGCAGTATTCCAACATAACGACCCCTAACACACCTCCATGACAACCTCTGCCGTGCTAAAGAAGCTCAGGGTAAAGGTGATGGACTGGCCAAGCATGTCTCCAGATCTAAGCCCTATTGAGCATCTGTGGGGCATCCTCAAACGGAAGATGGAAGAGCACAAGGTCTGTAACATTCACCAGCTCTGTGATGTCGTCATGGATGAGAACTCCAATGGCAACCTGTGAAGCTCTGGTGATCTCCATGCCCAAGAGGGTTAAGGCAGTGCTGGAAAATGATGGTGGCCACACAAAATATTGACACTTTAGGCCCAATTTGGACATTTCCACTTAGGGGTGTACTCACTTTTGTTGCCAGCGGTTTAGACATTAATGGCTGTGTGTTGAGTTATTTTGAGGGGGCAGCAAATTTACACTGTTATACAAGCTGTACACTCACTACTTTACATTGTAGCAAAGTGTCATTTCTTCAGTGTTGTCACATGAAAAGATAGAATAAAATATTTACAAAAATATGACTAGTGTACTCACTTTTGTGAGATACTGTATGTCATCCCATGTCAGCCAATCAAGACAAACAAAATCAGCCAAGACAAACAAAATGTACCTAGAAGGAGTCAGGGAGAAGATGTCGGCATCACCATCAATGGATAGGTAAGTATTGGGACTTCACTTCTGTTTCAAGAAACAACACAAATCTATTTGCTTCTTAATATCTTAAGGGCCCTTTCACATGGGCTTTACATGTGACGGGTCCATTTTTACTCAGCGGGGATCGATCCGCTGATCCCCTCTGAGCCGACAGATGACAGATCCGTCTCCACTCATTGAGCGGAGATGGAACTGTCAGAGCACCGCTCTCCTCTATGGAGATCGAATGCAAATGGACCGTCTGTCCGTTTTCATCCAATCCGCTCCGATCCGATTCTACAAACGGATGGAAAATAGGGTTTCCATCTGTCTGTATTTCACGGACAGGATCGGAGAGCGGCGGATGTCAGTGGACATGTCTCCACTGACATCCGCCGTTCCATAGGACTGCATGGAGCGTCCATTCAGGTCCACCTGAAAAACAGACAGGCGGACCTGAACGCGTGAAAGGGCCCTAACTGAACAATTTGTTTATAGCAAATATTGTGTGTTGCTTTTTTTTTTAATGAGACCTCAATACCAAGCAAAATCAGACAGATTGAGGCAAAGTTGCAGCTTTGGCCCCTTCATCTTTTAAAGTGACATCAATAAGCACTGCAAAGAGTACAAAGAAATCATACCATTTACCTCTCTATGTTGACATGGCCCCATCAGATGCCAGGTGCCTACAGGTGCATCCTTCCTTGTGAAGTGAAAGTCAAAGGATAGCTTTGACCAATGGTGTTAGTCCGCTGGTTTGCTGCAAGAGCATGAAGGTTGTAATTGGGCCCCTCCGGACACCAACTAGGAACAAGGTTACTGATCCAACTAAAAGGGGAAGCTCCTCCTGTTTGCACCCTCCCCCCTCACTGCCACATTTGGGGGGGGAGGGGAAGGGAGAGTGGGCACCCGGTTTTGACATGTACCCGCTCACACTTCATGGTAAGATTGGTGATCTACGACATTTATAGCCCCTCTTCCTTTTCCCTGCTGCCTTCTGGGACACACACAGGTCCCAGAAGACAGTGGGACAATTCAGAAAGCACAGTGCAACTTGCGCATGCGCAGTAGGAAACCGGCTATGAAGCCTGAAGGCTTCACTGCTGGATTCCTTTACTAACAATGCCAACACCTGCACCCAAAGCCGATTGACGAATCAGCTCGGGTGCCGACATTGCGGGATCCCTGGTCAAGTAAGTGTCCTTATATTTAAAGTCAGCAACTACAGTATTTGTAGGTCCTGACTATTATTTTATTTTTTTTATAGACTGGAGCTCCTCTTTAACAACAGAGGACTAAGGTACCTTTCTAATGCATTGCAAACAGCTCAGCAAAATTTGCACTGGGCTAAGGAATATTAGCATTGAACTGTCAATGAATGGAAAAAAGTGGGGGGCAATAAATCCAGGTTCTTACTGCACCACCAACTCAGGCATTTTTTTTAAGATTCAGTCTCATACATGTATTTTCAAAAAATGAACACCTGAAAAACCTTGAACCTTTTGGAATTAGTCTGCCTTGATCCATTCAGTCCTTATTTTGAGTACATGGCCATCACTAGGAACTTGTGTAATATACAGGGGATATATTCAAATTGAGCATCTGTAAAAAGGAGCACTGATCTAACCTTTGTAACTGTGCAAGGCACTAGTATCTGTGCAGTCAGTTTGAAGATCTATCATCAGAGAAGTAACAGGTTGTAACTGCTGCCCTCCTTCTAAAAAGAAGTTTTTCTGGCTTTATTACTTTTGAGTCACATACCGGGAACAAGCATGATCTAAATTAATGTCAGAATAGTTCTTATCTCTATACTTGTTTCAGGTCATCACTCAGAAATAATGTACGCCAAACCACCTGCATGATAGCCAGGGAACAATAATTCTCAAAACAGGAAGCTAGCAGTGAAAGCCTATAGAATGTATTAATCACTAGTATACTTTAACATAGAGGCGTAACTAGAACCTTCAGGGCCCTGGTGCAAGAAATTATGAAGGGCCCCCCTGACCCCTGGCCAGGGCCCTTCCCTCTTTCCACTGATCCTGGGGCCCTTTAATCCCATCACGGGGCCCTTTATTACGCTCCCACCGAATAAACGAATAGTTGTGTACTGAGCCTCCCATTCATTCAGAAATGGAAGTATAGTAAAAACAGTTTACTATGCTTCAGTATGAACCAATTGGTACCAATCACTGACTCTATCCATTCAGAAAAGGAAGGAGCCGGTAAATAACAAATTTACCCACCCGTTCCCATCTCTCCATCATGACACATCTTCTACAGCAGCTGGCAGGAGAGAGGAGGGGGGAAGACAGCAGCTCTGTGGGGAGGACCAGGGAAGCACACAGGGACCCTGGGAACAGCAGAAGACAAGTAAACTGGATAGGAGGGGCGGCCAGGGCAGCATATAGAGGAACCAATCTCCTTCATTAGGAGGAAAACTGAGGAGATCAGTTCCTCTAAATGTCACCCCCGCCATCCCCCCTATCCAGGTGTACAAAGGAGGCACATGGCCCCCTGGAGCACAGGGCCCGGTTGCAATTGCAACCCCTGTAGTTACTCCCCTGCTTTAACATTGTAAAAATATGATAGGGTAGCTATTATTCAGTCCAGAGGTACTGAGCAATACTGAACAGTACAACACAATACAGAGCAGGGGGTTGACGGCAGGACTCTGTGCAGGCCAGTCAAGTTCCTCCACCCCAAACTCGCTCATCTATGTCTTTATGAACCTTGCTTTGTGCACTAGTCCAAATTATTTGGTGGAGGGGGAATTATTGTGTGGGGTTATTTTTCAGGGGTTGGCCCCTTAGTTCGAAGACATTTTGGACAATTTCATGCTCCCAACTTTGTGGGAACAGTTTGGGGATGGCCCTTCCTGTTTCAACATGACTGCACACCAGTGCACAAAGCAAGGTCCACAAAGACATGGATGAGCAAGTCTGGAGTGGAGGACCTTGACTGGCCTGCACAGAGTCCTGACCTCAACCCAATAGAACACCTTTGGAATGAATGAGTGTAGACTGCGAGCCAGGCCTTCTTGTCCACATCAGTGCCTGACTTCACAAATGCGCTTCTGGAAGAATGGTCAAACATTCCCATAGACACACTCCTAAACCTTGTGGACAACCTTCCCAGAAGAGTTGAAGCTGTTATGGCTGCAAAGGGTGGGCCAACTGAATATTGAACGCTACGGACTAAGACTGGGATACCATTAAAGTTCATGTGTGTGTAAAGGTAGGAGTCCCAATACTTTTGGTAATATAGTGCATTATGGCATTATTTCACTGTTGTGTGTGTATGCACATTTCTTATCACTACTGCTGCTATTATTTCCATGTTTTATTAATAGAATATGCTGGCAAAAGGATCAAAATACTGTGCTGTGTTCTGTATTTCTCTCCTGTTTAAACACATGAGACAGTAAGCTAAAGTAAGATATAATTGTAAAGAGCATTCATCCCGTAGTGAGCAGTACAGCCAGCATGGCAGTAGAGACACTCTAATGGAGCTAATGTATAAACCATTGATAGGAAGAACTCTTTCCTCCTTTACTCGCTGTAACTGGAATCTATGTTTCATGTCTCTGATGTATGTGGAAGATTATAGAACTAATATACACAAGGCCCAATATTTTCAATAGGCTGAATGATCACGGTACAAGTAAAGAAAAAAAAAAGTTTACTTATTAGTTATGGCAATGTAAATGGAAACGATATTGTCCATTTTATGGCAGAACATGTCACATATAGTACAATTATATTTATAGCAAGAGATTGTTACCTTAAAACAGTATCTAGTCTTACGGAGTTTAGTGCATTAAATATTTCTGTTATGTATACATGATGGCTTTACAAGTTACATACAGTATATACAAATAAACGCAGGCACCAATTGTGAGCATAAGCGCTTATGTAAAGTCCCCATTAAAATTGGTGCATAGCCATTGGATGATTTTGTGTTACATTTTTATTTGTACAATATGTGATCACCTAGAACACCATATCTGCACTCAGCCATATCTCTAGGCAATGGTAATAGAATAGCCTAGCTAAAGAAAGAAACTCACAAGATGTCCTAAAGGAAAATACCAGAAAATCAGGATACTGTCTTATAGCTAGCAGCAAATTAAATTACTAAATACAACCAACACTTATAACTACATTTCTTGCAATGGGTGGGCATCACATTTGCAGTTCAGTACATGTCATCCTCATATATTTTTGTGTCTTTCTTTATCATGCTCCCTATCAGCACAGTTTACTGGTAGCCCACATTGGATTATTAGAACTGTGTTCTTCCTGTTTTTAGTGCTTCTAGTGCTGTAAGATGTTGAGTAGGAGAAGAATTCCAAAATGAGAATGAAAATTAAGAATTCACCAGCTGGGTTCTGGGAGTACAAGGAAACCATATCAAAAGAGCTTTCCCTTTTCTGAAAACATTATGTAGCCATTGTAGACCCAATAAAGATCAGTGAAGTTCTTCTTTAATGTCTCATCTCTTATGAATTGATGGATTGGTCCATGCTGTGGTTTGTAAAGTCCACTAAGATACACCTGATTGCAGCACATGCCAACGGGAACATTCCACAGGTGATTTGTTACACATCTCCTGCCAGTGAGCCATACCAGCCTCGGGTGACCCAGCACCAATTAATACACGTCCAAGAATTTGAGCACGATTATAAATTCGACCCTAGGTGAAAAGTACAAAATTGCCAATTACATTTTATGAAGGTTAAGAACATCATGTCTCCGCTTTTCCTTCTTTCCTCAAGACTGTACATATTAAGATCTTGCAAGATCTCTCTGTGGGAATTGAGGTCTCCAGAACTGTATGCAGTGTTCTAAATGAGGTCTAAAGCCTCGTACACACGGGACGACGATCGCATTCAACACGTCGTACTCACGACCGTTGTATGCGAAATCGATCGTTTGTGTGCGCGCTTTCAACAGTCGAACATACGACGGTCCTACATGGGAGTTGTATGAGCAGACTACAAAACTTGGTCGTACCAACAAGCTCTCATACGACCACTGTATCGTGTGTAGAGCAGTTGGGTACAACAAGTTGTATTGTGCTAAACACGCATGCGCCAAGCCCACTTCAACTAACACAAAACTAGATGAAGGAGCCCAAAGGGTGACGCTATGATACCAGCACTTCCTCTTTATACGCTCGTTCGTGTCATCACGTTCGGCCGGCCGCAAGTTGTATGTACGACCGTCGGGTGCACGTCAGTATGCTATTTACATTATGCAACATACGATTTGCGACAATCGTACGTACGATCGTCGTCCCGTGTGTACGGGGCATTACTGAACATCTATATAGGGGGAATCAGGAGGACGGAGGTTGGGATTCCCCTCTGTAGTTAGTTAGACCTCATTTAGAATACTGTGTCCAGTTCTGGAGAACCCAGTTACAAAAATATATTGATAAAATAGAAAAGATCCAGAGAGAAAGAAGAGAAATTATGAAAGGTTTGAAGGATAAAATATATCAGGAGAGATTGCAGGAACTCAATATGTAATAACCTTATAAAGTATTATTTTTAACCAAAGTAGTTGATGCTTGGAACAGAGTTCTAGCAGAGGTAGTAGGTCAGTCTACAATAGGTACATCTAAACCTAAAACAAACATAGCTGTATACTCAGATAAAAGGATTAAAAAAGTTAAAAAAATCAGAAAGGGTCAGACCCAATAAATCACTTTGTCTTTTTTTACATCACTTGTCTATGTTTCAATGGGGTTGATTTACTATAATTCGAGAGTGCAAAATTAGGTGCAACCCTGCATAGAAACTTCCAGGATTTTTCCAGTTTCCAGGATTTTTTGGCAAAGTTTAATTGGGAGGGCTGAAGTTGGAAGCTGATTGGCTATCATCATGCACAGCTGCACCAGATTTTGCACTCTCCAATTTTAGTAAATCGACCCCTATGTAAACATATGGAAAGCAGGAAGTTGCACACCAATGATGTCAGATCACATCCAACTTTATTTAGACTCAATACACACTATACAACTTTTGTTGTCTGATTTCCTTCAGATTTACTAAAACCATGTAGTGCACAGGCCTGCCTGATTGCATACAAATTGAAACTCTTAAGGTTTGACCTCATATTATATGGTGTTGGTAAATCTGAGGGAAAAAATCTACAGAAAATGGTATAGTGTGTATCCAGCTTAAAGCTGGACAAAATACACTGAAGCCCCACCAATATAAGCTTGATCTGGCATCATGGGTGTGTGACTTAAGCTGGCCATAGATAGTTTGAATCTCGGCCAGTTCAGCAGAAACTGGCTGAGATTCAAACCATGTATGGGTAGGCTGAATGTTAATGGATCATGCAACTTGGGTACAACCAGCCTGTCGGATTTACATGTGTTTATTGCTAGCGGCTATTATAGCTACTAGCAGTAATCATTGTGTTCTCCCAGCAGGGACGGAATCGTAGTTGCAGGAAGGAAAAATGCTCCATCTATGGACAGCTTTACTGTTTTCCTGCTGAGTATGTAAAGCATGATTGGACTTCCTTTGGTCAGCATCCAAAGTTCCAGAGGCATGGGTTTTATTACAGGCATGGAGTGGTGAATATACTGTATGTCTATATAACATCTAGCACAAAAATTAAGTGGGTAATTTTAACCTGCAAATGCCAAAAAAGTTACTAACGTCTATTAGTTATATATTCTTGGCCAACTAGCTTGATATCATGCTGGGTGTACAGTTAGAAAGAGGGAACGTGAGGTCTTGATCCTCTGTGGTGTGTTATATAACATGTTGTATGTGTTATCTTTTCTTTCAATTCAATAATCTAGATAAGTGTCACTTGAGATATTTACAATATTAATACTTCAAATTTTACATTTTTACTGTAAAAAATGTGTTCAAATGTACCAGACACTTACGTTTTTAGGAAAGTGAAAAATGTTGTGGGAAGACTCTAATTTGATGATCTCTTAGGGAAATCTAACCCCCTCATAGCACATATCCAGGGCTGCTGTTAGAAATCATGGGGCCCCATACTGCTTACCTGACAGGGCCCCGCTCCCCCCCTCCCCACCCCCCACTAAATACCAAATTATATTTTTGCTAAAAATACACTAAAATCATTATTATATGACATATTTACCATCCCCTTCTCCCACTCTCCATTCTGAAACATCCTCTTGTGTGCCCGCAATAGCTGCCAGCAGGAGAGGAGATGAGAGAAGAGGGAAGCCAGCAATGCTGCAGGGAAAAGGGGCGCACAGGGGAGCAGGGGGATGGGGGAGTTGATGCTAGAAATAATCCCCCTGCAGCACAGCTGGAGGGAGGGAGTGGAGGAGAAGCTGGCAGCGCTGCAGGAGGAGGCAGAAGAGTATAGCTGGCCCTCCTGCTCAGCAGGTGCCGGGTCCCCCTTTTGAACTGATAGGGCCCAGGCCCAGTACAGGAGGGCTGGCTGTACCGCCTTAGCAGCAGCCCTGCACATATCAGGAATAAATGTGACCTTGAGTGTTAATGGATTTAGGAGTATAATTTAAAGCAGAATTAAAGGCAAACAGCTACATTTATTTTAAAAAAGTACTTTAATCTGACCTTTCTTACTTGCTACAAAATGTTTAATTCTGTTTAGCCAGTCTTCTAAACCCAGCATTTCTGTCAGCACAGCCAGAATCTGACCTCACTTAATCTCTACTGCAGTTAAAGCAATATAACTGACTCAAAGACCCTCCCCCAGCCTGTGATTGGATAGTGAAAGTCTAATAGATTTACAACTATTGCCACGTCCTCTCCCAATCTGAACCTTGCTGTACAAGGGGATCACAGGAGGGTAATATAAAGACAGACTAAAGAGCTTTGTAGAAATTCAGTGGATGGTTTTTTCGCATGAATGGAGGTCTCTACTGCCCTCAAAAAAGCAATATGGGTTGGATCAGTTTTCAGAGGGCAGTAGAGTAGCGGCTGCCAGGCACTGAGGAGGTAATCCTGTCACTTCTCAGAAGCCCAAAGTGCCTGGCTCATGGTTGTGGCACAGCCCCATTGACACCAATGAGTGAGTCTGACAGATTCTTGGTAACTGTCAAATTCTGCATGCTGAGTTGAATTTGCTGTGGTCGCAAAGCAAAGCATTGCAGCTGTGATATGTGTACTACACTTCCTGGATGCAGTGTACACATTTAGGGGGGCAATAAAAATGCGGACAAACCACTTATTTTTACCGTTACCTTGCCATCTGTGCGAAATGGCCCTTACTGCTATGTTTTTCACAAATTGATTTTTTTTAGACCCTCAAAAATGCAAACGCAGCAAGACAAGAGATTAGAAAATCAGCCACGAGGCTGCCAGGTTCCAAGTTCTGTAAATGGACAGGGATGTTCTGTATATACTCGAGTATAAGCCGAGTTTTTCAGCACATTTTTTGTGCTGAAAAAGGCCCCCTCGGCTTATACTGGAGTCAGTGTCTGTGGGTGGTCTGAAGAGATGAGTAGATTCACATTTGCACAGAGCCTCTTCTAAGAGCCGCTTTGTGCATGAAACTGTGAGCTAATTACATTGGAATGTAGAGAATGCAGAGAGAGGTGTCAGATTTTAAACTTGATATCGGGAGGTAGGCGGGACGCGCGGGTGTTAGCTGTTCAGTCCCGCCCACCTCCTGATCTCAGTGAAGATCTGACAACTCTCTCTCTGCATTCTCTGCATTCCAATGTAATTAGCTCACAGTTTAATGCACAGAGCTGCTCTTAGAAGCAGCTGTGCAAATGTGAATCTAACTTACTTATCTCTTCTGCCAGTGTCAGCCAGTACCATCCAGTGCCAATCAGTGCCACCTGCCAGTACCATCCAGGGCAGGTGGTAATGGCTACAATACCACTGTTCTGGCTACAGTCCCTGTGTAATGGCTGAGTCCCTGTGTTCTGGCTACAATCCCTGTGTTCTGGCTACAATACCTGTGTAATGGCTACAATCCCTGTGTTATGGCTACAATCCCTGTGTTCTGGTTACAATACCTGTGTTCTGGCTACAATACCTGTGTAATGGCTCCCTGTCCCTGTGTTCTGGCTGCTGCATTTCCCACCCTAGGCTTATACTCGTGTCAATAACTTTTCCCAGTTTTTTGTGGTAAAATTAGCTGTCTTGGCTTATATTCGGGTCGGCTTATACTCGAGTATATACGGTAATAAATGGAAATTGTGAATGCCTTTGTTTAAAACTATTTACAAAAACCCTTCAAACTACTCATCACCCACCTGCATAATTAGGAATTCCAGACACAGACTTTGACTCTGCATGGCTTCCAGAGGAGCATCAAAGAGGAACGGAGCATTCCACACAGGGGAGGAGCCTGACACTGTCCGTGTGTCCTTTATATCTATTACCTCCTTGTCTTGGATCAGTCGTATGCTCACAAAGTGGTCTAGAGTTGGAGACAAATTACATGTATGAGGAACAAAATGGAAAGTGAGGGTGGAGATGGCAATTAACCTCCCTGGCGGTATGATTATGTCAGATTTTTGCGTCTAAAAGCAGTACATTGTTTTGCATAGAAATTTGGCGTTTTATATTGTAGGATTGGAATTCTTAGGAATAACTCACTTAAAACTGTCCAAACAAGAGTCTAGTAGACATCCCAGGTATGATAAAGTTTGAAACACAAAATCATAAATTATAATATAATAAATAACTATAAATAATTAACAAAAATAATAACATAATAGTAATAAAATGTATTCAATAATGTAATCAAACCAAAAACACTGAAATTTGCTCAGAATTGTCGCCATCGTCACTTTCAGTGTCTAATGATAAATTTCCCCAAAAATCAGTATCACTCAATTCTGCAAATGATTCTTATTTACTATCACTGTTTTCTAGCTGATCAAAAACGGCTTTTGACGTAAAGGGGCACTTTTTGGATGCCATGGACATTCTCAAGTTTCCAGGCAGAAAAAATGACATATATAATATAAAAGTGCATGCAGGGCACTGGGCAAACCACTAGGGGCAAAGGGGATGTGAAATGATTTCATACAGTAATGTAATCTTATAGATTACAGTGTACTGTATGTTTATTGTGTGTTTCACTATTTGAATTTGCCGCCGGGATCCGCCCCCGTGTGACACCACGCTTGCAGGGAACGGAGCCCGGGACACAGAGGCATCGGGCGGAAGACACAGCGGGGGGACATCGCAGGATCCAGGGGACAAGGTGAGTAACGCTGCCTGGATTACCGCTCTTGGTACAGAAAATTCACCCTGAGCTACACTCAGGAATATAACCAGGGGGCTTAAAGTGTATCTATGGTCAAAATGAAAAATTATTTATGCATTTCCACATTCTAATTTCATTCTAACCTACTCCTATTATTCTGAAGGATCTTGAATTTTGTAAACTTGTGAGGATCCCCCCACACTTACTTTCCAAAATTCTGTGACACCTATTCACTATGCCCTGTGAGAAGGCACTGCTGTGCCACAGAATTCACAGAACCTGCCTACTGAACAATAGAGGTGCTGAGAGGAGACGTTTCAGGAAGCAGCAAGGTACCATGGGATATCTAGTCCTTTGAAATTGAAAGTAAATCACATGGAAAAAGCTGCAAAGCATGCTGGGAATCCAGGAAGTTGTGGAAAGAAATGCCAGCAGACAGGCAGCACTCACAACATGAAAGCTGATTTTTCAAGTAAGATAATATTGGTTTGTCAAAAACAACAATTGTTTGTATTGTTATTGCAATGCTGATGTTTTAAAATGAAAGTATATGCTGTGACCATAGAACTCCTTTAGGTAATTACTATTATTAGTACTATCAATTAGCAGTTAGTCACATTTAATTGGACTTATTCTGTTAAAGGATATGTTCACCTTTAAAAAAAATAATAAATGCACAATTTTTGCAGGTAAAAAAATTAGCATTTATTTTTTTTTCTAAGGAGCCTGCAGAGCATTGCACTCGGTATTAGCAGATCACAGGTGCAATGTCCAGCTCCTGCAGACTCTCAGCTTAGCTGTTTGCCCGTACCTCATACGGACAGACAGCTTCTTGAGAGCAGGAAGACTCAATGGACTACTAGGACACTCACCAGCATCCTCACAACTCATTGAAAGCTACAAGCTGTCAGCCGCAATGACTGATGGTACTTGTAAGCTTGAATCACTTCAATACCGGGCACTTTCACCCCCTTCCTGCCCAGGCCAGTTTTCAGCTTTCAGTGCTGTAGCACTTTAAATGACAATTGTGCGGTCGTGCAACACTGTACCCAAATTCTATTTTTTTGAGACAGATAGAGCTTTTTTTGGTGGTATTTGTTTATTTTTTGTTAAACAAATTAAAAAAGAGTGACAATTTTGAAGAAGAAAAAATTTCTTAGTTTTTGTTATAAAATTTTGCAGAGTATTTTTTCTTCTTCACTGATGTTTGCTGATGAGGCTGCACTGATGGGCTGCACTAATGGGCACTGATGAGGCTGCACTGATGGGCACTGATAGGCTACATTGATAGACACTGATAGGCTGCATTGATGAGCACTGATGAGGAGGCACTGATGGGCACTGATGAGGAGGCACTTGAGCACTGATAAGCAGGCACTGATGAGGCTGCATTGATGGGCACTGATGAGAAGACACTGATAGGCACTGATGAGGCTGCATTTATGGGCACTGATAGGCTGCACTGATAGGCAGCACTGATGGGCACAGATGAAGCTGCACTGATAGGCAGCATTGATGGGGCTGCAGTGATGATCAGGGCACTGATTATCAGTGTAAAGAATGTACTGAGAGGCTTGCCGCTTATTGACACTCCGTTCCGCACACAGACACAGCGTGTGAGGAAAGGAATGCCGATAAACAGTTTGTTTACATGTGATCAGCTGTGAATGGACACAGCTGATCACATGGTAAAGGGCCACTGTGATTGGCCCTTTAGCACGATTTGTGATCGGCTGTGTCCAAAGAACACAGAGGTCACAGAGCACGGACGATTATCGTCCCTGGGTCGGGCAAGGGGTGGGCCTCTAGGAGGACATCCATGGATGCCCTCCTAGAACTAGAGATTTGGATATAGTGCAGTACTAAAGTGGTTAATTCCCAGGAAATTGAATAAATGATGCGGCCGTGTGGGAGGAGCCACACATGACCACGTTGTTTTCAAATAATGACAACAGGTGCAAGGAGAAGATCCCCAGCCCGCTGCCACAGTAAGAGGGGCAGCAGGGGGAGAGCTGCAGATGCTGGAACATGTTACATGTTCCACCCTAAGGCCCGTTTCACACCAGCGGATAGGGATACGTTCGCCATCCGTCCGGCAGATCGGATGACAGTCGGATGGAAATGGATAGCCAGTCCGTTTCCATACGACTGCCCCATACAGAACAGCGACCTGTCATCCACCTGCTCAGTGGGGATCAGCAGAGAGATCCCCAGCTGAGCAGGCAGATCCATTTGACATCTGAAAGGGGCATAAAAATGGGTGGAACTCAGTGGCGGCTTGTGGGCTTTTTTTTGGGGGGAGCGGCAATCAACCAACCCCTCCGCTAGCGGACTCATCCAGCGACCTCCCCCGCGGCATGGATACACACAACCACCTGAACTTTTCCATCCATGGCTATCACTCATCTAGCACCCCCCACCCGCTTTCTGCCCGGCACTTACCCCATTAGTGGCGGATCAGGCAGCTGGTGAAGGGTGGCAAGAAGTATCCCGGGAGCAGCTCTGTTTCCTCTCATAGAGATGCCATGCGTCTCTTCTCTCTCAATAGGATCGCCTGTACTGTCAGCCAATCGGGTGTTGGGAGGAGGATCAGAATATTCATTTGCTGTTGCAACAACCTGGGTGGGATCATGAGGCAATGCTCTGCACCCCAAGCCCACCCTATTTTGAAGCCTATTAGAGCCTCTGCCTCTAATCAGGTGCTTCAAAATACACACCCCCGCCTATCCCCGCAATGGTAATTTATGCGCCTGGCGTCCGAAAAGGGGCAGTGGTGTTGGGGGGGGGGCGGCGCCTGTGCGCCCACAATGCTCGGCCCTGGTGGAACGTGTTACATGTTCCAAAAGTAGATTTATTCTTTAAGATGTCTCCAACATTACACAACATGTCCAAATGAATGTGACTAAGTATTGGGAGGTACAGTCCCTGACAAAAGTCTTGTCGCTTATCTATTTTGTAGAAACACCTGCTATTAACCTGACTTTTAATTAATCAATTGGTGTTAGAAATAGCTCATATGAAAAGCTAAAACCCTCCCAAATGATGTTTAATGCACTGAAATAAATTAGTTTCACTGAAAAAAGATTTATCATTAAGGCCTCATACACACGGACGTTTCTAAAAAAATAAACAAAATGTCGGGCCCGACGTCAAGGAAAAAAAGTCGTCGTTTTTCGCCGTTATGCATCGGCATTTTTGAGCGTTAGTGAGCGTCGGCGTCAATAGGCGTTTTTTTAAAAAAATCATCCCTCTGCTATTTTTCAACCTAAAAACGTCGGCGTCAAAAAACGCCGGAAAACGCCAGTATAATAATAGGTGGCGTTTGTTGGTGTTTGTTGGCATATTGTGGCGTCGGCGTCAAAAAATGCCAAAACGTTACAGCCTCAGAAAGCGATGGCTGTGGGTTCTACTTTCAGCTCACTAACGCCGACGTCATCTACAGCTGAAAAACGCCGACGTTTTTATGGGGCCATTGACTAACATGGAGAGCTGCAAAAAACGCCAGAAAATGCCGGCGTCAAAAAACGTCCGTGTGTATGAGGCCTTAATCAAGACAGAAAGGTCAAATTTTGGCAAGACAAAAGTTTTGTCGCCTATACAGAAATTGAACAAATTTACTGCAAATACAAAAATATGTCAGCAAATTAAGTAGTGGTGCTGGGAGATCCAAATGTAATATCTTGTATGACTTCCATGAGCTTGAAGGACTGCATCCATGCGGTTTGGCAAGGATTCATACAATTTATTGATGAAGTCATCAGGAATAGCAAAGGAAGCAGTCTTGCATGCCTCCCAGAGTTCATCAATATTCTTTGGTTTCGTCTTTCATGCTTCCTCTTTCATCCTACCCCACATATGCTCAATGATGTTCATGTCTGGTGACTGGGCTGGCCAATCCTGGAGCATGTTGATCTTCTTCGCCTTGAGGAACTTTGATGTGGAGATGGAAGTATGCGATGGAGCACCATTCTGCTGCAGAATTTGGCCTCTTTTATGGTTGGGAATAAAAGAGGTAGCTAAGATTTCTTGGTATTTTAGACTATTGATGTTGCCTTCCGCCGCTATAAACAAAAGAAGAGCGACAATTTTGCAAAAAAAAAACAAATTTCTTACTTTTTGCTAGAATACAAATCAAAAAAAAAAATATAAAAAAAATTTTTTTCACCGTTTTTGCCCGATTTATATTCTTCCTCATATTTGCGATAAAAAAAAATCACAATCGGCGTTTATTGATTGGTTTGCGCATAAATGTGTCATTAGTCACGTAAAAATATCGTGACTAGCGACATATTTACGGTTACCAGGGTTTTTTCACAGTTTTATCAGGCTGTACAGGCGACTTTATAGCGTCATGGCGATTTTTAGCGTCTAGCCGCGGTAATGATCATTTTTTTTTTTTTTTTTGGGGTTTTTACTTAAGAGTAGTAGGCATTTGCGCTGGTGAAAACGCGTTTGGTTAGTTATTTGCGGCTAACACTAAAAAAAAATAGCGTTTATACTCCTTCTTATATTTAGCCCGTTTTTGCCACTTTTTTTAAAAAAAATATAAAAAAAAAAACTAAACATAAGATCGTTTTTCATTCTTTAAACAAAAAAAAAACGTTTTAACAGCGAGAAGAAAACAAATATCGCCGCCTTCCGTTGTAGTTATCAGATTTTATGGTTCTTTAGAATCGATGGAGAAAATAAGGGTTGGTATTTTCTCCGGTTTAAGACGTCGTCTTACCACGAGGTAGCGTATGAAGGTAGAGGTGTAGTTTCAAGGAGTTCCGCTTCTTCTAGTTGTACGAGGTCCTAACCGGTCGGGTCA
>BLSH010078479.1:246804-261151 GCA_018402905.1 Glandirana rugosa | reverse complement strand
TTGGTGGTATTTGATCATCGCTGCGTCATTTCTGATCGCCGCTATAAACAAAAGAAGAGCAACAATTTTGCAAAAAAAAAAAACAAATTTCTTACATTTTGCTAAAATACAAATCCAAAAAAAAAATTCAAAAAAACATTTTTTTTCACCGTTTTTGGCCGATTTATATTCTTCCTCATATTTGCGATAAAAAAAATCGCAATCGGCGTTTATTGATTGGTTTGCGCAAAAGTGGCCGCGTTTACGGATGATGAGAATTAATTTCTGGGGTTTTTATTTATTTTTTATTTTTTATTAGTAATGGCGATTTTTAGCGGTACTGCGATATTGGGGCGGACATGTCGGAACATTTTGACACTTTTTTGGGACCATTGGCATTTATACAGCGATCAGTGCTATAAAAATGCACTGATTACTGTGTAAATGCCATTGGCAGTGAAGGGGTTAACCTGCAGGGGGAGCTCTAAGGGTTAACTGTGTTCCTTGGGCGTGTTCTAACTGTGGGGGGATTGCCCTAGCAGGGGAAGGGAAGTGATCACAGTTTCCATTTAAGGAAGGCTGTGATCACAGCCCTTCCCCCTTCACAGAACGGAGGTCCGTGTTTACTTACACGGACCTCCGTTCTTTCACTCCGGGGGGGGCATCGCGGGTAGCCAGCGGCGATCGAGGCCGCCGCACCTGCTCCCTGGCCCTCCCCAAATACAGTGAGCGCGCGGGCGCGCCTCCGGCGGCGCACGCGTGCTCACAGTGCGCGATCTCGCAGCTGCCGTCAGATGACGGCGATTTGCGATATCGCACCACTTTGTCGCCGTCAACCTGCGGTTGGTGGTCGGCAAGTGGTTAATGTGCCCTCAGCTAGAACACAGCTAGCTATGCTGTTCAATCCTCCCCCCTAGATGGCGTCCTTCAATCAGCTCCTAGTATCCTCTTAGCCTCTATGGTAGGAAGGTATCAGATGTAGACTCTTCCCCTCATAAACAAAAAGGACAAGCTCCCATAGTGCAGTATTATACTGGTAACAATTTATTAAGCTAAAAAGTGGCTTCTTACATAAAATCAAAAGATAAAAAGCTTTACAGTAAAACATCGGCATTGCCGCCTCTCACTGTGTTTCCAGCTTCAGGTGCGTCCGGTCCTATGCGTTACGTCACGTCACGTGACTTCCTCAGGCCTTGCACTATTGGAGCTTGTCCTTTTTGTTTATGAGGGGAAGAGACTACATCTGATACCTTCCTACCATAGAGGCTAAGAGGATACTAGGAGCTGATTGAAGGACGCCCCCTAGGGGGGAGGATTGAACAGCATAGCTAGCTGTGTTCTAGCTGAAGGCACATTAACTGTGTCTTGGAGGTGAGAGTTCTGAGAGCACAGTTTGGAGAACACCATCACGAGAGTCCCCCTGGTGGTGGTTTATAATACCCACCATATTATATGGAACTGTCCTATGAGCTATTTTAAAGAATTAATAGAGCTATTTATGGACTTGTTATATCAGATATTTATATTACATTTTTCACATGTCATATTGCATTTATGATATTTACTTAATATCTGGATTTATTGCACTATTTATGCACTAAAGTCATTTTTTTATGTGTGCGCTTTCTATGGATGCACTTTATATTTTGGCACTTGTTCAGGCACTATAGTCCCTTTATTATATCACATTATATCTCATACCTTCACCTGTGTGAATATACGGTTTATCTACTGACTGCACAGTACACCATACCTTATCATTGTTGTGTTACTATTGTGTTTAGTACTAGTATTGCAGCAGCCGGTTTATGCACTTATTATTTATTTACGCTTATTCTCTATAAGTACACTTGGTAGCGCAGGGGATCTGCACCAATTTAGATCATAGTGATGTATTCATTTTCATAAAATGAGCAGATCTCTCCTTCGCAATCTTGCTGTCTGTGGGTACCTTAAATGGACCTATCAGTAATTTCACAAATCTACCAAATCCTACTGTGTTCTAAATAAGCAGCACTATATCATTTCTAAACAGTAGTTTTCATCCCTACAATGCAGTCCTTGAGTTCCAATGAATTGACTGTGAATATGAGAGGATCTTGAGATGATTAGGCTTCATGTACACACAGACTAGGTTGGCTGCCAGCTGTGGGAAAACGTGAAACATGGCAAAATCGATTTTACCGTGATTTTTCCACCTTTTGCGGTTGGCAGTCCAAGCATTCCTATCCTGAACACAATTCTTCAGAGGATTGAGGAAGGTTGAACCTCCCCTAACAGCAGCTTCTAAACCATAGTAAAAGCCTATGTGTACATTGACACAGGCTTTTATGGAGTTGAGTTTAGGAGCTTTGGCAAAAAAAATACAAAACTCAAGTTTAGAAGCTGTAGTGTACATGAGCCCTTATGCCATCAGTCTGCTGCGGGTAGGCATAAGCATTTCTTCAGTCGCCTTCTCCAGTGATTACTCATCTGTACTGTTATTACATTGTAACTTTTTGGCAGCTCACAAGGCCAGGGAAAGTATCAAGAGGCTATTCTGTGTGAGGCCTTCTGAATACACACAACCAAGATCATAATACTGTGCAAGCCAGGGGTGGCCCGTCCATTGAGGGCAAATGGGCGCCACCTCCCCTATCCCTTCCGACGCCCCCCCCCAATCTATGCACCCTTTCAGGATGCCGGGTGCATGAATTACAATTGCGGGGGTGGGCAGGGGTGTGTTTTTTTGAGAGGCTCTAATAGGCTTCAAAATAGGATGGGCTCGGGGAGCAGAGAATGCACTCTCAGCCCACCCAGGTGTGTTACAACAGTGAATATTCGCTGTTGTAACTTTGATCCTTGTCCCGGCCAATCAGGTAGCAGGTTTTGACACCCATCACCGATTGGCTGAAAGGACAGGCGATCCTTTAGGACGCCTAAGAGGAGAAGGGGAGGAGCCGCATGCTGGAAGCTGTCGTGGACGAGAGGACACGGAGCCGCTGCACGCTAATCGCTACCCTCCTAGATGGGGTAAGTGCCGGACTGACCTGCTAACAGCGGGGGAGAGGCGCCACTCGGAGGTGCCGCTTGGGGGGTGGTAGGGGGTGCGGGTGCCGCTCGGGGGGGTGCCACTCGGAGGTGCTGCTTGGGAGGATGGGTAGTTGTTTGCCGCCCCCCCCCCTAAAAAAGAAAACACCAGCCGCCACTGTTGCAAGCACCAGGATATACATGAATATATCATCTATATATCAGCAACTTAGTGCAGAAAGTAGATGGTGAATCTGGGTGATGCCTGAAATAACATGGTGCTGGAGAGAGATGAAAGCATTGTCAGGGGAAAACTGTGTAATATCCCTGTGAGAGGTAATAAATACCTGTATGCATTACACAATACATAACATGCATGCAATCAGCATGAAAAAACGTGTATTTCTACTTTTGCAGCCAATTTGTGATAACACCTATTTTATATTGTTACACATTCCCATTCACATAGCATAACTTTAACTAAAAATTTTCAAAAGCTGCAGCTTACCTACTGTAGATTCTCTTTTGTGGAAACCCTTGGACTGAAAAGTCCTACCTGGTGCTCCCTGAGGACGTATGTTTGCCATAATTAACGTAGAAGTAGAACTAAAGGCATTTTTTTCCATTAGAGTAAACCTGTTAGGTGAACCTGTTTATTGCAATAGAGTTGATTTGCAGCTTCTGTTATTTTAGTGAACCCTGTCCCTTCTAGTCTGGGATTCTATAGCTAGTTTTAGCTCAGAGCTCAATAATCAGCATAGGCTAGAGGAAGGTTAGGCATCGGACAGCCACTTCTTAAAGTTAAAGGTCCAGTTGCATGTCAGATTAGAAACTACTAGGGACTAAAGAACAGAGTAGATAGGTGACTCTGAGTTCCAGTGCCACACCACGGTTTCTGCGTGTAATAATCTCCATTTCAGGCTAGTTGGACAATGGCTGGAGGGTCTGAGATCACCGCAGATCTTGTCTTCAGGTTTTAGACATGTGCTCATCCTTAGTCCAACTGGACTATTCTGCAACATTTGCCGGGTGGTATCTCTATTAATAATTTGATAATTATACTCTAGTACTAGGATATGTATACTCGAGTATATATGCACAATTCCACCAGGACTCCTATCGGGCCCTCGTATTAATCTCTTTGTTAAAAGCTTTTTTTTATTCCGTACTGGTGGGTATCTATAAACTTATGGTCAATGTTATATGCTGGTTGCAGTAGTTCATCTGCTCCCAATTACTTTTTTTAAGTCTCTTTTAAAGGTATTTAGAGACATTACAACATACAAAAAAGAGAGTAGCAGTGAACGTAAGCACAGCGCCCATGTGGGGGCAGCACTCAAAAGTCAAATCAAAAAATATAGTGGAAAAAAATCATTACAGTTCTTAACCACTTCCTGACCGCCTGCCTTGTTTTCACAAGGCGATCTGCGAATGGCCGCTAGGGGGCGCGCGCGCGCCACACTCCTGAGGAGTGTGCCCGCGGCTCGGGCGGACCTGATGTCCGCCGGCGAGCTGCGATGAGTGGCCCTGTCACTGGGATCAGTTAGATCTCTCATGCCCATGGTAGCCCAACCACCCCACAGTAAGAACACACCCAGGGAACACAGTTAACCCCTAGCGCTCCCCCCCAGGTTAACCCCTTCACTGCCAATGACATTTATACAGTAATCAGTGGACATTTAAATTTCTGATCACTGAATAAATGTCATTGGTCCCAAAAAAGTGTCAAAAATGTCCGACATGTCCGCTGCAATATTACAGTACTGCTAAAAATCGCAGATCGCCGCCATTACTAGTAAAAAATAAAAAAAAATAAAAACCCCATGGATTAATTCTCATCATCCGTAAACGCGGCCACTTTTGCACAAACCAATCAATAAACACCAATTGTGATTTTTTTTATCACAAATATGAGGAAGAATATAAATCGGCCAAAACCGGTGAGAAAAAATGTTTTTTTATATTTTTTTTTTGGATTTGAATTTTAGCAAAAAGTAAGAAATTTTGTTTTTTTTTGCAAAATGGTCCCTTTTCTTTTGTTTATAGCGGCAATCAGAAATGACGCAGAGGCGATCAAATACCACCAAAAGAAAGCTCTATTTGTGGGAAAAAAAGGACACAAATTTTGTTTGGGTACAACATCGCACGACTGCGCAATTGTCAGTTAAAGCGACACAGTGCCGAATCGCAAAAAGTGCTCTGGTCCTAAAGCTGGAAAACCTTCTGGTTGGTAAGTGTGTGGCTCGAGCACTAAGTTGATACAAGAAAGATAAAAACTTGCTCCAAAAAGCAAAGGACTCTCCCTAAAAGAGGTAGTTAGCTAAGGGTACCCGAGAAAGAAAATAAAGAGTATCCCTGTGCAAAATACCACAGTAGTAGGAGAAGAATATGGCTCGTCAAATGGTAGAGGTCATAGCGGTGGAGAGATCATCTAACCAGCATAACCAGACATTAGAAAACTTTTTGGGACAGCTTCTCTTATGGAATGTATCTCAGTATAGAGGTAAGTTACAGTTCACAAGCTTCTTCCAAAACTGGACAGTGGGAGGAGAGTTTTTTTTTTCAAAACATAGTGATAGAACAATAGAAGGCTAAGGAAAGTTCTCTTTGCCACAGTAGGAACCAAGTCCTCCATCAGACCGAACAGGCAGAGGCTGGGTATCGGGGTAATAGAAAGCTGGGCCATGGCCTTAATGACGTCCCTTCTAGATTGTAAGCTCTAACAAGCAGGGCCCTCTGATCCCTCCTGTGTTGATTTGCATTGCAAATGTACTGTCTGCCCCCATGTTTTAAAGCACTGCGCAAATTGTTGGTGCTATATAAATCCTGTATAATAATAATAATTATAATAATATTACTCCAATAAGGAAGGGTCAAAACATATGAGAAAATATCCAGTTAGGTGAGTACATTGCCAACAAGATGGGGAGATTGTGTGGTTCATCTTGAGGAGCCAGGAAGGGGTAAATTAAGCATGATGTAGGATTTTGAATTAAATGAGTTTATCTCTGGCGGACGCCAGATGTTTCAATGGTATGTACCACATGTCCGACCAATCCACCTTGTGCAGGTCAGGAACGTCCAATTGCCACTTTTGTCTCAAGGCAGATAACTCAGGAATGGTGGTCATGATAAGGTGTTGATACACTACCAAGGTGGATTTTTGCATTCCAGGGACTCAGAGCAGGGATAATCTATGTGGCGGTCAGGAAATTGGCTACCAAAGGCATAGGAAACCTGAAGGAACTGAAAGTAATAGTGAGAAGGTACATTTAAGTGGTCCTAAATGCATTCATGTAAAAAACTTTCTGCATGCAACTCCCCCCAGTCCCCCCTTATACTTACCTGAGCCTTAGGGACACATAGAGCAGGGCTTGGGAGGGAGCAAGCACATAGTAGCTTGCTATGGGGGCACTCAACAGGGGGGAGGAGCCAGGAGTGCCAGCTGGGGACCCGAGAAGAGGAGGATCGGGGCTGCTCTGTGCAAAACTATTGCACAGAGCAGGTAAGTATAACATGTTTTTTACAGTATTTTAAAAAAATAAAAGTTAAACCTTTACAATGACTTTAAATTTACAACGAAGAGCATTGAAAGGAAGCAGGCGGCAGTCCTCAACTATGTTCCAGTGTATTGATTTCATATGCTACCAATTACTTTAATTTGATTACTGGTCAATTTCCCTGGAAGGGAATCACTTCTGCTCACAGAAGGCATGTCCTGGGTGGAGGCACTGCCAACTTTATCATCAAACCCCTTCCCTTCCACTTAGCAAAGATTCTGGTTCTCTTATTTACCTAGAGCAGTGGTTCTCAACTCCGGTCCTCGGGACCCACTAGCAGGCCAGGTTTGCAGGATAACTGAAATACATCACAGGTGATATCATTTGCTGCTCAGTGATTGCAGTATTCTAGTCTGCAGCTCCCCAAAGTAATACCTAAAATCTGGCCTGTTAGGGGGTCCCGAGGACCGGATTTGAGAACCACTGACCTAGAGGCTCAATGCAATATCCTGTTTGGAGAGAGCCATTTGTCATAACTCCGCACCCCCACCAAAAGGAGAACTACATAAGATTGCAGAATTCATGCATAGGCCTAGTCGGGAAGATTTTTTTTTAACAGGCAGCTCTAGGCAGTGAAATGTCAGAAGATCAGGACAGATATGTATAAGACTGGGTGGGAGTGCTCTGGTGTAGTTGTAACTGCTCCTTTGATGCAGTTACACTTTACCCCTTCCAAATATAAAACAGTAAATTAAAATTTTGTGATCTCCTTGGCCCTTCATTAGTGAATGCAGTTCTTAATAATGTGGCCTTTTACCTGGTGCTCCAGGAATACGTGTAAGTTTGCCCAGGCTTTCTGCCTTCTGTACCATCACTTTGATACGACTGGCCAGTGATTGATGCTGCAGGAGGATCAGTATCTGTCCTGGATATTTGAAGGTGGACGTAGGAGAGGAAAACACATCCATAGTGCTCAAACTCTGATCAAAGAAAAGGAAGTTGACAGGCTTTTATTATTAAGTAAAGTAAACCCTCATCAAATGGCAAAATATTGTTAATGTATCCTGATTACAAACATCTAGCAGGCCTTCATGCATTCCAGAAAAAAGCCCAATTCATCAACTAAACCCTTACCTAAAGTGACTTATTCTAAACTCAGATTTTACAACAGAATACACCTGTTACAACAGTTTGTTTTTTTTTGTCCAGTGTACATCTTATCTTAATCTCAGTGCGCAAGAAAATTCGGGTTAACCAAATAAATAAGGTTTTCATATTGGTTATATAAAATGATAAGCAGCAGTATTATTAACCAGTTCCCGTCCACGCCATAGACGAATGACGGCTACAGCGTGGCTCTAAAATGCCGGGAGGCCGTCAATAGACGACCTCCCATTTGGCTCGTGCTGGGTGCGCTCCCGTTGGCGTGCCCGCGCGTCGGACGGACCCAATGTCCACCGGAGACCCGCGATCTCCTCACAGAGAGCCGGAACAGGGAACCGCTGATGTAAACATGGCGGTTCCCCGTTCTGTGAGGGGGGCATGCCAGATCTACTGATCCCTGTCACTGGGATCAATCAGATCTGTCATGCCCCTGCCAACCCCCCCCCCCCACAGTTAGAACACACACAGGGAACACTTTTAACCCCTTCACTGCCCCCTTAGTGTTAACCCTTTCCCTGCCAATGACATTTATACAGTAATTAGTGTCTATTTTTAGATCTGATCGCTGTATAAATGTCATTGGTCCCAAAAAAGTGTCAAGAACGTCTGACATGTCCGCCGCAATATCGCAGTCCCGATAAAAATCGCAGATTGCCACCATTACCAGTAAAAAAATAATAAAAAAATAAAAACGCCATAAACCAATGTCCATAGTTTGTAGGCGCTATAACTTTTGTGCAACCCAATCAATATACGACGATTGCGATTTTTTTTTACCAAAAATACATAGGAGAATATATATCGGTCTACACTGATGAATAAATTTGTTTTTTTATTTTTGGATATTTATTATAGTAAAAATAAAAAATATTGTTCTTTTTTCAAAATCGTCACTCTTTATTTGTTTATAGCGCAAAAAATAAAAAACACAGAGGTGATCAAATACCACCAAAAGAAAGCTCTATTTGTGGGAAAAAAAGGACGGCAATTTTGTTAGGGTACAACGTCGCACGGCCGCGCAATTGTCATTCAAAGAGGGACAGCGCTGAAAACTGAAAATTGGTCTGGGCAGGAGGGGGTTTAAGTGCCCAGTAAAGAAGTGGTTAATTTCCTAATAACATTCCTGCAGATAGATTCCTTTCCTGCCAGTGCTGCCAATAATCATGTAGGCTTTCTAAATAATGACCGTATTTGTTTTGGATTCTTTGTATGGATTGTGTGGGTTGTTACCGACATGTGGTTAGAATTTCATGTCAATAGCACCTTTACAAAGTTATTTACCCAGAAAAATGGTGACGTGTTCAATACTTATTTTACTCACTGTACATTACTATAATATAGCTTCATAAACAGTGAAAACAATGGGCAAATAAGTGTACAAAAAAAACGTGAAGAATTGAATAAACATTGTACAAAAGCAAATCTTCCTTCATGCTTGTGGTTGTATGTCCAAAGGCTTATGCACAGAGGCACTGAGGGGCTCCTACACTAAAGAGTCCATACCGCAAAGTACAAAAATGTGTCCCTGTTTGACGGTGCCAGAGGGGGAGATATCAGAGACACTCTGGGCATGGATTGGACTAAGGTGTACGGACACAAGTATCCTTATAGTTTCTTCCTCTAGAGCAGTGGTTCTCAACTCCGGTCCTCGGGACCCACTAACAGGCCAGGTTTGCAGGATAACTGAAATACATCACAGGTGATATAATTTGCTGCTCAATGATTGCAGTATTCTAGTCTGCATCTCCCCAAGGTAATACTTAAAATCTGGCCTGTTGGTGGGTCCCGAGGACAGGAGTTGAGAACCACTGCTCTAGAGTAAGTTGTTAATGCGAGTACAGAAGCAACGAAGACAAAGGAAAGGAAGAAGAAAGACAAAAGATAATATTGTAATCTGAAATGATCTGTTTGTTATATTTTGAAAATACTTTTCATTGAAATATAAAAATGTGTCCCTGTACCTGCAAAGTTTATATTTCTAGAAAGTTGCTTTTAGATTACAATCTATGAAATGGATAAGAGCTATGGGCCTAAAGAAGCAGCTTGGTTGCAATATGCATGAGCTTTAACTGTGCCCTATTGAAATGATGTGTTCTACTGTGCTCAGTAGCGGTATACATAATGTTTACAAGTCATATCCATAAAACAAAATACTAGCCAATATTTGAATACATATACTATTAGTCAGAGAAGGCAACATACATACATCTTCAGTCGTAGGCGATACAGAGTTCTCATAATCAGCAAAAACACCACTGAGCGCTACTGTGAGGAAAATGGGCGTTTCCAGTCGCCTGTGTGCATTGCACGCGCCTGTGCGCGTTCGTGCGCGCCCGTGTGAACGCGCCTGTGCGCGCCAATGGCGCCAAACGACCTGTTTAGCCCGACAGCACCCTGCAGAGGATGCTGTCTGTTCTACAGCGTTTGTGCGAGTTAGTGAGCGACCTGTAACCTGATTATCTGTTCCTGTGACCCGGCCTGTCCTGACCTTGTTGATCTCTGCCTGCACCAACCCCCGGCTTGCCTACGACCACCCTTCTGCCTGATCCTTGTGTACCTTTGCTGCCAGCCTGTTGACGACCCTGCCTGTACCCGACCGTCCGCTTGCCTGCTCCTCCTGTACTGCACCGCCAGCCTGAAACCGACCCGGCCTGTCTTATTACGCTTCTGTGTCCACAAGTGCTTCAGCGGACCTTCTACTGCAACCGGTGACTCAGTCCGACCCTCGTTCCATCCTGCACTCCCAAGCCACCTGTCTGCTCTACCAGGGGCTCCCAAATCAGGATTGTAAGAGAGGTTGCCTACTGCATAAGTCAGACTCCATCATCAGGTACGTGACAGCTACATTGTTTCAAATACAATTCAGTGTCGATTCTCCTGCCCTGTTTTACTTTGCAAAAAATGTACACTCCTGTCCAGTCACTCTTCTCATTCACACAGCTCTGCCACACCATATAAAAATGCACCACGATTTACAACTTGCATGCTCTACCTCGCCATTATCTTTAGTAAGCTTACTGGAAAGTAAATAAGCATCACTTGATGTGTAAAGGTTGTGCAATACCCGTTCTCTCTATCGCAGCCTGCCTAACCCCCCTGTCTAGCCCCCAGAGCCTGAAAATATATAAGACAGCTCTGTGTAATGTCTCATTTTAATAAAAGGATAGATCAATTATAATGTTTTAAGTCCATGCATAACTGGAATACCTGATGGGTTTTGATACGTTTGTGTGGAGTTCTGCTTAAAACCTTACTTCCAAAAGAACATCGGGCATTCGCACAATCTCAAACATTATGGGGCGTTCGTGGAAAATTCAAGCGCCCCATAATGCAGTGTGAGACTGCAGTGAACAACACACGCTGATTGGCCAAAGCATGCACATGGCCTGCAAGCTTTGCCCAATCGCACTCTGCTGTGAGAGCCATGATTGCCCAGAAGCAGGGTGCCTTTAGCCAATCATGGCTCTGTGGTCTCAGTCCATGCCCTACATTATATAAGGCCGCTTGAACAGCGACTGTATGTAGTGTGTGAATGTGGAGACTGGAGCATTGAGCTAGGTTACAGTGTAGCCTATATACAGTCAGTGCAGGCAGTGTAGTGTATACATCTAGTGTAGCCTATATACAATCAGTGCAAGAAAAAAAAATGATATATATACGCTGCATTCAGTGTACACTATATATACAGCTCATTCCGTGTACAGTATATAGAGTCAGTGCAGGCAGTGTAATATACTATATATATATATATTCCTACACTGCCTGCACTGACTCTATATACTGAACAATGAATGAGCTGTATATATAGTCTACACTGATTGCAGCGTATATGTATATATATATATATATATATATATATATATATATATATATATATATATATATATATATTCAGTGTAATATACAGTATCTTACAAAAGTGAGTACATCCCTCACATTTTTGTAAATATTTTATTATATCTTTTCATGTGACAACACTGAAGAAATTACACTTTGCTACAATGTAAAGTAGTGAGTGTACAGCTTGTATAACATTGTAAATTTGCTGTCCCCTAAAAATAATTCAGCACACAGCCATTAATGTCTAAACCGCTGGCAACAAAAGTGCGTACACCCCTAAGGGAAAATGTCCAAATTGGTCCCAGGTGTGTTAAATTTGGTGTTATCGCTCTCACTCTCTCATACAGGTCACAGTAAGTTAAACATGGCACCTCATGGCAAAGAACTCTCTGAGGATCTGAAACAAAGTAGTGTTGCTCTACATAAAGATGGCCTAAGCTATAAGAAGATTGCCAAGACACTGAAACTGAGCTGCAGTACGGTGGCCAAGATCATACAGCAGTTTAACAGGACAGGTTCCACTCAGAACATGCCTCGCCATGGTCGACCAAAGTAGGTGAGTGCACATGCTCAGCATCATATTCAGAAGTTGTCTTTGGGAAATAGACTTATGAGTGCTGCCAGCATTGCTGCAGAGGTTGAAGGGGTGGGGGGGCAGCCTGTCAGTGCTTAGACCATACGCGGCACACTGCATCAAATTGGTCTGCATGCAAGTTGTCCCAGAAGCAAGCCTCTTCTAAAGATGATGCACAAGAAAGCCTGCAAACAGTTTGCTGAAGACAAGCAAACTAAGGACATGGATTACTGGAACCATGTCCTGTGGTCTGATGAGACCAAGATAAACTTATTTGGTTCAGATGGTATCAAGTGTGTGTGATGGCAACTAGGTGAGGAGTACAAAGACACGTGTGTCTTGCCTACAGTCAAGCATGGTGATGGGAGTGTCATGGTCTGGGTCTGCATGAGTGCTGCCAGCACTGGGGAGCTACAGTTCATTGAGGGAACAATGAATGCCAACATGTACTGTGACATACTGAAGCAGAGCATGATCCCCTCCCTTCGGAGACTGGGCCGCTGGGTAGTATTCCAACATGATAATGACCCCCAACGCACCTCCAAAATGACCACTGCCTTGCTTAAGAAACTGAGGGTAAAAGTGATGGACTGGCCAAGCATGTCTCCAGACCTACACCTTATTGAGTTTCTGTGGGGCATTCTCAAACGGAAGGTGGAGGAGTGCAAGGTTTCTAACATCCACCAGTTCCATGATGTGGAGAAGTGGAAGAGGACTCCACTGGCAACCTGTGAAGCTCTGGTGAACTCAGCCCAAGAGGGTTAAGGCAGTGCTGGAAATAATGGTGGCCACACAAAATATTAACACTTTGGGCTCAATTTGGAAATTTTCACTTAGGGGTGTATTCACTCTTGTCGTTAGCGGTTTAGACATTAATGGCTGTGTGTTGAGTTATTTTGAGGGGACAGCAAATTTACACTGTTATACAAGCTGAGCACTCACTACTTTACATTGTAGCAAAGCATCATTTCTCCAGTATTGTTACATGAAAAGATATAATAAAATATTTCCAAAAATGTGAGGGGTGTACTCACTTTTTTGAGATACTATATATATATATATATATATATATATACACGCTGCATTCAGTGTAAACTATATATCCAGCTCATTCAGTGTACAGTACATACAGTCAGTGCAGGCAGTATAAGAATATATATATACAGTATACTATATATATATATACAGCCTAATATATATATATATATATATATATATATATATATATATACACCCTGCATTCAGTGTAGACTATATATACAGTGCATTCAGTGGTGTACAATATATAATACAGTGTAGTGAGGTGTTCAAAAAAATCCCCATTATGTCTGAAAGGCCACCAAGGTGAGGCAGATGCTCCCAGGCCACTAAAAGAGGGCAAGCAGCCTCTGTGTCTACAGGGAAAAGTGGTGGTGGTAGACATGGTGCATCCTCTGCAGACGAGTTGGTGGAGGGGATAACTAAACCGTCCTCATTCTCTGTCACCCAGAGTCATACTAGTTTGTCTTCCAATGCAGCTACCAAAGCGGCCTATTGCACCGGATCCTTGTCCACAGTTACTCCTTCCATAGCGAAACTAGAAGAATGAGCCGGCACTCACTGGAAATCTTGAGAATTATCTTTTATTCCATTGTTCCATACAGAGCCGATCCTGGGCGGGTGCGCGGGGTGCAACGCACCCAGGCGCCGCAGAGGAGGGGCGCCAGAGTGTTCCTTTCCCTCAGGGCCGGCACTGCCAATAGCCGGTGTTCTATCAGAGCGCGCTGCACTGGTGCCTCCGAGGCTGTGCGAGTTAGAATTAGTCTGAGAAGATTAGGGGACTTCCTGTCATTCTGCACAGTGCAGGCTGCATAGAGGATTTTGCGCCCCCCCTCCTCCCCTCTCCAGCTGCGGACTGGAACTTTTCTGGCCACCAGCCAGGCTCTTGTTGTGTGTGCTATGAGGATGGGACCTGCTTTGGAGATCCCGCCCACCCACATGTTTGGAGCGATCCCCCTGCCCACTGATTAAGATTGAGCGTGTCGGAGCCTCCGTGGTCACGTCGCGCGAGACTATCTTGTGGCCGATAACCGTCACGGCCGGGACTCCCTTTCCTTGTGAGACCGCGGGGAGGAGACGCCGCGGACCCACGCAACGTGGGGCGCGTGGGCGGGTCCTAGCCGAGACATACCTTGTTACCTTATTTTCTATTAAGAGTTCTAAAGGTCACTCACGGCCGAGTAAGAAGATCAAAGCGATACCTTCCTCATTGACACCTGTTCCTAGGCCACGTTATCCGGCG
>BLSH010078479.1:209773-221768 GCA_018402905.1 Glandirana rugosa | reverse complement strand
AAAAATAAAAAAAAAATAAAAACCCCAAAAATGAATTCTCATCATCCGTAAACGCGACCACTTTTGCGCAAACCAATCAATAAACGCCGATTGCGATTTTTTTTATCGCAAATATGAGGAAGAATATAAATCGGCCAAAAACGGTGAAAAAAAATGTTTTTTTATATTTTTTTTTGGATTTGTATTTTAGCAAAAAGTAAGAAATTTGGGTTTTTTTGCAAAATTGTCGCTCTTCTTTTGTTTATAGCGGCGATCAGAAATGACGCAGAGGGGATCAAATACCACCAAAAGAAAGCTCTATTTGTGGGAAAAAAGGACGCAAATTTTGTTTGGGTACAACGTCGCACGACCGCGCAATTGTCAGTTAAAGCGACGCAGTGCCGAATCGCAAAAAGGGCTCCGGTCCTAAAGCTGGAAATCCTTCCGGTCCTTAAGTGGTTAAATTACTTTTTTTCTTTAGAAATGTAATTTTGCTGCGGCACTGTTCTAAACATCACACAGATGCGCCACTTTACAGGCAGACTAAGGGGACCCTCCAGGCACGATATTTAATTTTTATTTTTTCACGTTAAACATTATTAAAATCACTGCTTCTAAAAAAATTATTTTTTTAAAAACTTTTTTTTTTACATTGATACATGTCCCCTAGTGCAGTACCTAGGTCCCCATACACTTTTTATGGCAATAACTTGTATATAAGCCTTTAAAATTAGCACTTGATTTTACATGTTTGTGTCCCATTGACTTTAATAGGGTTCGTGCGCTCGCACAAACTTATTGCCTGTTTGCGGTGTTCTGGTGTGAACCGAACCGGGGGGTGTTCGGCCCATCCCTAATAGACATACAGATATACAAATAAAGTATTTGGCAGGCATCTAGTCCAACCTAGCAATGTTTACATATGTAGACATTTAACTTTTTGGTTACCAGAACCTTTTACCCCATATAACCCCCTTAATTCCTAGACCTTTTTTTTTTTCATTCTAAGATGTCTAAAGTATACCTTTAAATTTTTGTAGCCTACTCTAATTTATTTTTTATTTGCTAGGGGCTAATTAGGAGAATAAGAAGTTGTTAAAGATTAGAAAAAAATGCATTTTCCTGTCCATTCTTTTAACAAAACATTTATGTAATTTGCGCATCCCCAGGTATAAGCCCAAAATATATCCCTAAAGGTCTTTTGATTGAAAGGATATCACATAATTGTGATTTTCATGTGAAGTAAGCAAATACATTTTAATTAGGAGAGATTTTTATTTTTCAGTGAATGCAGGAAAAAAATAATCTGTTGCATAAACTGGATACTCAAGACAGGGTTGCTAAAACTCCAAATTACATTGTATTCACTAATTTGAGTACTTGGTACTCAAACAGTAAATACAGATATCATCTAGAGCAGCGGTTCTCAACTAGAGTTGAGCGAACCCGGACTGTAAAGTTCGGGTCCGTACCGAACTTTGGGGTGTCCGGGACCCGGACCCGAACCTGGACTTTTCAAAAAAAGTCTTGGTTCGGGTTCGGGGTTCTGGTATTTTATTACACGTGTTGAATAGCTGCCAAGGGCAGCCAATCAACAAGTGTTTCACTGGTTTTCCCTAGAAGCCATCACAGCCATGCCTACTAATGGCATGGCTGTGATTGGCCAGTGCACCATGTGACCCAGCCTCTATATAGGGCTGGAGTTACCGTGCTGCATGTCATATGCTCTCAGGATAGTTTAGGGAGAGGATGCTGCTGGCTCTGTGAGGGACAGATTGCAGATATTATAGAACATCTCATCCTGCATTACTGAACGATCTGATTGTGGACAAGGGAGAGATACTAGTACTGCTGCTTTGAGGGACAGATTGCAGACCTCATCATGCTGCACAGAACGATCTGACTGGACTAGGTAGAGTCTGTTGCTTTAAGGGAAAGATTATTGTTCTAAAATCATCTCCAAGTTGTACAGGGAAAGGTTCCAGCTGTTGCTTTAAGGTAAAGATTATTGTTCTAAAATCATGTCCAACTTGTACAGGGAAAGGTTCCAGCTGTTGCTTTAAGGGAAAGATTATTGTTCTAAAATCATCTCCAAGTTGTATAGGCAAAGTGTATTCTAGCTGCATAGAAGCCATATTATTGTTCTAAAATCATCTCCAAGTTGTATAGGGAAAGTGTATTCTAGCCGCATAGAGCCATATTATTGTTCTAAAATCATCTCCAAGTTCTATAGGCAAAGTGTATTCTAGCCACATAGAGCCATATTATTGTTATAAAATCATCTCCAAGTTCTATAGGCAAAGTGTATTCTAGCAGCATAGAGCCATATTATTGTTATAAAATCATCTCCAAGTTCTATAGGCAAAGTGTATTCTAGCCGCAGAGAGCCATATTATTGTTATAAAATCATCTCCAATACAACGTGGAGATGATTTTATAACAATAATATGGCTCTATGCGGCTAGAATACACTTTGCCTACAGAGCTTGGAGATGATTTTATAACAATAATATGGCTCTATGCGGCTAGAATACACTTTGCCTATAGAACTTGGAGATGATTTTATAACAATAATATGGCTCTATGCGGCTAGAATACACTTTGCCTATAGAACTTGGAGATGATTTTATAACAATAATCTTTTCCTTAAAGCAACAACTGGAACCTTTCCCTGTACAACTTGGAGATGATTTTAGAACATAATCTTTCCCTTAAAGCAACAGCTGGAAACTTTCCCTGTACAACTTGGAGATGATTTTAGAATCTAAAATCATCTCCAAGTTCTATAGGGAGAGGTCCCTGCTGTTGCTTAAAGGGACAGATTATTGTTTCTTGCACAAAATTAAAAAGTTCATCTACATAGCTGGTTTAAAAAAATAATACAATTCTAAAAACTACATTTGCAGCCAGCGGTGCATTTCTTGCACAAAAATAAAAAAACAGTGTTGGCTACCTCCTTCTCCTCCACCGCCACTTTCACCGCCTCCTCAACCTCCAACTCCACATCCACCTCCATTTTTGATTTTTTTTTAGGTGATTTTAGCTTAAAAAATATTTTAAGTTATTTCCCTATCCCCATTTCTTTGTAGAGCACTTGTCCAACTCTTACCCCCATTTTCCTTCCTTTTGCAGACCTCTAGGACTTGCCAGGACTTCGTTACAGCCATTTTTGTGCCTAAAAGTTCGGGTCCCCATTGATCTCAATGGGTTTCGGGGTCCGGGTCAAAGTTCGGGTCAAGTCCGGACACGAACCCGGACTTTGTCCGTAAATTCAGCCGAACCTGCCGAACCCGGACTTCCAGAGGTTCGATCAACTCTATTCTCACCCCGTGGGTCGCGACCCCCTGTGGGGTCGATTGCCGATTTCCAGGGGGTCGCAACATTCTCGCAGCATGTCTCACTACAATGCACAGGCGTTGCTGATATTTGCCTTTAAGAGCGCCACTCGGCGCTCAGATTACTCACCGTGTCTCTCCTACTCCACTCCTCCCCTCCTGTTTGATGTCATTCTCGGGCCTGCCCATTGCAACTGCCAGACAAGGAGGAGAGATGCGGTGAGTCATCTGAGCACCAAGCAGCGCTCTTAAAGGCATATAGCTGCAATTGTATTAAAATTCTCTGAACCCCCTCCTGTGCACAGTCACCTCTGTACCCCCCCGTGCACAGCCACCTCTGTACCCCCCTGTGCATAGAATCTAAAATCATCTCCAAGTTCTATAGGGAGAGGTCCCTGCTGTTGCTTAAAGGGACAGATTATTGTTTCTTGCACAAAATTAAAAAGTGCATCTACATAGCTGGTTTAAAAAAAATAATAGAATTCTAAAAACTACATTTGCGGCCAGCGGTGCATTTCTTGCACAAAAATAAAAAAACAGTGTTGTCTACCTCCTCCACCGCCACTTTCACCGCCTCCTCAACCTCCAACTCCACATCCACCTCCATTTTTGTTTTTTTTAATGTGATTTTAGCTTAAAAATTATTTTAAGTTATTTCCCTATCCCCATTTCTTTGTAGAGCACTTGTCCAACTCTTACCCCCATTTTCCTTCCTTTTGCAGACCTCTAGGACTTGCCAGGACTTCGTTACAGCCATTTTTGTGCCTAAAAGTTCGGGTCCCCATTGATATCAATGGGTTTCGGGGTCCGGGTCAAAGTTCGGGTCAAGTCCGGACCCGAACCCGGACTTTGTCCGTAAATTCAGCCGAACCCGGACTTCCAGAGGTTCGATCAACTCTATTCTCAACTCATGGGTCGTGACCCCCTGTGGGGTCGATTGCCGATTTCCAGGGGGTCACAACATTCTCGCAGCATGTCTCGCTACAATGCACAGGCGTTGCTGATATTTGCCTTTAAGAGCGCCACTCGGCGCTCAGATTACTCACCGTGTCTCTCCTACTCCACTCCTCCCCTCCTGTTTGATGTCATTCTCGGGCCTGCCCACTGCAACTGCCAGACAAGGAGGAGAGATGCGGTGAGTCATCTGAGCGCCAAGCAGCGCTCTTAAAGGCATATAGCTGCAATTGTATTAAAATTCACTGAACCCCCTCCTGTGCATAGCCACCTCTGTACCCCCCTCTGCATAGCCGCCTCTGCCCCCATGCATAGCCACCTCTGTACCCCCTGTGTATAGCCACCCCTGTACCCCCCGTGCATGGCCACCTCTGTACCCCCCATGCATAGCCACCTCTGTACCCCTCTGTGCATAGCCCCCTCTGTACCCCCCTGTGCATAGCCACCTCTGTACCCCCCATGCATAGCCACCTCTGTACCCCCTCTGCAAAGCCACCTCTGCACCCCCATGCATAGTTACCTCTGTACCCCCCCATGCATAGCCACCTCTGTACCCCCCCTGTGCATAGCCACCTCTGTACCCCCCCTGTGCATAGCCACCTCTGTACCCCGAAAACAAACAATTTTACTGTTAGGGGTCCCCACAACTTGGAAAATTTTATCGAGGGGTCACGGCACTAGTCAGGTTGAGAACCACTGATCTAGAGCATCCCGTGTATTTTTGAAACCTGGTGATTAGTGCAGGAAGGATTTGTTTTTAAATTACATTGTTTAATAATTTTTAATATTTATAATGGAAAAGTAAATACTCCCTCTGGAAATTTTCAAACATTTCCAAACAGAGAGAGAAAGAAAATTACAGATTTTTTTTTAAATTTAACTTTTTCTATCTACATTTTTACAGGGAGTCTCTGCAGCAAAAAATATTTCTCATAGTGATCTATTGCTGGCTGTAATCAGCCAGCAATAGATCATCATAACAATGCAAACTCATTGTGTACAGTATATAGTCCCTTATATGGAGTACTTCTATGGAGTGTTCTTTAGCAGGATCTGAAGCCCAGGAGTTGATCGATTCAACTCCTAGGCTTATCACTGGACTGCAGATGTCACTGACAGCTAGGGGTTCCAGCGCTAAAGCCTACCAGGACTGCCCAGAGCTAATATGACCAGCTCTGTGACAAACAGAAACTGTCCCAGCACCATTTTAAAATGGTACCTGGGATCCAAGTTGTTAAAGGAAACCTCTCATGAAGAAAACATGGAGACTGCAATTGCCTACTTCTAACAATGTTAGTATGGATATGTTGATCCTCTGTCTTTAGCACTTTGAAATCACAGATTAAAAACAAGCAAGCAGCCAATGAAATTGTAACTCATAATTTATCTGTCCCTTACTGCACCTCCATACTACCTTCCAACTTATGCTTATTGTTTAGATCAGCCTTTTCCAACCAGGGTGCCCAGGCACCCTAGGGTTCCTTGATGTTTTTTTCAGGGGTGCCCTTGGCAACATGCCTAAAAATTGATCAAAAATTGTATGCAAGCCAGCAGGTGGATCAAGCCTGCCTGTTAGTATGGATATGTTGATCCTCTGTCTTTAGCACGTTGAAATCACAGATTAAAAACAAGCAAGCAGCCAATGAAGTTGTAACTCATAATTTATCTGTCCCTTACTGCACCTCCATACTACCTTCCAGCTTATGCTTATTGTTTAGATCAGCCTTTTCCAACCAGGATGCCCAGGCACCCTGGGGTTCCTTGATGGTTTTTTCAGGGGTGCCCTTGGCAACATGCCTAAAAATTGGTCAAAAATTGTATGCAAGCCAGCAGGTGGATCAAGCCTGCCTTTTAGTTACACAAAGCCATGGGTTTTCATTATGCACCATTATGACTTTCTAGACACTGGCATCCTAACAACCAATGACATCATCAGTTATTAAGGAGAAGGTCTGCTGTTTCCAAGGTATCCTTGTTTGACCCTCCTCTGCCCCTCCCCCTCAGCACTGGGGTCACATTAGCTGACTGATGGAGAGAAATTGAGGAAGAAGAGAAACATTGGAATACTAGTCAGTACCAGTTGGCAAAAGTATATTTGCTTTGGAAGAATAAATCGCCTCCAATATTGGGTGTCCTACATGCGTGGTTGTTGCTGCATTATGTAAAACTATTAGAATAGTAATTTACATTTTGAGACTGTCCATAATTTTAAAAGGGTGCTTTGACTGAAAAAAGGTTGGGAAACACTGGTTTAGGCCTTCAGCTCACAGTTGTCCACCCAACATCACCACATTCTTCTGCTGTATTCCCTATTTCCATTGTTCCCCTATATATTTCCCTATATGCAACTGAACTGAAACTAATTTTGGTTATCCGTTCTTATTCTTCACCACCACCAATCCCTACATTGCTACTCTTACTATTCAAAATTGTGTTACTAGTGTTACAATTCATAATTTTGGTATGCAGCACTTAAAGTTTGGGCACGTAACCAAATATGTATGGTAAATATTATGTGAGATTTCTTTGTGGTCTAGCACTAACCATGCCTAATTTTCTACTAAACCAGCATGCTTACTGTTACAATCGCATTTGAATTTGAGGCCGAATTTTAGCATAACTAGGTTTATATTTGTGCTCTGCTCTACCTTCATTGCCGGCAACTAAATTTGTTATATGCATAGACCAGATTTTAAAAATGAAATCCAGGGACTGACCATGGCCACAAACCACACCCTCATTTGTAGCCACACTTACAAGATTATGACCCCATATGTGAAACTGGGTCCAGAATGAAATTGTTGGGGTATACATAGTGCACTGCTGCAAATTGTGGGTATGGACAAATTGCTGTAACCGTGGGCAGGGCTTAAAAGGGCATGGTTAAATTAAACCTGCAGCTATGTGGCTATGGGTCAAAAGAGTGTAAAGCATAGAGTGCAGAGGTGAGGAGTAAGTAACACAGAGAGTTCCGGTATCAGGATTAAGTAACACACAGGGTTCATAGGTCTGGGTTATGCAGTGCACAGAGTTCCGATTTCAGGGTATTAGGCCAAACAGGGTAACTTGGCTTGGTTTTAACAGGAAACACAACAATGTGATTGGATTTTGGCCAGCTGACAGCTCTCAGATCAGACTGTAATAAGGCAGCGTGTTATTTAATAAATGCTATACATGAGACGGACTGACCTTCTTAAGCTTTGTCTTGGTAATTGACAGATCCCTTGTAAAATTAGATGCTGCTTGACAGTTGCAGTCGACCTGGGAACAGGGGAAAAGTATTTCACCAATGAAACCTTCCCTCTGAGTGTTCCGATCCCGTGAATATACTGCTAGTCGCAGGGTCCGTTCTTTCAGATTCTGTGGACTATACCTGAAGAAAGAAAACTTTTGTCCTCTATCTGACTCTTCTATTGGCCCATACTGTGGCTCCAGAAATCCCGGAAGGAGGTAGGCTCTGACAAATGAGTCTTTCTTGCGTTGCAATCTTTTTGGAAGATTGGAGAAGCCAGTTACAGTTAGAGTAAGAGCTTCTTCACTCAGTGAGTAATATAAAGTAAAGTGCACAAGTGGCTGAGCCTTCTGCTTAACCCCTGTGAATATATCAGGTTCAGTACGAGAGAATGGCATTTTCACCAAACTGGCACAATCACCCTCTAAAGTAGCATCACCAAAAACAGTGCTCCTGCGCTTCAAAACATGCTTGGTCTTTCTTGGTAGCTGATAAAGACTAGGCAGAGAAGCTCTAACATGAATAGATCTGTCAGATATAGCATTTTGCTCATTTTGAACTGCTTGTGCATCATCACCTCTGGGTGTAATGTTCCCATCCAGAGTCTTGTATTGATTGAATACGGACACTGAAATAGACCTTGCCGAGTTATTAGATAGCTCGAGGCTTTTACTGTCCTGCAGTACAGAGTCATTTTCATGGTTGCTTGTAGATTGTTGCCTTCGTCTCTTGTGCCAACAGATGGCACAGCCCAACAGAAGACAGAAGCACAGCAGGGCCAATCCAGCTCCCAGGAGTACCTGCAAATGGACTAAGCAAAAAAAAAAAGGGGGTTTTATATTAAAGCAAACTGAATACAAGAACAGCATTTCTGATTTATTTTTTGTTTGTTTTGTTTTGTCTACTCCCTTTTAGGTATACATTAGCATTAGTTCTTTAGATTTGTAATTAGGACATATGCAGTGTACTGCGATGTGCCTACATCACCGGGCACACGCGCAGTGAAGAAATGGCCTCCGTACCCTTCCTTCACTGAGATCGTGCCGTGGCTGGCGGCTCCCACGCGCATTTGTGGGAGTGACGTCACGCCACTCCGGCCAGTCACAGAGCTGGAGATCGCGGCCCTGGAAGGAAGAGGGACAATTCTTTTGCTTTCCCCATAACTACGAATGCAGAAATATCAATGCAGCGCTGGATGAAAGATGCAGGGGTCTGTCAGGAGTCCGGAAACTCATTGACCTTTTATACACACACACACACACTAATTACAAGCAAACAGATCACAGGTGAGGATGGTTACCTTTAATAGCCATTCAAACCCCTTTGTGTAAACTTGTGTGCATGTTATCAGGTCAAAATCACCAGGATATATAAACTTTTGATCAGGGTCATTTGGGTAGTTTCTGTTGTCATTATGATTTAAAAAGAGTAAACGCAGTTGATTGATAATAAATTGCTTCAGCCAAACACTAACCATGAGTGAAAGAAATGTTTTTGTGTTATCATTCATACTCTCTGCAAAATAGCCAAGAAATCATAAATTCTGCCAAGGTATGTAAACTTATGAGCACAACTGTATAATGGCTGATCATGTAGCAGCCGATTTTAATGTAGTTATTTTATCTGCTTATGCTCATGATCTCCTGCTATGTTGGTCAAGATGTGTCAATTTGTTGGCTAACATATGATTGAGAGCACTAGTTCTACCTATGTCCGCTTTTCAGTTTAATTACTGCACACAATATAGACACAAATATAGCTAACTATGATAAATACTTATTTAATATTTAAATAATCAATAGTGTTAGGGCTTGTTTACACTTGCTTCAAAACAGGGCGTCAGACAGGCTTTGTTAAAGCTCTGTTAACGCCAGTCAAAGCTCACGTCACTAAATAAAATAGCTTACAGTCCTTTTTACACCTTGTGTTGGCTTTGCTTCGCTTCAGCTTTGTCTCAAAAATTATACCCCATGTAGCTTTAGCCAGGCTTCAAAGCCTCTTCAACGCCTCCATAGAAGTCTATGACAAAGCTTGTTTGAAGCTCGCTTGAAGCATCTGCGGCTTTTCGGAGGCTTTAGTTCAGCTTTAGCTTCGCTTTGTTTTGGAGAAATTGCAGGTGTGAGATATCAACAAACACACAGGGTATTGGCCAAGCCTCATCAAAGCTTTAAAAGAGCATCACTGAAGCCTCATTGAAGCACCACAGAAGCCTCATCGAAGCACCAACGAATCATCAAAAACACATCATAAAAGCTTGTTGAAGCAGTAGGGGCTTTAATGTGCGTTGAAGCCAAAGCAAGTGTAAACGAGCCCTTATACACATGATGTCTACATGCATAAATAAGTCTTTAGACCGGTCCCTGCAATAATATCATGTGTATCTACCCGCAAGAATCTACTTGGTTCATTGTATTTTAATTAATTTTGTTATGGTTTCCATAAAGGCTCGTTTTTTGGTTATGCGTTTAAGATCTGAATGACTGAGCCGTCAGAATGCCCCACATTTTGACTATATTATAATATAATCTACAAGCTGTTATTAGTGTTGCCAACCGTTAGTATTTTTACTGGCAGCCAGTAAAAAACAGGCGATTTTCTCCTGCCAGTAAATGCCATTAAATGGAAAAGGAGATTGCACAGAAGTGCGGCCGTCCAGCCTTTTTCTTGTTCAATCCTCTCTGATTCTACTTTAGGAATATTATGTGGTGGGTCTTATGCCTAGGTCACAGTGTGGTGAGGGCTGATCAAGGGGGCAGCCTATGCTGTAATGAGGGGTTAGTGGCAAGTAGTTGAGGAAGAGAATAAGTGGGCATAACTGAGGGAGAGATATAGGAAGGGGCAGAGGGTGGGGGTAGGAAGGAGAAGGTAGAAAGAAGAGGAGTGAAAGAGAAGTGGTGGAGGGTGGGGAGAGGAGAATGGAGGTCTGCTCTTCTCCACAGGGTTCAAGAGAGATCCTGTCTCCTAAAAGCCCTGTGACAAGGCATTCAAGAGCGTAGTACAACAAAGGTACCTAACAGTTACCATCATGTTGAACATAGATGGCAGTTGACAACGCTTGTAAATATGTCTCCCTAGACTTGAAATATGACCATGGCATTCAGGTGGACCTGAGTTCTTCTTCTGTGTTTTTAAACATGACCATTAAGTCTCCCATTTGGTAAATGTAATTTATCAATTTGAACCAAAGTTGCTTAGTTAGAGTACCGGCCTTCTTCCATTGCAATGGGATGCATGCTCTCACCGCATTGAGGAGATATATCGGTAAGGAGGCTTTAGGCCTCATGCACACTAGACATTTTTACAGCTGCTTCTAGAGGCATCTGACATTTTTTTTTCTGCCTCTAAAAGCCCCTCCATGTTAGCCTAGGTGTCTATGCACACATAGGCTTTTAGCTAGACTTGTGCATGGCTGAAAATTTTGTGTTTTTTTTAGTTTTCATCTTTTTCATGTTTTTATTTTTTGGGAAATTCAAAAAATTCAGAATCCAGAAATTAAAAAATTCAGAAATCCAAAATTCGGAAATTCGCGGTAATTCGGCAATTGCGGTAATTCGTAAATTCGTGGTAGTTCGGCAATTGCGGTAATTGCGGCGATTCGGAAATTTGGCAATCGGAACAGCCGAAAATCTGAAATTCAGAAATCTGAAAATTCGAAAATAATTAAGAACATTTCAAATAATAATTAACTAATAACTATTAAATTATAGGTATTGAAATTTCCTTGAAAGTTTGGCTGTTAGTGAACTTAAATATGAAATGTATCACTAATAGCCATATTTTCAAGAAAATTCCAATACCTATAATTTAATAGTTATTTATTATGTCAAATGTTCTTTCTTATTTCCGAATTTCGGAAATTTGGAAATAAGGAAGAACATTTGAAATAATAATTTATTAATTTATTATGTTAACCAGTTCCCTACCGACGTATAGTAAAATGACGTCGGCAGGGACTGGCCGTCGATCCGGGAGGACGTCATATGACGTCCTCCGCTTCTCGCCGCTACTGCGGGCCTCTTGGCGCCATTGTCGAGCAATGGCGCCAAACAAATGTAGTGTACTGGCCGACACTAACTGTGTCGGCCAGTGCACCATTTCTCGGTTTAGATAACCGAGAAATGTCCCTAGCCTCGACCCGAAACAGGCTCCCTGTTCGGAGTCGAGGCTAGCGGCGCGACGCGCGGCGGTCCCCGCGCGTGCTCGCCGCACGTGCACTCCGAGCAAACACTGGCCGACACTAACCTGTGTCGGCCAGTGCCCCATTTCTCGGTTAAAATAACCGAGAAATGGGGCTAGACCCCCCCTGTGTTGGGGGGCCGTCTGCTCGCTAGGCGCTAGCGGCGACACGCCCGGGGACCCCCGGGCGTCATCGCCGCTCTTCGCCTCCTGCAGTATACTGCAGGAGGGCCTAGCTGCCGGTCAGGGACGGCTGCAGTAAAATGATATGCAGCCATCCCTTGACCAATTGTATTATTTAATTATTTAATAATAAAGT
>BLSH010078479.1:139660-199848 GCA_018402905.1 Glandirana rugosa | reverse complement strand
TATGTGAGGAGGGAAACTTTTCAAGATGGGTGGTGACCATGGCTGCCATTTTGAAGTCGGCCATTTTGAATCCAACTTTTGTTTTTTCAATAGGAAGAGGGTCATGTGACACATCAAACTTATTGGGAATTTCACAAGAAAAACAATGATGTGCTTGGTTTTAACGTAACTTTATTCTTTCATGAGTTATTTACAAGTTTCTGACCACTTATAAAATGTGTTCAATGTGCTGCCCATTGTGTTGGATTGTCAATGCAACCCTCTTCTCCCACTCTTCACACACTGATAGCAACACCGCAGGAGAAATGCTAGCACAGACTTCCAGTATCCGTAGTTTCAGGTGCTGCACATCTAGTATCTTCACAGCATAGAAAATTGCCTTCAGATGACCCCAAAGATAAAAGTCTAAGGGGGTCAGATCGGGAGACCTTGGGGGCCATTCAACTGGCCCACGACGACCAATCCACTTTCCAGGAAACTGTTCATCTAGGAATGCTCGGACCTGACACCCATAATGTGGTGGTACACCATCTTGCTGGAACTATGATGTCGGTGATAGGGAATTGCTGGCCATCAAGTCAGCTTTGGAGGAATGGCGGTACCTCCTGGAAGGAGCAGCTCACCCGGTATTGGTTATTACTGACCATAAAAACCATAAAAAAGCCATATGCTGTGAAGATACGAGATGTGCAGCACCTGAAACTACGGATACTGGAAGCCTGTGCTAGCATTTCTCCTGCGGTGTTGCTATCAGTGTGTGAAGAGTGGGAGAAGAGGGTTGCATTGACAATCCAACACAATGGGCAGCACATTGAACACATTTTTTAAGTGGTCAGAAACTTGGAAATAACTCATGAAAGAATAAAGTTACATTAAAACCAAGCACACCATTGTTTTTCTTGTGAAATTCCCAATAAGTTTGATGTGTCACATGACCCTCTTCCTATTGAAAAAACAAAAGTTGGATTCAAAATGGCCGACTTCAAAATGGCCACCATGGTCACCACCCGTCTTGAAAAGTTTCCCCCCTCACATATACTAATGTGCCACAAACAGGAAGTTAATATCACCAACCATTCCCATTTTATTAAGGTGTATCCATATAAATGGCCCACCCTGTACATGGAGCTCAGCAACATCCACCCCATTTGAAAAGTTGTGCCTGGGGCCAACTCCACTGAGAAATACCCTTTCTCTCCCCAAACCTATTCTACAAAACAAAAAGGCACAGCCAATCTTCCATATATAAAAGCCTGGGAAAAAAGACCTTGGTCGTACATTCATGCAAAACCAAATTAAAATGATCCTAAGGTTTGCACAAGAATCATCAATATTCAATAAAATACAAGAGTCATAAAATCTACCCTCAAAACTTCCCTGCAATGTTGGCGCTGTCAATCCCACCACGGAACACTGCTGCACATATTTTGGGAAGGCCCCCTAAATCAGCCCTCTTGGCAATCAGTTCAACAAATCTGCCACAAAATTATGGATGTTCAATTGAACAATGACCCTCTGGGCCTTTAAATCCATATAAACCATCTCTCTATAAAGAGGTACAAAAACACATTACTGATACATCTGCTGAACAGTGCGAAAGCATGCATTCCAGTGCTCGTGAAACAAACCTCCCTACCTACTTTGTTTATCCAGAATCAATGAGACGATGCACATAGAGGATATCACAGCCTCACTCCACCAAAGGAAGGAAATATGTAAAAAAACATGGTATTATAGAAGGGATTTTCTATACTCTCCCGAATATAAATCATATTTCACATGAACGACATGGACTCCCTCTACATATGCTGAAAGCAGAGTTCCACACTTTTTTGGGTTTATGAAAAGTCAGCAGCTACAAAAAGTGTAGCTGCTGACTTTTAATAAACAGTAACTTACCTGTCTCCCGGTCCAGCGATGGCTGCTCTCAAAGCCTCGCTCGTCTCCCCCCTCCTGCCTGCGGCGCCGGCATTCCTAGTGTGGGTACCCGGTCCGGCTTCACGGCCGGGCACCCACTGCGCATGCGCGAGTCGCGCTGCGCATTCCTAGTGGCCAGGCAATCTTCTGGGATCTGTGACGTGTCCCAGAAGATTGCCAGGAGGGAGGGGCCGCCTAGGAGGAGTCGCCTAGGCGGCCCGAGGCAGAAGGTGGAAGAGGGACAGGAAGTCTCTCTGAAACCTGGGGACACACTCCCCCCCCCCCCAAAAAAAAAATTACATGCCAAATGTGGCATGTAAGGGGGTGAGGAGTGCTTAAAGCGGAAGTTCCATTTTTGGGTGGTACTCTGCTATAAATTCATGCAAAGTTTTGGAATTGACATCCCACACAAACTTGACCCCTGGTGAGAGACGTTGTTCGCCAGTTCTCCCCCACTTAGCCTCTTTCCTAATTTGATACATCCTGATCCCTCCCCCTCTTTGTGCCTTCTATTCACTGGGAGCCCCCCTAAGTTCTTCCATATTTGCCTATATCCCACTCATACCCTGATATGTAACCATCTTCCCTTTCCCCCTCCTCTTATTCATTCTTTGCAATTTTTATTTCCCTGCAATCTCTGCATGAAAATATAAAAACAAAAAGAAGGTTCCCAAGGACTTGAGACACAGAAACATTGTTTGACTGACATTTTTGATGGGTACAGACTTTGCCAGAGATAGATATTGATGTTAATGCCTTTATAGATAATTCATAATAAAGTCTGTATTACACCTGATGGTCTTTATTATGATGGATGGAATCCTTGACCCTAATAAAGGGAATATAGTGGGGGCCTCCATATATAGGAGATCTCTCTATTTAGCATATTTCGGTCCATCTATTAGGGTCCTTTAGCCTTGATTTGACTTGGAGGGTATACATGTAGGTATGGTGAATTTCACACCTGAATTTATTGGAGTCCCTTTTTTAGGGACTCTAATAAATGTCTACCTCCCAGTTAGTATATAGGGGAAGCCCGTTTCTCTCCTTTTCGATACTTTCGGGTTAACTCTCCCCTCAATTGGGGAAGAGGGGGCTTTGACATAATTCTAACCCTGGGTTAGTATGCCTATATATTTCAGAAGACCCTTATCAGTATGTCTGTATATCATTTTTTAATTAATTATATTTATTTTTTTCATTTTTTATATATACTCCTTTTTTATATGGAATTTATAAATATTTTTTTATATATTTTTATATAATTTATAACATTATCATTGAGGTATAACATCAAGACATATTTATGGGGATCCACTCTGCAATAGGTGTTTATACTTTGTGGTTTTGTTTGCTGTTTCTGTGACCCCAATATGTGAACCCTATCCGAGTTGTGGGTATATGTAAATCTAACAGCTCATGTAGTAAGATAATTTTGGATTATTATATTTTGTCCGTTCTGGTAGCGGGCGAGATATTTGATTATTATTATTTGGTTTAGTTAACAATGAGGGTCTGATACCTGGGCCATTTAATTATTGTCCATGGTGCCATACCCTTAAGTAAGCTATATCACTGGAAGGTTTGGTTTTATCTTTCAATTGTTGGGAAGTATTGGCAGCCTTTCCCTTAATAAATATGGGGGAGTAGGATTGCCCATAATAGATATGCAAAAACGGACCTTGCCCTCACCTCAGATTGGGTGTTGGGCGTGAATAAAAATGGTGATCATCAGCGGCGCGCCCTATCCCCAGGACAACATCTGTTGATGACGAAACGTACGTCGGGAGGACGCACTGACGTCACCGATGTTACACTGTGTACCCGAGGGACATGTTTGCCGGCTTTATACGCAATTTTGCTTTGATTGTGAGTAATATTTTAAGGTTTTTCAATGAAGAGTTTTACAGTATTATGCTATGCGAGCTTTCCTTTTCATATGACACATCGATAATTGACTGATCAGATTGGCTACCGTTGACTGGGAAGATTCAGACATTAAAAGGTACCGGACCTATTCCTGTACCTCTGGAAGGGGTTGAGCTACTTGCGCTACTGTTTTGCCTATTTGGTAAGCCTCCTGTATGTCGGTGGTGGATCACACAGCATGTTTACTCAGCACCTTGGGTGATTACGATTACGCTCAGAAGTTTGTTTATGAATTGTTATATTCAATTGAATAATCAGACTAAGTTATTATGGACTAAGCTTTGATTAGCTGTCATTATAATACATTTATCCCTGGATCTGTTACCATTTGGGACTTTTGATTTAAGGACCTGGTTCATCTTTTCAATTAGCGCAGCCCCCCACCTTATGTAGACTTTGCCAAATGTCATGGGTCTTTGCACATAATACCTTAATCCTATCATTAATTATTTACTGCGGCTTATCTGATCATTTACAATGTTTGGTGTTATTCAGTCTGTAAGCATGGAAGCTGCATATGTGATAATGCCTTTGTAAACTTCTATTTATAAAATGTAAAAATGTAAAAAAATTCAATAAAGTGTAACTCTGGAAAACAAATTATGACTTGTGGTGTGTACAAACACATTGCCTCTAATGTAAAATGAACAGCTAGGGTTGTACTTTGGGCAGTGCAACTATGAGAGCTGTGTATTTCATATTCATAAGATGTACAGTCATTTATTCGCTTGTACTCAATCCTTGCACCATTCATAGAACAACTTTTGTATTATGCCACAGAGAAGAGCAAGATAGAGAGGATAACATCTCTGGATTTCTAATCTCAACGGTGTATAAAATGAGACAAATTCCACAAGAGAAACAGTCTTTTCCTAAATTTGACTTTATGCAGATGGTCCAGCGCTAACTTACCACCTTCACTGCCTCATCATTAACATACATACAATTACCATTAAATACTCACTGCCACCATACCCACATTATTCTGCACACGCTCACACTCCTCCATGGCCACATACAGAGCAATCCCAAAAGAAAAACTATCATACACCATATTCCACTGACAAGCCTCAAGTCTCATTGGCCCTGTGGATGCTATTTAATGCAGAGAAGTTCTCTCAGTCCTGCCACTCTGTCCACCTCACCCTCAGAACCATTCTACCATAACTCATAAGTTATGGTAGAACCAGTCTACCTCAGCTCATAACCACTCTACCACTCTACTCTTGCCTATATCTGCAGTAAATTTTATTTTCAACTGGTTATCCTGCCAGCGAAACACTTCTTGCCTTGCGATGACAACGCTCACTCACCATCCTGTATCTATAAAAGAGCAGCATTGTCATCCTAGAACAAAAAAGTGTGTTAAGACTACTTAACACCTCATCCTCTCTTCATCTGTTCTTTCCATATCTCCATCACTTTGCTATGTAAATTTTGCAGAAAAGGGTTTAGCTGTGGTCATTATACAAAACCATTCTTGTCCTTTTTACACTTTCCCTTAAACACCATTGAGTATTCAAAGTGAGTCAAGATTCAGTAACATTGCTTAGAGAAAATCCACTTGAAATGCAGGTGAAATGCAACATTACAATCCTATTAGTTGCAAAAACTAAAACGCATATTCATACAATTAAAAAAAAATAGTTTTTGCTGCAAAAAAACATTGTTTTGTTAAGTAAAGATCGCCGGATTGGATACAAGAAAAGAAATTGATTAAGTTAAACTTTTAAATATTGCCCTGGTTACTAAACTATCTTTTAGATGACATGATGCAATGTGCAAACTTCTCGCTAATATTCAAAGCCTTTTCTGTGCTTCCTACAGAGGGCCAGGAAACATTCCACATTCCATGGACAAGAGAGTCCTGAAAATTGTATCCCTCTGGTGCAAAAAATTCTGAAGATCACAAGCACTCTTGACAATAGAATAGCTCCCAACTGTCCCTGGTTTCTAGGGACTGTCCCTGATTTAGAACAAAGTCCCTCTGTCCCTCTTTCCTTCTCATGTGTCCCTCATTTTGGTCTGATCTATATAGTTGTATATAAAATGCACGATTTATCTTTCAAAAAGTGTTTCCCAGTGCTAAACCTTTCATCCAAATTGCTGTATTTGTACATTTCAAAAGCCAATATAAAGTAGCAGTGGTAAAAAAAGCACTTGTGTGTTTATCTAATATATTTCTTTAAGTCTCCTTTAAGGGGGCATGGCATGGGGTGTGTTCTATGCCTACATACTTTTGCTAATAGGTGTCCCTCATTCTCATCTCAAAAAGTTGGGAGGTATGCAATAGTGTTGATTTCGCGTGAATCCATTTGAATAGCACTTCTAACCTCTCTAAAGTCCACAAATCGCTGAGCCCACGTCAAACGATGATGGAAAATCTTCCTTTTCATATTTAGGCCTTGTTTTGAGAAAAGGCTTCACTATGGATGTTGTCAGAGAAAATGCCTCATCAGCCACTATCACATAAGAAAGGGATCACCATTTTTACATAAATGTCTTCCACTTGCACTGTTAAACCTTCATTTTATTATGCTCTTTTCTATAGGAGAATTTCTGAAAACCTGTGAGTCAGCAACGTTAAAACTATAATTGCTATCCATAATTGCCATCAGCACAGTGGAGAAATATTTCTTGTAGTTCTAAAATTTGGAGCCACTATTTCAGGCCATTTGAATGTGAATGTGTTTGCCATCCAACACTTCAATACAGTGGCAGAAGTTGTTGTTCTTTTTAAACTCTTTGCTGATTTCCATCCATAGTTCCTCTATTGGCCCTGACATTATAATACCCTTCATCAGGCTCCAAACAGCATCACGTATTTTTGCAAACGCCTGCAAAAAAAAAAGCAAATGCAATATTATAACATTAACTGACTTTCCATTCCTTTTCTGCTTTATTAAATATGTGTTTTTTTTTGTGGGCCTGTTGGAGAGAGATTGTGACACTTCTTGTTCTGAAGTGAAAGTAAAAACTTTCCAATAGCAGCTCAGATGGGTATTAAACACAATAAATCCTGGGGGTGTGTATTGTAGCCAATGGAGTAGGATGCTCATGTAGCTAGCTCCGCCTATGATCCGCACAATTATTCTGATCTCCCGCTTATGAGACTGCTGACCAAATTTAGCCTGTTCAGCTCCCGTAGCGCTACCGAACCGATCGATACCAGAGGAACCGGTGCAGACATGTCCGGGCGAGTGAAAGACCAGCAACCAGCTGCGGACCATGGGGGTCAAGATGGCCATGGAGGCGGCACTCAAGCTGTTTGCCAGGACTCCTGGATAAACCTATCCCTCTAAAGCCGGTTCACCACAATGGGACACAGTGAGTACACCTTCCCCTGCAGGCTTACATATTGAGCCAGGAGACCGGGCCTGCCCTGATGCAGAACCCACACTCAGGGACATATTTGCAGCATATACAAATTGCAATTCTGTCCTCACTGCTCTGACCTCCGAAATAAAAGGGGTGAAAATGGAAGTAAACCTTGTTAGACAAGATATGCAGAAACTGCTTGATCGCACAGGGGTCTTGGAGGATCGCATGAGCGGTGTAGAGGATAAATTGACTCCCCTGCTACATGAATTTCACCACATGCAAAAAGTTACTTCAGGCCATGCGGCCCATCTCAAGGATATGGAGAATAGACTCAGACGATATAACATTAGAGAGGTGGGTATACCAGAGAAGACAGAGGGGAAAAACCCTGTTGCTTTCATTGAGAGCTGGCTCACTAACACCTTTGGCAGAGAGGCCTGCTCCCCAATGTTTGCAGTGGAACGGGCTCACAGGGTCCCTGCTAGGCCTCCTAAGCCGGGAGAACCGCCACCATCCATTCTTTTTTAAACTCTTAAACTTTAAAGATTGGGATGCTATCCTGTACCAAGCCAAGACAAAGGGAGACGTAATGAAGATGGCATTGCCGCCAATGGTGAGACTCATTTTTTTGAAAATCCGGCTACTGCGGCTAATTGGCTTGACAGAAATGAGCATGCCCTGAAAAAGGCGAAGAATGCTTAGGCCTAAGAGAAACTCTTTCTATGCTCTAATACAGAAATGTAATCCTTTGCAGGGGGAACTGTTGCTATGAGAAAGCTTACCCCCCATGATGTATGAGCATTTTGTGTCAGCAAAAATCCCCCCACAAAAACACAGAGCACTAATTTGCATTCTTACCCCCTAACAAAAACATTCGCTCTCCTCCCAATACAAATCCGCCACCCTGCTGAATTCCCCCATCTCAGCACATATCTTGGCCCCCCCATCCTCCAAATCCCCTCAACTCAAATGCCCCCCCTCCATCCCTGAAAAATCCTCTTCCCCTAAAATTTCCAGTCCTAGTACACATCATCTCCCCCCACTTCAAATTACCCCCACCCAGCACAAATCCTCTTCCCCTAAAATTTCCCATCCTAGTACACATCATTTCCCCACACTTCAAATTACCCCCACCCAGCACAAATCCTCTTACTCTAAAATTTCCCACTCTAGTACACATCATCTCCCCCCACTTCAAATTAGTCCCTTCCAGCACAAATCCTCTTCCGCTAAAATTTCCCATCTTAAAATTTCCCATCCTAGTAGACATCATCTCCCCCCACTTCAAATTACCCCCTTCCATGGCTCCATTCGGTCCCACTGAGCCAATTTCTGAGGTTGCACAGGAATTGCACAGATACTAGAACTTTTGTAGAGCAATCTAGTGTCTTGAGGCAAAGATTTCTAAATAAGTGTTATAATGAGATCATGGTAGAGAATGAGTTTCAACAGGCACTTTGCCAGGATAGGAGGTCCCTGTTGATGGACAAACCTCCAAAAGAAAAAGACAATATATTCAAGTGGTCCCCTTTTTACATCCTATTCAGTACAACATAAACAGATTAAATGGATTTTGCAACAGCACTGGGAGGTTATAAGAGGTGATAGGGTTTTGGGCCCTCTATTATCAGAGAGAGCTAAAATTGTTTATAGAGGGGCTCCCTCGATTAGATTCAGAATAGCACCCAATATCCTGGATCCCCCATCGAAACTGTCTTTTTTTCACAACATGGTTGGCTTCTTCCCCTCTATGAAGTGCAATGTCTGCAAACACAACACCAGGGGTAGATATAGAACCGTGTAGTTTACATCGAGGGTGACTGGACAAACATACCCTATGACAAAGTTCTTCACTTGCACTACGGAACATGTTGTGTATCTCATTACTTGTCCATGTGGGAGGCAGAATGTCGGTAGGACAATACGTTCATTCTCTACTAGAGTAAGCGAACATATTGCTAAAATAATCAAAGGTGATACCGACCATACTGTCCCAAAACATTACCGACGATACCATAATAGGGACCCCCATGGTACAGAATTTCTGATTATAGAAAAATACGAAACCCCATGGAAAGGGGGCGCCACAACCAGGGGTGTTTCGTGCCTCGAAGCTTACTGGATATATGAGCTACAGTCCTACTTTCTGATTTCATAGGGCCTGAGAGTGTTGGTATTGGGGAGAGTGAAATTAAGATATTATAGCTAGGTTTTATTTATATAACTTTTCATTTTAATTCCATTTATCCTTAATCCATCACTAAAATATTTGTGGTATATTTGGTATGACCCGGATATGGTGTTTACTAGGGATAACCAATATGGATTATGTGTATTATTGATTAATTAATCTTTTTAACATTTAATTGTATTATTTTAAATACATTTTTATTTGCACATATATATGTGGACCACCGATGGATGAGCACCATATATAGAGAAAGATTTACTATTTTTAATTCTAATTATAATGTCACTATCCCAAATTATTACTGATCTCCATAAAACAGTCATTTCGTTTCAGCGTTATGACAATTTAATAATTAATACCCAGATGTATGGTTTCAGTACCAAGATCTAATTTACTTCCTGGTACAAGTGTTGTTTAAGTGGCCATAACGAGGCTTGAATTTAGCCCTTTAGTCTTTCCGGCTCTAGGGTGAGCCCTGACGTTATGTCCGGCGTAGGCACAGCATGCCTGACGTCAGGAAGGTATTCCGTTTAGACCGCATCTTCGCTTTCCAGACGCCTGGCGTCACGTCCGACGGTAATGTGATGCGCTTGACGTTGTGTCCAGCGGAAGTTATGATTAACATCGAGGCTTGGCGGGCACGCGTTGACGCCATCTTGCCCACCATCCAGGAAGTGAATGGGGACAGAGCCACTATATGCAAAGTACAGTTTGATGCTGATTAATTGGAATGAAACATATATATAGATGCCACGACACAGACCCAGGGATACCCCAGATGATGACCTAGAGGTTGAAACGCATCGGATCCCGCTGTTCCTGTGTCTTTGCATCCTGACCTATGTATTTTACAAGCGCTTGCCATTTCTTGGAGATGTGAGTTGTTCTATTTTTTACGAATAAATGAGTATAGTATGTTTTTACACTATGTGGAGCCATTTTTCTTTCCTCTGGGTTGGATTGTGATGTGACATCTGCTGAGTATTCTGGAGATGTACCGGGCCAAGGCCAATAGATATATTGGTGTGTTACACCTCCTGCAAGTCTTGACCTAGTTGGTATATGCCAGTCTGTGTCTATTTTATCCGATAAGAGTTTACTACCTCCTGGTGAAGGTGCACACTTTTCGGTGGATGGTGAAGGATCTTATTGGCTGTATACCCTTTTTGCCTGTGTGACCCAGCGGACGTCCGTCCGTCTGAGTCTGATCCATTTGGTAAGCCTCTGTGATAACAGGTGGTGGACATCATTATACAATTGGTGGCATCACAAGAAGTTTGGTTGATTCACAAATGTTTTGCACTGAAGATTTGTGAACTTTACTTGCAACATGGCATTATTGCACTAAAAATTTTCTGTTTATATACTGGTATATTTTTGGACTGTTCACACAGTATACTAATATACAGAGGCGTAACTAGAACCTTCAGGGCCCCGGTGCAAGAAATTATGAAGGGCCCCCTGACCCCTGGCCAGGGCCCTTCCCTCTTCCCACTGATGCTGGGGCCCTTTACTCCTATTGTGGGTCCCTTTATTACGGTACTGCAGTGGGGCCCTTTCACAAGTTCTGCAGCAGGCCCCAGGGGGACCAGGGAAGCACACAGGGGCCCTGGGAACAGCAGAAGACAAGTAAACTGGATAGAGGAAAATGGAGGAGATTGGGTCCTCTAAATGCCGCCCCCGCCATCCCTCCTATTCAATTGTACAAGGGAGGCACATGGGCCCCCTGGACCATGGGGCCCGGTTGCAATTGCAACCCCTGCAACCCCTATCGTTACGCCCCTGCTAATATACAAATTCATGGGAGCTTCTTGGCGCTACACTGTTTTCATGTTATCAGCACAATTCCCACCAAATCCCACCACCTAGCACAAATCTTCCCCCCACATCCTCCTCCCAACACAAATCCCCCTAAATCCTCACTCTTAGTACCCCCCCAAATTTCCCCTCCTAGAACAATATTTAGCCGCTGCAGCCCCCCAAATTTCCCCTTTCAACACAAATCCCCTCCCTCCGGTCTCTCTGTGTCGCCCCCCCCCACCTCGCATAATACCTCAGTGCCCAGGGCAGCCGCCCTTCCTGCCACCCCTTGTCATGGCCCTGCCTGTGCACATTGCAAGTTCCTTCGTTTCATGGGAAACTTATTGAATAGTTGGGGACCCCCTACCCAGTTGTCCCGCGTGGATGGGCGTCCCATGCCCTGTGTTCTAAGCAGTTTTGAACTTCAAGACTTTGCTGCACGATTTTCCTTTGTTTTTTTATGGTTTTTCTATACCTTGTGTGTTGCATGGGTATACAGTACTGGTATACTTCTCTTCCTGAAGTACTGTTACAATGGATGACTTTTCGTTCTGTTGTGAACTCGGTCATTGCTAATATACTCTTGCTGGTGCATCTTGTAGGACTATTTTTTCTTGTCTTTGCTACCCCCTTTTTTTCTCTGGAACTGAATGTGACCCCGATACACCTCTCTTTTTGGGGCTATCCTATGTTTTCCAGAGACGATGGAGACTATTACCACAATCCTAGTCAAGAATCAAATGCACTACTTTTATCTTATGGCAGATGTGTGTACATTAGTATCATGGAATATTAGAGGTTTAAGTGATAGAGTGAAAAGTGTGGCCTTATTTGCCGCACTCAAGATGCATAATCCTACTGTGATTTGCTTACAAGAAATGAACTTGCAGCCTGACACTGTACATGTGCTTAAAGACCCAGGCTATCACACACAGTTTCCCTCTACTCACACAATATACTCCAGAGGAGTTAGCATATTGATATCAAATGGGGTCTCTTTTCAACTGATCTGTTCTCATTTAGATGACCAGGGGCGTTTTATTTTCTTACTATGCAAACTGGCAGGAATGCTTTGTGTTATGTGTATGTCCCTCCACCTTTCTCTCCCGAAGCTATGAAATGTTTGGCGCAATTTATAGCCTTGTATTCAAATGTTCCCATTTTTGTCATGGGTGACTTTAATAATGTCCTGTATAAGACCCTGGACAAGTTCTCCCCACATTCTCCACAACCTCCACCTGCTGGGGGCCCAACATCTTTTGCTCGCTTAATTGCTGAGCTGGGGCTGAGGGATGCATGGAGGGACAGACACCCTACTGCAAGATGTTTCTCTTGTTACTCTGCTACCTACAAATGTCTCTCCCGGATAGATATATGCATGGTTAACCCCTCTGCTAACACTCTGGTGGCATCAGCGAGGTATGCACCCCGCAATATCTCTGACCACTCCCCTCTTATAGTGCAGGCTAATCTAAACACTGTATGCAAGATTAAACTCTGGAAGATGAATCCATTTTTGGTACAATCTGTTTCCAGAACCGGACCCCATATTCAGAGCACTTCAGGAGTTCCTGCACTTTAGTCGTTGCACTTATCGTTCTCTGGGATGCTCTGAAAGCACATATTAGGGGATTGATTGTTAGACAGATCACCTGTATTAACCAGTGGCAGCGGGTGAAATTTTAGGATGGGGGGGGCGCCAGACCCTTATAGTTTCCACCCATTTTGTCAGGAGTATACAGCCCAGCATCACCAGATAGGGTATATGGCATCACAGATAGGGGTATACAGAGTCACCATATAGGGGTATACAGAGCCACCATATAGCAGTATACAGAGCCCCATATAGCAGTATACAGAGTCCCAGATAGAAGTATACAGAGTCACCATATAGCAGTATACAGAATCACCATGTAGCAGTATACAGAGTCCCAGATAGCAGTATGCAGAGTCACCATACAACAGCATACAGAGTCACCATATAGCAGTATACAGAGCCCCAGACAGCAGTATACAGGTGCAGATGGCTAATAATAAATCTCCAGGAGCGGATGGGTTACCGGCCGAAACTTATAAAAAGTATGGGCAAACTCTCTTACCGGTGCTTTTAGATACCCTAAGTGATGCAGCAAAAACTGGTAGGTTACCCACGTCAATGACTGAAGCAATTGTCATAGTGCTTCCTAAGCCTGGTAAGGATCTACTACAACCAGACTCTTACAGACCTATACCATTGCTCAATGCTGACATTAAGCTGTTGGCGAGGGTCGTGGCTACCAGACTGGCAAGGGTTGTAACTGACTTGGTACATGTGGAACAGTCTGGCTTTATCCCAGCCAGATCTACGGCCTTAAATATACGGAGGCTGTTCCTAAATATCCATATTCCAGTAGACAATCCGGGTAACAGAGCCATTTTCTCCCTCAATGCTGCCAAAGCTTTTGACAGCGTTGAGTGGAGGTACTTGTGGGCGGTACTACATAAATTCGGATTGGGGTCGAGATTTATAAAGTGGGTGCAATTACTATATGCCGATCCCAGAGCAAGGCTTAGGCTAAATGACTCCTTATCAGAATCCTTCCCATTATTTCGTGGCACTAGGTAGGGGTGCCCACTGTCGCCCCTGCATTTTGCCCTGGTGCTGGAGCCACTAAGGGCTATGGTCAGAGCCTCCGTGAATATTGTTGGATTTCAACGTCAGCATGGAGAGGGGACACTGCTGGATCGTTGACAGCAGCTATGCAACTTATAGAACTGTTTGGGAAATACTCCAGCTTCTCCATTAATTGGAGTAAGCCAGTTCTCCTACCTTTAGACCCCATCCCTGAGGCTTTATTGACACAGGTTGTACAGATACAGGTAGTGACTTTGTTGAAATATCTGGGGATAGTGGCGACGGCTGATACCAGGGACTACACCTCTTTGAACCTCAAGACTATTTTGCAAAAGTTCAAACAGAAATGCGTCAGCTGGTGCAAGCTACCATTGACTGTAACAGGTTGCACTAATTTGACAAAAATGATCTGGGCCCCCAGCTACTTTACATACTACACAACACACCTGTTGGGATACCTAACTAATGCTCTTATTTGGAAGAATAGATCTGCACGTTTCAAGTTATCTACATTGCAATATCCCAAGACTCAGGATGGTCTAGCAGTCCCACATTCTTTGACCTATTATCTAGCAGCACAGCTACAACATTTTACAGGCCAAGATCTCCTCTCTGTAGTAGACTCAACCAGAAACCTACTAATATACTCTCCTGCTAGTTACTCGCCCATGTCCTATATGGTAATGGGGTTTCCCAGTATCCCCACACATTGTCCTACCGCCCAACTGTTTGAAAAGCTGTGGAAAACCATTAAGCAAAGAATGGGCCTCTCAGGCTTCCTAGCTAATATGCCAATATGGGGTAACAGGTTCTATGTGGAGTTATATAAGTTTCCCTGTTTTCCTAGCTGGATAGAGTCAGGTGTTAAATATCTTTCACAATTATATGCAAACTCTGCAATGAAATCTTATGATCAATTGCTGACTTATTTTCCTCTATTACAGAACTGATACTATCAATACCTGCAACTGCATCATGCACTGGTTAGTCAGGGCAGGCAGACTAGGAAGCGATTGGCTCTTTTCTTGAGTCCATTTTTGTGGAAGCAGAAAAGAAAGGCATTATATGTAAAGTTTATACACACCTGCTCACATACATACAGGCCCCTGATTTATTACCTTGTCGTGAAAAGTGGGAGCGAGATGTAGGTCCTATTGATGGAGACCAGTGGGAAAAAATACTTGAGGCTGGCCCACTAGTCTCAGTTTCAGCGCCGCACAAACTGTCCCACCTGTTTATTTTGCATCATACTTCTAGAACCCCGGTGCAGCTTCATAAGTGGGGTAGGCGAGATAGTCCCATCTGCCCTAAGTTTTCACCCTGGGGATTTTATACATATGCTTTGGAAATGTCCCAAACTGGTGAGATATTGGAATAGAGTTATTCTAACCATTAATGCTACCTATCAAGTTTAATTGAAGGTGGATCCACTGACATGCCTGTTAGTCAGCCTTTACGAAGAGTTGTACCTCTCTGCCTATAAATATGAGCCTGCTCCAGCTCTTATATTTGGCAAGGAAATTGATAGTAAGTTTCTGAATTTCCCCACAGGCTCAGACGTGTGCACAGTGGGTCCAGTCAGTCAATTCCATTCTTGTTAGAGAAAAAAATACATATAGGCATAGGCACTCTCCAGGGAAATTTACAAATGTCTGGTAATGCTGGCTGAGCAATCCGGGAGTTGCTCCTCCCCAGCTTATTATGAATAGATTATTACAGATGAAATAATGATGCTACACCGCACTACTGCATGTGACCATACTGTTATGAATATATTGAACTCAGATCTGTAAATACAGTCCCAATGCAGATAAAAGCGCTCATTGCAATATTACTACACCGCAATACTACATGTAACCATGTTACTATGGATATATTGAACTCAAGTTCATAAATACAGTCCCAATACAGGTGCAGTGCTCAGTGCCAGATCATAGATGGCATACATTCACCAGGGCCGATTTCCCCAAAAGAAATTATCCGTTTTACACGCTGGGTGCCAGGATGTTTAGGCACCATACCACGTGAGTGGTTTTTACTTGTACAGCACCTTATAAGATTCTGGCACTGAGCACTTCACCTGTAATGGGACTGTATTTATGGACTTGAGTTCAATATATCCATAGTAGCATGGTTACATGTAGTAGCGCAGTGTAGCAATATTGCACTGAGCACTTTTATCTGCATTGGGACTGTATTTACAGATCTGAGTTCAATATATTCATAGCAGTATGGTCACATGCAGTAGCGCGGTGTAGCATCATTATTTCAACTGTGGATTTGCAGCATTGGCAAATTTTACCACTGCAGCTGATTGCAACCATCTCGAGACGACCATTTATTGTATTCTGTGGTGCTGAAATTTTTATTTTTTAAATACACACACATACATATATATATATATATATATATATATATATATATATATGCACTTACATACATGCACCCACACATATACATACACCCACATACATGAACCCATATACATGCACCCATACATACATGTACCCACCCACATACATGTACCCCTAAGACATACATGCACCCACACACATGTACCCACACACATGCAGCCACACAGACACACACATGAAGCCACACACACACAGGGACCCACACACATACATACACCCACATACATGAACCCATATACAGTGGGTACGGAAAGTATTCAGACCCCCTTAAATTTTTCACTCTTTTTTATATTGCAGCCATTTGCTAAAATCATTTAAGTTCATTTATTTTCCTCATTAATGTACACACAGTACCCAATATTGACAGAAAAACACAGAATTGTTGAAATTTTTGCAGATTTATTAAAAAAGAAAAACTGAAATATCACATGGTCCTAAGTATTCAGACCCTTTGCTCAGTATTTAGTAGAAGCACCCTTTTGATCTAATACAGCCATGAGTCTTTTTGGGAAAGATGCAACAAGTTTTTCACACCTGGATTTGGGGATCCTCTGCCATTCCTCCTTGCAGATCCTCCCCAGTCCTGTCAGGTTGGATGGTGAACGTTCGTGGACAGCCATTTTTAGATTTCTCCAGAGATGCTCGTCAGGGCTCTGGCTGGGCCATTCAAGAACAATCACAGAGTTGTTGTGAAGCCACTCCTTCATTATTTTAGCTGTGTGCTTAGGGTCATTGTCTTGTTGGAAGGTAAACCTTCGGCCCAGTCTGAGGTCCTGAGCACTCTGGAGAAGGTTTTCATCCAGGATATCCCTGTACTTGGCTACATTCATCTTTCCCTCGATTGCAACCAGTCGTCCTGTCCTTGCAGCTGAAAAACACCCCCACAGCATGATGCTGCCACCATCATGCTTCACTGTTGGAACTGTATTGGACAGGTGATGAGCAGTGCCTGGTTTTCTCCACACATACCGCTTACAATTAAGGCCAAAAAGTTCTATCTTGTTCTCATCAGACCAGAGAATCTTATTTCTCACCATCTTGGAGTCCTTCAGGTGTTTTTTAGCAAACTCCATGCGGGCTTTCATGTGTCTTGCACTGATGAGAGGCTTCCGTCGGGCCATTCTGCCATAAAGCCCCGACTGGTGGAGGGCTGCAGTGATGGTTGACTCTCTACAACTTTCTCCTATCTCCCGACTGCATCTCTGGAGCTCAGCCACAGTGATCTTTGGGTTCTTCTTTACCTCTCTCACCAAGGCTCTTCTCCCCCAATAGCTCAGTTTGGCCGGACGGCCAGCTCTAGGAAGGGTTCTGGTCATCCCAAACGTCTTCCATTTAAGGATTATGGAGGCCACTGTGCTCTTAAGAACCTTAAGTGCAGCAGAATTTTTTTTGTAACCTTGGCCAGATCTGTCACAGCAAAGGGTCTGAATAATTAGGACCATGTGATATTTCAGTTTTTCTTTTTTAATAAATATACAAAAATGTCAACAATTCTGTGTTTTTCTGTCAATATGGGGTGCTGCTTGTGCATTGATGAAGAAAATAAATGAACTTAAATGATTTTAGCAAATGGCTGCAATATAACAAAGAGTGAAACATTTAAGGGGGTCTGAATACTTTCCATACCCACTGTACATGCACCCACACATACATGTACCCACCCACATACATGTACCCGCACACATGCACCCACACACATACATGTACCCACACACATACATGCACCCACACGCACACACCTACATGCAGAATTGCAGAAAGTCTCTTAAAAAACGTCAGTACCTTCTCTCTTCATGCCGGGTACTGCACTGTAGGGGGAGACAAAGAGCACAGCACACACTGCTTTCACTTTCACAGTGTAAACAGTGTGACGACTGCTCCCCGCAGCGCCAATCGGCTGAGGAACGGAGCATTCCATCTCTCACTCCCCTCCTAATCTAGGCATACAGGGGGCCCTTATGGGCCCCCTTCATCATGGGGCCCGGTCGCCATGGCGACTCCTGCGACCCCTATAAGTCCGCCCCTGTCAGAACCCCTGTCAAGTTTGTACTGATATCTGGGGAATTGTTAGAAAGAGGCAGGGCTGCCATCAGGGGGGACAGCCCATATACATGTAGGGGGCCCAGGCGTCCCGAGGAGACCAGTTGCCCCTAGGCCCCAACCATGGCTGAAGCTCCCCTATGCTGCTTTGGCTGCTGTGCTGAGCTACATTCCAGGTCTGGCCTGGGCAACTCAGCAGGGAAAAAAGGGGGGTGGGCGGAGGCATAAAGGAGACTCTGGTGCCACTATTTGCAGGCTGTAGCAATTTATAAAGAAAACTTCACCCAGCCAAGAGGACTATTTCTTCTCTTTTGGGTGCTGGTGTAGTAATCTGTTGTGCCAAACAAGTACATTACAGTCCCAGCCTCTTCTGTCTCAATCCATCGGGCAGGTCGGGACTGTAATGTACTTATCTGGCACAGGAGATTACTACAACAGCACCCGAATGTGAAGAAATAGTTTGGCTGGCTGGGGAAAGTTGTTTCCTTTTCAATTGCTACAGCTCTCCCTTCCTTCTGGGGGATTCCTCTGGCTGTGTGTGCAGGGAGGGGGTCTTCCATCTGAAAGGTGTGGAGGTGCCCACTAGAAGGACCTGGCTGTGTGTGTTGAATGTGCCATCTTTTAACAATTGTTATGTGGGGATTAGACTTGTGGAACAGAAATTTTTGTGTCGTTTCCATTTGTAAAATACATAATTTTGTTTTGTTATATTCGTTATGTTACGTTAATTCGCTTTCGGATAATTTGATATTTCTGTAGAGTCTCGATATTTGTTATAACGAATCGGCTCGTTTTCGGATAATTCAATATTTATGTATGTATATATATATTCGTGATAACGATTAGTAATTTGGAAAGTCATTTGTTTATTTAATCCATTAACACACACAAAGACAATATCTCTTCTTCTATGCTAAAATACAATACAACACCCTTCTCACTCAGTTCTCAGGAATGCACTTTGCCAGTAATCCAACCTCCAGCACAAAATGAATCAGCTGATTGGACTGTAAGATTTGATCTTTTGTTTCATTAGACCTTTAACGAATTAACGAATCATGCTGAATTCATTAGTTATTTTCGCTATAATTTCTTTTGTATTAGTTGAAATTCGTTATCTTTTTTCTTTGGGCATTCGGATGCATCCGAATGTCCGAAAGATGCAATATTTGAATTTGTTACAAAACAAATTGCAAATGTCTAATCGGGATGTCTCTGCTGGATTAGGCAGTCTCTTTGCTATATTGGACTGTCTTTTTGCTGTATTGGGATGTTTCTTTGCTGAATATATGGGGATGTCTCTGCTGGATTGGACTGTCTCTTTGCTGGATTGGGATGTCTCTTTGCTGGATTGAGATGTCACTTTGCTGGATTGGGTCATCCCTTTGCTGAATATACGGGGATGTCTCTTTGCTGAATATATAGTGATGTCTCTTTGCTGAATATATGGGGATGTCTCTTTGCTGGATAGGGCAGTCTCTTTGCTGGATTGAGCCATCTCTTTCCTGAATATATGGGGATGCAAGCACTGATGACTTGGAATACACTTTCAGTTTTCATACATTAAGTTGCAAGAATGTTAACCAATTGACCACTGGGCACTTAAACCCCCTTAACCAGACCAATTTTCAGCTTTCAGTGCTCTCACATTCTGAATGACAATTACTCAGTCATGCAACACTGTACCCATATGAAATTTGCGTCCTTTTTTTTAACACAAATAGAGATTTCTTTTGCATTTAATCACCACTGGGTTTTTTATTTTTTGCGCTATAATTAAAAAAAGACCGAAAATTTTGTAAAAAAATGAATTTTTCTTAGTTTCTGTTATAAAATTTTGCAAATTAGTAATTTTTCTTCATAAATTTTGGCCAAAATGTATACTGCTACATATATTTGATAAAAAAAACAAATTAGTGTATATTATTTCGTCTTTGTGAAGGTTATAGAGTCTACAATCTATGGTGCCAATCACTGAATATTGATCACACCTGATGTACTGACGGCCTATCTCATTTCTTGAGACCCTAACAAGCCAGGAAAGTACAAATACCCCCCAAATGACCCCTTTTTGGAAAGTAGACATTCCAAGGTATTTAGTAAGAGGCATGGCGAGTTTTTTGAAGTTGTAATTTTTTCCCACAATTCTTTGCAAATGAAGATTTCTTTTTCTTTTTTTTTTCACAAAATTGTCATATGTTAACAGGTTATTTCTCACACCTAGCATATGCATACCACAAATTACACCCCAAAACACATTCTACTACTCCTCCTGAGTATGGGGATACCACAAGCGTGAGACTTTAACACAGCCTCGCCACATACAGAGGCCCAACATGCAGGGAGCACCATCAAGCGTTCTAGGAGCATGAGTTGCACATATAATTTCTTGACTACCTCTTGCATTTTTAAGGCCCTGGAGCACCAGGACAATTGAAACGCCCAAAAAATGACCCCATTTTGGAAAGCAAACACCCCAACATATATTCTAGGAGGCATAATGAGTCTTTTGAACATGTCATTTTTTTCCACAAGTTTTTGGAAAATGTGGAAAGAAAATGAAAATGCTTTTTTTTTTTACACAAAGTTGTCCATTTATACAATATTTCTAACACACAGCATGTACCTAGCAAAAATGACACCCCAAAATCTATTCTGCTACTCCTCCTGAGTATGGCAATACCACATGTGTGACACTTTTACACAGCCTGGCCACATACAGAGGCCCAACATGTAGGGAGCACCGTCAGGTGTTCTAGGGGCTTACATTTCAAATCTAATTTGACTATCTTTTACACTATTGTGAGGCACTGTGGTGGCATGGATAGACACTGTAGTGGCACGGATACGCAGTGTAGTGGCATGGATGAGCAGTGTAGTGGCACGGATGGGCAGTGTAGTGGCACGGATGGGCACTGTAGTGGGATGGATGGGCATTGTAGTGGGATGGATGGGCACTGTAGTGGCATGGATGGGCACTGTAGTGGCACGGATGGGCACTGTAGTGGCATGGATGTGTCACGGATGAGAATTGGTGTGGTATGGATGAGCATGAATGAGGCACAAATGAGCCATGGATGGGGATGGATGAGCCATGGATGGGGATAGATGAGCACGGATAGGGATGGATGAGCATGGATGGGGATGGATGAGCACAGATGGGATGACTGAGCATGAATGAGGATGGATGAGCACGGAAGAGGATGACTGAGCACAGAAGAGGATGACTGAGCACGGATGGGGATGGATGAGCATGGATAGGGATGGATGAGCACGGATGGTGATGGATGAGCACGGATGAGGATGACTGAGCACGGATAGGGATGACTGAGCACGGATAGGGATGACTGAGCACGGTTGGTTGGGTGAGCACGGCTGGGTGGGTGAGCATGGATGGATGGTTGAGCATTGCTGGGTGGGTGAGCATGGATGGATGTCTGGGTGAGCATGGATGGATGGCTGGGTGAAAACGGATGGCTGGGTGAGCATGGATGGATGGGTGAGCATGGATGGATGGCTGGGTGAGCACGGCTGGGTGGGTGAGCATGGATGGATGAGCATGGATGCATGGCTGGGTGAGCATGGATGGATGGCTGGGTGAGCATGGATGCATGGCTGGATGAGCATGGATGGATGGCTGGATGAGCATGGATGGGTGGATGAGCATGCATGGCTGGATGGGAGAGCATGGCTGGGTGAGGATGGCTGGATGGGTGAGTATGGATGGATGGCTGAGCATGGATGGGATGAGGATGGCTGGGTGGGATGAGGATGGCTGGATGGGTTGAGGATGGCTGGGGTGAGAATAGGTGGGTAGTGGATGGATGGTGGGGGGTGCAGCCTGTCCCCTACTGTCACTTAGCAGTGCTGTGGGCATTACACATCGCCCACAGCGCTGCAGCACGTCCTCCCCCCCTCTCCTGTCACAATGCACCGATCGGTGCGGAGAGGAGAGAGAAAAGTCGGCGGATGCGCCGGCTTGTTAACATGTGATCGCTCCATCATTTGATGGAGCGATCACGTGGTGAAAGGCCGCTGACAGCGGCCATTCACCGCGATCCGTGATGCGCCGGGTCCCCTGGACACGGCGGTCACGGATGTTCCTGTGTGCGCGCGGGAAGTGCGATTCTGGGAGGACGTCAATAGACGCCCTCCCAGAACTAAGCAACCGCCCTGTAGCTGTCATTTGGCTTTGGGCTGGTTATTAAGTGGTTAAAATAAAAGTGGGTGCCCTGAAGGACTTGGTGAGATAGCCTCTGGGTGTTTTTTGGTGGGACAGACAGTGGGCAAGCCCTGGGGAATGTTGGTGGTCAGACCCAGGGGGGCCCAGGCCATAAAGCTGTGTAAGGAGCCCCACAATTTCTGATGGTTGCCCTGGAAAGAGGAGTAAATTAGGGGAAGACTTTTTTCTGTCTCAGATTTTCTTATTTATGTTCTGTGTTCCATTCCTATTATGAGAGGCCTCTAAACCATATGAATACAGTTCTCTTCACACTTTTTATAGTGTGCAGTTTGTGTGTGCAGGTGGGAAGCAAAAGAAAGTTGCAAAGCTCCTACATAATAAGATAGTGTATTCCCCTGCGCTACCACTAGTGGGTGTGATGAAATAAATACTAATATGTGTGCCAAACAGTGATGCAATTGGACAATATATAAAAGGGTAATATGAATTGCTGCCGTATGGGTCTGTGTTCACAGTTACACATATATAGCAAAAAATGGGTGGAACATACCGCGCAGTATTCTACCACATAATAACAGATGTGCAAATACTGATATACAAATAAAGTGCCAGTGCAAAAAACATACAAGTGATCAGTGCTCCAATGCTTCTACAATTCACATTAGTATGGGAAAGTGCATATATCTTAATATATAAATGTAATAGTCCATAAACAAATGATCCAATGTTATGATTCAAGTGGTAATAAAGTGCTTCAAACTCAGTGAATGTCTTCCTGTGCTGAATGCTCCCAGTGGCTGTGCAATAACCTCCACGTTAATGCAATCTATGCACTCATCTCCATGATGATTTAAAATCGCCTTAAAGCTGTTGTGTCGTGAACGTCAGCAATGGGGTCAGTCACCATAGGTCTGTGTACTCCTTTCCTGTGGTTCCAGTATGTTTAAGCTCCCAGCATACATAGGTGGTCAGCGGAACATAGAGGATTGAAAGGAAGGGACCCTCATGGTGTAGTATTTATCAACAACGAATGGTTTATTTAATAGTAGGTGCTTACATTAAAAATAAATAAGATTGGCTAAAAACAGATAAAAATCAGCGTGCAGCCGCCTCTCACATCACTTCCGGTATCAGGCCACTCCTGGCCTGCACAGCCACTGGAGCATTCAGCACAGGAAGACACACACTGAGTTTGAAGCACTTTATTACCACTTGAAGCATTACATGGGATCAGGGCTGCTGTTAGAAATCACGGGGCCCCCTACAGGCTATCTGATGGGGCCCCTCAACCCCGCCCCCACCACTAACCACGCCCCCTGTCCCCACCGACTGGTTGGTATGCATTCAGAGGCCCAGTCACACCCACATTACATATTAGGACACTGTGGCTGTGTCTCAATAGAAACTAATGGGAAACTGTCACGAGGATGCATGCAACACTGTGCCTTTCTGTGCTGGTAAAAGACTATACTGCACAGGAAATGCATATCTGCAGTGCTGTGTGTGAATGGGGCCCTAAATGAGGCCAAAGAATGCATTTCACTGTCATGTTATTATCATTATCATCATGATAATCACACAATACAGGTGTTGTGGTTCAATGCACCTATACTGCATGATTTTTTAGATGATGATGATCAAATTTAGCTATATCAATCATGGGCAACAGGGACCTGGCTTAGGTGTGAAGGGGGGTGTTTTTCAACTCACTGTACCTTTATGGAGACAAGATGACTGCAGACTTGCTTGTCCCCTCTCTGTGTTTGTCGCTGGTCCTTTGTGACAGAGCCAAGGATCTTGTGCATGCGGGATCAACATGAATGTCTGCAATTGAGCAAGAGCATGAGGGAAAGGGGGCTTTAAAAAGGTTTTACGTTTTATTATTTATATTATTATTATTTTTTTAACACTGTATCTTTACATTATTTTACATCTCTTTTATTGCTATCAGAAGGGATGCACAACATCCCTTATGATAGCATGGGTTATAACAGGTACTCTTTATGGAGAGGTCTGGGGTCTCTTATACTCAATGTCTCTCCTCCGGCCTCTAAAGTATCTGAACAAACCAAAATCGGTTTGATCAGATGCTTGTTCAAACGGGTAATGGCTTGGGCACAAAAGACAGAAACCAGAAATGATAAAATCCTCACCGCTTCTGGTTTCTGATGTCACACAGTAGTGGGGGGGAACAACATCTGTATCTCTCACTGTGTCCCAGGAACCGAATGCTGCTGGTTGCATTCTTACCAGGTTCCCCAATCGCTTGGGACTGGGAGAGCTTGGTAAAGGGAGTGGTGGAAGGGGAAGGGACCCCCTTCCGTCACCTATAAAAGTAATCCAGTGACTTCTTAGCCACTAGGATTACTTCTACTTTGTGAAAAATCCCAGGGGCTAAAACATATCGTGATCATTGCTGCAGCAATGACCAAGATATCACCTTCCAGTCTAGCGATGTAAAAAACATTGCTGGGCATGAAATGGTTACAGGGGAGGTAAAAATGCAGTTCAGCTGCACTTGTTTACTCCCCCCCCCCCCCCAAACACAAGTGTAAAGTAGCATCTCACTGTGTCCTATGATCATGAGCATGAGTATCACACAGGCAGCACAGTGCAGTAGGTGCTCTGTCAGGGTTACATGGCTGCTGGAGGTGCTGACTTTGTTATGGCTGTGATACATTCTGTAACACTCACTACACCCATAGTTTAACAAAGTCAGCACCTCCAGCAGCCATGTCACCCTGACAGAGCACCTATTGCACTGTGCTGCCTGGTTGATATTCATGCTCATGATCATAGGACACAGTGAGGTCTCTATCCTCTCTTCTTTACTCACTGTGTCCACTCCAGTGCAGCCACGCTGTCCCTGTCAGCTGCTGAGCCGTCTCACACAAGTCTCAGTCGGCACCTGGATGGGAGGAGGGAGCTGATCATTACTGTATCCCTCCGCCAGGGAAGGCAGAGGGCAGCAGCTGCCGGAACTATATTATAGCAGATGTAAGTTGTACTGCATTGTACACATGCGCCGCCCGAAAATGAAGAAAAAGTCCCTCTGTTGCACACACCTCCTGGGCCCCTCTGTAGACCTAATGGGGCCCAGGAAAATGTAATTACTCCCCCCAAGCATGCAAAAGTAAGAGGAAGGTTAAGAAAGTCCTATTTTCTTTAACATGAAGAATTTAACTGTAATGCTGCCGGGCCCCCTTGTGGAGCTTGATGGGGGGGCGGGCCCGGTACAAAGGGGCTGGTTGTACTGCCCTATCAGCGGCCCTGCATGGGATCATTTGTTTATGGACTATTACGTTTATATATTAAAATATATGCACTTTCCCATACTAATGTAAGCTCCTAAATTACTATTTAGAGTAAATCTATCAATAGACCAGCTAATGTAAAGTAGCATAACCATGTAAATAGCATTGTAATGTCGAAGTATCATTCAAATGATCAGACAAACAGCAATGGACAACTTGAGGATTAATTCATGAATGCAAGAGAAACTCTAAGAACAGTAAAGTACAAACAACTACTTCCATTTCCCTTGGGGCAACACCTCTCTCACAAGGAGGTAGACTGTTTCTGATAGTCCAGATGGCCAGCTGGAGGGTTCCTGAGATCTGTTCCACAGGAAAGTGGCATGTAGAGCCTCTGGTATGGACACCCTGGTAAATAGCTGTAAGTGCAGGACCACCCCACTGGAAGCTCAACACCCTGGAGACAGTTGAAGCAGTATTCTCTACTATAACTGGGTCTTCTTTCTGAAGCTACATGCTGTTGTGCCCCAGACCGGCTGCCTGAACACTAGATAAAGAAGGAGGAGGATGAGATACCTGTTGCCAGTTCTCATGCCCAGTCACATCTTTTTCATCAGGCACAGTCTCTCTGGGCTAACAAATATTAGAGTAGGGAAGCTTATATCCATTGGGTGTGTCCAGGAGCCCAGAGGCTTGTGGGCGAAAAGAGGAGTGCAGAAGCCCACTGGATTATGGGACAAAGAATTAAAGGGCTGTGCATCCACAACTAAACAAGCTGGGTAAGGAGGGACTCCGTAAGATTTTTAACTCAAAGAGTATTCAGTATTCAAATTGCAACTTTTTCTCATTTTAGCACTGCACACCCTGCACCTCCACCTCATTCCACAAGCTCCCCATCAAGGACTCACTGAAAGATACTGCACTGTGTCATGGGAAAAAGAGGCATCCCTAAAGCTGAATTTCAGGTATGGAAGTTTCGTTAGAATAAAGTTGCCATGGAGGTCTTCACCTTAGGCCCCTTTCACACGGGCAGCTGTTCTGCCACTGTTAAAAGCATGTTATTTAATTTGAAATCCCAAGACTCCAGGCACAACGATCACTTGCAGTTGTACATTGCGATTAGCCGTGATTGCGTGTGTTTACATGCAGCTGCATTTAGCTGCAGAGGAATATTCTTGTCATTTCTGATGTGCTTCCTGTTGTTTTCTCTCCTTGTTTCCGCTGCTATCTGCAGGTGACACAGTGCACTGCGATTACACGCAGTTATGTGCAGATAGCTGCACTACACCGTTCCTGGACGCAGTCAAATCAACTTTTTCTAATCGCACAAAACCTCATGTAACGAAACCATTGCTAAATGCAGTGTGTGAATGGGGCCATAGGAAAGCATTGTCTGAGTTTAGCTGCAGTGGATAACTTCATCTATCCGCAGCTGAAAGCTAAATTCTATCCGCCCTTGTGAAAGGAGCCTTAGTTTCTAGTAATATCTTGCTGCTGTACTGCTATCTGTTATCAAAATGAAATCTTTGTCATGCCAGATAGTACAGCTACCTCTGTACTTCTGGCTCGCTGCCATGTCTCTGCCCCTCCTCCATCATCCATTGACAAAACATGTGGCTGCAATGAGTAAATGGGCACTTCGCCACACTTGGGCATTTAACAGACCAAAAGGGAACAAATGAGAGGTTTGTTGAAAGGGTTAACATACGTTTTCATGCTCCACTTTCACAACTGACCTTACATTTTGATATTTATACTAATCTCTGCTAATACAATACTAATATTCACCTTGTCTGGTTTATAGAACTATCCTCGAAAAGGAGGATGAATCTCACCTCTGTAGTAAACCATAGGTATGCCCTTGCTTTGCCAAAATGCCAAGAATATTGGTCCACTGACTCCAGTGCAGTTTCTCTGCACCATCAGTAATGGGTGTTTAATGTGCCGTACATTACTGATGACTACAAGGCCTAGACTAGAGTATAGGTAATAGCTATACTAGTCCCTAAATGTCTGCAGTATTCCGTTTTTCCTTGTACAAGATATGTGTGCTGGGAAAAATGTTACCTGTGTGATTTACAAAGAATCTGAGCCCGTTCATGGAAAAAATAACAGCTTAATCTCTACTGGTTTACTGATAAGAGTGTTGAATTTAAAAAGCAAATATAGGAAATAAAAAGCAATAACAATTAAAGATCATGGGTGCAACTTATAATACAACTGTTTGAATGAAAAGATTATGATTCCTTATATATTCTAAACCTCTAACTACAAATATTTATTTATACATATATATTTCAAAAGCATAGATAAAAGCCTTTAGTCACAAACCATTATTTCTAAACTGATAAAACCCATGATTTATATGGAGTAACAACAGGGAACAATTCAGTGGTAATTACTCCTATATAGACAGCGGAAAGGAAAGATTGATTTACCTAAAACATATTCATAGAGGTTACAACAAATAATAAAGAAGATGAATTAACTGCAAGGTATTTAAAGGACTGAGACACTCTTTGGGTGTGTCAGGTACAAGAGTCATCTATTACTACACGTCTCGCTGCATATTAAAGCACAAAGCAAGCTGAAGATAACATTAATGTCCACAAACACTCATTAGGCAAGCTTTTTAGGTGATTGAGCATTGCTCCTTCTTCTTTCATTGAGCAGAGACAGTTATAGGTTGGAAATGACCCCTGTATTTGTTCCCTGCTTATGTTAATGGGCTGTTGATAGCTAAATTTCCTCATCTCCTTCTCTTATGCCTACATCCCCCTCTTGTCTGGCCCCTGCCGCAGATATTTCATTTAAATTGTTTAATAGTAAAATGATAGCCTGTAAGCACTTTCAACGGTGCAGTCTGCACGATAGCCTATACCAAGAATTTATTGTGGTAGAAATTTCAAACTGATTTTAGACCTGTATTTTCAAAGGACAGTGTGCACCAAAGGGGCAATAAGTAGCCTTGGATATGCTTGCAAATCATGAGAGCAATGAGGAATTAAAGTAGAAGATACACTAAAAAAGAAGTGAAGAAGGCTCAGTAAATAGGTAAATTAATGAAAAGCCAGCATAGGCCTTGTGTGCATAGAGATGAGAAGTAAAACTACTACTACTGTGAATATTCGTATGACAGCATTGCATGATTTATTATTGCACTACTAATTTATGTGATGTTATAGTTATCAAATTATGCAAATTTAATAATATAGAGTATTACTGGGTAATGACACCTATATGGCAAAATAGCTACAAGAAGAAATGATATAAGGATATGGTATGATACCTAGTCAGATATAGAACACATATCTTAGCCAAAATATAGACATTGTATTCCACAATAAAATACAGGTTTAGAGTATCAAATAAGGCAAAATATTTCACATTTGCGATGTATGTGCATTTTTTTTTTAAACAACACATATGAACACAAGATAGAGACAATTTGAGTAGCTGAAACAGAAAGAACAATAGGAATGGAGAACTAATAAAAAAATAAGTGCAGATGAGAAAATATGAATACAACCAGAGCGGTTAAAAAACAAAACAAAAAGAAGCAAAGTAGACAAATGAGTAATAACACTTGTGTGACAAAGTGCATGTGGGAAAAGACAGGTGTATAATAAGGAGATCTGCACCTTCTTGATGTTTATTGAGGAGAACTTGGATCAGTAGCCAGATGAAGAGAAAGACCACCACACCCTCTATCATACCCTTGGAACAGAAGAAGACAACTGAGTGACACACAGCCCATGGGGATGTTTGCTCATCTGTCTCCTCCGCCATCCTGCACTCACTGTCCATCATTGTTTACTGCTCAGTAGCTGTACCATACAATTCTCAGAGAAATCCAACACATTCTTCATACTGTGGCCTTCTGAATGGATAAAATAATCTCTCTCAAAGGAACAATTTGACCTTCATTCTCTTCTTTGAGGGAAGACTTGTGACTGGTTACGGTGTTTGGAATAATGAACAACACATACCACTTTCATTTATGCAAACACAAATATTACCAGATCCGATGAAGAGAGGTCACCTTGTCAAAAACAGATCATGCCAATGGTCAAAGGGCCTTTCTGCCAAAGTCTAAAGTTCCTCCTCTTTCCACAGTCTGCATAATGTAGACTGCTAAACCAGCTGCATGAGAGAAGGGGGAGTAGAGTTCAGGTGCCCTCCTTTTGCCAGTCTACTAAGCGCTTTCTCACCCATCACAGAGCAAGTTGTCATATTTGAATGGTGATCAATCTAAAGTATGCGTAGATCTTGGTCCGATGCAGATGTTCAAAGTAGTTAGTAGAGAGAAACCATCACCACTAAACCAGAACAGCCCTTGCTCTTCTCCCCGCATCGCATTGTCAAAATGAATTTGTTTTTTTCGAAGCAGTCAAGCAAATCCAAGCTCCTTTTAACCTGTCAGCAGCCAGATGGCACTGCACACTATAATTCTTCTATTAAATGGTGAATGAGTCTCAGGATTAACAGAAATTACTGAATTTACTGAAATTCTGCATATCATGACTTTCATTTTCATAAATTAGTAGTAAAGTAGTATTTCCTGATAAGTTAACTAATAGCAATTGCATATATAGGTGCTGGTCATATAATTAGAATATCATCAAAAAGTTGATTTATTTCACTAATTCCATTCAAAAAGTGAAACTTGTATATTATATTCATTCATTACACACAGAATGATATATTTCAAATGTTTATTTCTTTTAATTTTGATAATTATAACTGACAACTAAGGAAATCCCAAATTCAGTATCTCAGAAAATTAGAATATTACTTAAGACCAATACTAAGAAAGGATTTTTAGAAATCTTGGCCAACTGAAAAGTATGAACATGAAAAGTATGAGCATGTACAGCACTCAATAGTTAGTTGGGGCTCCTTTTGCCTGAATTACTGCAGCGTGGCATGGAGTCGATCAGTCTGTGGCACTGCTCAGGTGTTATGAGAGCCCAGGTTGCTCTGATAGTGGCCTTCAGCTCTTCTGCATTGTTGGGTCTGGCATATCGCATCTTCCTCTTCACAATACCCCATAGATTCTCTATGGGGTTAAGGTCAGGCGAGTTTGCTGGCCAATTAAGTACAGGGATACCATGGTCCTTAAACCAGGTACTGGTAGCTTTGGCACTGTGTGCAGGTGCCAAGTCCTGTTGGAAAATGAAATCTGCATCTCCATAAAGTTGGTCAGGAGCAGGAAGCATGAAGTGCTCTAAAACTTCCTGGTATACAGCTGCATTGACCTTGGACCTCAGAAAACACAGTGGACCAACACCAGAAGATGACATGGCACCCCAAACCATCACTGACTGTGGAAACTTTACACTGGACCTCAAGCAATGTGGATTGTGTGCCTCTCCTCTCTTCCTCCAGACTCTGGGACCCTGATTTCCAAAGGAAATACAAAATTTACTTTCATCAGAGAATATAACTTTGGACCACTCAGCAGCAGTCCAGTCCTTTTTGTCTTTAGCCCAGGCAAGACGCTTCTGGCGCTGTCTGTTGTTCAAGAGTGGCTTGACAGCTGAAACCCATGTCTTGCATACGTCTGTGTGTAGTGGTTCTTGTAGTACTGACTCCAGCTGCAGTCCACTCTTTGTGAATCTCCCCCACATTTTTGAATGGGTTTTGTTTCACAATCCTCTCTAGGGTGCGGTTATCCCTATTGCTTGTACACTTTTTTCTACCACATCTTTTCCTTCCCTTCGCCTCTCTATTAATGTGCTTGGACACAGAGCTCTGTGAACAGCCAGCCTCTTTTGCAATGACCTTTTGTGTCTTGCCCTTCTCGTGCAAGGTGTCAATGGTCGTCTTTTGGACAACTGTCAAGTCAGCAGTCTTCCCCATGATTGTGTAGCCTACAGAACTAGACTGAGGGACCATTTAAAGGCCTTTGCAGGTATTTTTGAGTTAATTAGCTGATCAGAGAGTGGCATCAGATGTCTTCAATATTGAACCTTTTCACAATATTCTAATTTTCTGAGATACTGAATTTGGGATTTTCCTTAGTCGTCAGTAATAATAATACAAATTAAAAGAAATAAACATTTGAAATATATCAGTTTGTTTTAATTCAGTCTGTGTGTAATGAATGAATATAATATACAAGTTTCACTTTTTGAATGGAATTAGTGAAATAAATCAACTTTTTGATGATATTCTAATTATATGACCAGCACCTGTATATCTTGTTTTAACATATCTCTGTATATGTGTTTTTGGAGAGAAGTTGGTCTTTCAACTTTAAATCCAGTTGAATATTTTTACTGCTCACAAAGAAAGTTATCACCGATCACCAGGAACAAAGGCCTGTGTTATCAGTTCCACAATGTTGCATAGTATAAGTAAATATCTGTACTGCTTGCATGGATATATTACAACATTTGTATATCAGGTCGCTGCTACTTAAAAGCTTAACAGTAAAAATAACCTGTTTAACGTGTGTTTAAGTGCTATTTGCTATAATGCTGGAGAGCTTTGTGAAGTAATAAGCTAGAATTAGCTTTTCATAGCCTATGTCAGGATTCCCAACTGTTGGCCCAGGTCCAAATATTCAGCCTTTTCTGGCTCACACTTGGAACGCTGGACACAAGCATGGCCTGGGGAGACAAATTTCTGAAAAATGTTTTTTTTTTTCTTCCTGTTTTTTTTTTGCCAACTCTTGTTTGGGTCTGTCCTAGAGTAAAAAAAACGGAATCAAGTTTAATTCACTAAAGTACTGTCAGCAATGTCACTGTCAGCATTAGAACACAAAATCAATATGTACACCCACATACCATTTCAAGCTGTCCATTGACGGCCCTAGCTCAGGGTAGGGGGTTCTTGGTGCCAACTCCTTTAGAAAAGAAACTACAAACCACATTTTAACACAGCTAACTGCACGTGTTTCAGTAAGACAGGCCATAGATGGTGCAAATTTCTTTCCTACAACCATGAATTTACTAGTGTCCCTGACTTTCCAAAAGATTTCGAGTGACCCCAATATTCTGACGTGTTCCTATAGCTGGACCCCCTTTATACCCAAGTGTCCACCCGTTCCCAGTGACTGTGTGTGTCTGCGCATTCTTGTCAGCTTGGGCGGTACTATCTACTGACCTGTGATCCCTGAGTCTCAGCGCTGCAAGGGACTATTACCTATTAACAGCCCTTAGTTCCCAGCAGCTGCCTGCTTGTGTGAGTCAGAGGGCAGCAACCTGGGAATTGTCTGCAGCAATTCCAGGCTCCCCCTTCAGAAACTTTGGTGATGATAAGGTGGCTCTTTAGACTCTGCCCCTCTACCCTTTTAAGCACTCTCAATTTTGCGGTATGTGCAGGGGTGCTGAGTTCCACAACCAATGCTAACAGGTATCTTGTCTAGCCAAGACACCTTGTGCACTCAAACCATATCCAACTTACCTACATCCCCTGGGTTCCCTGTGCACCTACATGTTCATTGTACATCTTTTCATCATTGTGTTCCAGTATCCTAGTCCTCACAGACACCCTTACATTCCTGTCTCCCTGTGAGGTTAGCACCCCTGTACTGCTAGTGACTTCTGCTAGTACGCCTGCCTACCTGTATTCTACACCTTAGTTCTTCTCTGAACCTGGTCAGCTGTTGCCTGCATGGCTGTGCTTCCCGAGCACAACTCCATTAATCATGCTAGCTGCAGGGAAGGTGCACAATCCTCAGACAAACATGTTACATACTTTTCATTCAGTATCACTGCAACTTTATGTTATAATCAGAGAGAATAACAAATACCATTATGCTCAGATGTTGCACAAAAAAATGACCAACAATAGCTGATAAAGTGGATTTTCTGCAGGCGTGTGGAATTCTGGGAAAAAAACAATAGTGAGATGGCCAGACTATGCAGCTGCACACACAAGATAATAGAGTGATTAAAGGAAAGGGAAGGGGAGGGGGGGGAAGCAATAAGGGGAAGGCTCTAAGATAAAAGAAGGAACAGCGATTAAAAATGTAGAAGATTAGCTGCGGAACAGAGGAGAATATAGGGGCTAATATCTATGATTGGGTTCTGAAGCAGACCATCACACAAAGGGATCCAAAGACCTGCCTTTCATAAATTAATGTATTCTAGCATAGTGTGTTTTTGGCAAATAACAGTCTGCAATCAAGGAAAGTAAGGGCACATACACAACACCTTTTAGATACATACTCCTTCTGTCACAGTTTATAAAAAATGCAATGATGTAAAATTTTATTTTTGTTTGAGTTGTCACCAGAACAGGAATAGAGGGGAAATCTTCCAATGGGGACACCTGATCCAATGACAACTGTCTAAGAGGGTATTTCACCCTGACTTTCTGTTGTGTCTAAAGTACATACAGTGAAGGGACAGTTCCCCAATGGGACACAGATGGGACATAAAACCTAATGGATTTAACCATTCTCTACTCTATCTAAAATGAAAAGAAGTTTAGGTATTAAAACATTTTAATTTTGAAACTTGGGAAAGATCGATTGCAGTATGTCTGTAAAAACTCCTTTCCTTAATCAATATGGATGTCAAAATATTGAACATGGTCTTGGCCATTAGGTTAAACTTAGTTTTTAGTAAGAGTGACCAGACAAGCTTTGCGCCTCGCTGAACACCTAAAATGAACAATGTTTCACTATATATATATTACTAAAATTAGCAATTTCACTCCATCATAGTATTCACACTGTAATGCAGGTAATGGAGTGGGGATTATGATTAAAGCGGATTTCCACCTAAACAGGGAAGCTCCGCTTGTCTGTCTCCCCCCCCCCCTTGCTGCCACATTTTGGGGGGGAGTGGGAGCAGGTACTTGGCTTTGAGAGGTACTCGACCCTACTTCCGGGTCAGTTCGCTGCAGCAAAGTGAGATGGAAGTTCAGCCCCCTCCTTTCCCCCGCAGCCGACCCATTCACAAAGCGCATGCATGCATAGTTGAAAACTGGCTGTCAAGCCGCAGGGGTTCATTGCCGGTCTCCCTTAGCCAAGATGGCAGCACCAGCATCTGAGAGACAATACAAGAATCGGCCGGAGTGAGGACACCGCTGGATACCTGGACAGGTGTGTGCTCTAATAGTAAAAGTCAGCAGCTACAGTATTTGTAGCTGCTAACTTTTAATCTTTGGGGGTGACGGAACTCCTCTTTAACAGTCATAAAGCAAGACACTCAGTTGAATGGCTTTAAGTAAGGTTCTGACTTAATTTGTGTTTAGACCAAAATTTATAAAATGGTTCAGACTCGTACCCAGCCCTTGGCTTGTTTTTAGGGTTAATAACCATATTTTCGATACTTTTCCTACTGTATACTTGGCAGGGATATCTATTATGCTCATGTTTGTATGCAGTTGGGCTTTTAGCTGAATGTATTTGTGCTAGCCACATGCTTAAAAAAATGGAGACCTGGGACAAAGAATGCCATTATATTTGTATAATAGGTTGGTATTTTATTAGAAAGTACAAAATTCACTATTCAACAATTTGGCAAGTAAAGTAGCGATACATGGTTTGAATATTGGCTGATTCCTGCTGATCTGCTGAAATTTGTGCTGTGGGTAGCTTTGTTACACCCCTCATCTCAACACAATTCAATCATTTGATCAACTTTTATTGATGGTGCCAGTAAGAAATTGTCAGCCAAACAGTGAATGTATACAATCAGATGCAATTCAGCATCTGCTTAAGCAATGGCTGCTGAATACCCTAGCTGGCAGTGGGGATTCCTGTATCCAGGCTGTTTAGCATAGATGGAGGAAACCATTGATTTTGGGTCCAGACCTTCTTTCCCAGGCTGTTGCATAGGAAGGGTGAGAGATCTAACCTTTTGACTCCTAGGACCCTCGTCTGGAGGAGAAAGCCATAGCCAAGAAGAGTGTTTGTTCTTCCAGCTGCCCGCCTGGGTCTAGAGTGCCCTAAACTGGCCTGTGAGAGAGATTTGAAGAGGCCTAACCTGTTTTGTGGCAGGCATTAAATATACTTAAAAGTAGCCACTTGTCTATGACATACGCCTGTGGCAGAGGCACAAAGATACTAAAAGATAATAGTCCATCTGGATAAAGAGTTAATTGAGAAGTCTACTGAGTAGAAGAAATGTTTGCTTCTGTTTTTGGTAACCTGTACTCCTAGCTCTCCTAAATTGTAAGAAAAGGAATGAAGGATCTTCAAGCCTGTCCATCGCCATTGGTGGGTCGGGCAGTTCCTGGCTGCAGCTACAGGCTCACTAGTCGGGAAAGTAGGAGAGCCCATTAACACCTAGCAGCTCCTTCTGGTGTCATTGTTAAAACAAATTAAAATAAATCTCTTCCCCCCCCCCCCCCCGCCCAAAAGTTTTTAACCAAGCAATAATTTTGTTTTCTGGGGATGATATCACTAAATCCATCAACAACCCTTTATTGTTGAGCCCTGAATTATAAGAACACACAGTTGGGAACAACATAGTACTTGTCATTCATAAAATGTACATTTTTATTTAGTGCTAGGAAAATGATTGCCATGAAGTGGAAACCTTCTACCTCCCCACCACCACTTATGAACAGGTGAGAAAGACAAAGGGTCCAATGCCATATTACAATCTCAGGTAAAAGCTGCAATATCAAAAGTGGAGCCCTGGACTCAAGAGCATCCACCAAATATATTTGGTTCTAATGATATATAGAGCCTAACCAAAACATAAAAGTTGGTCTAGAGTTGTGTCTAAAATAAAGAGGGTGGAAATTAGTTTGGGTGCTAGGCAACATGTGTTAGCAAATGTTAGGACATGCCCCCTGATGTTCATGAATCACTGGTTGAGAGATTGTGCCATAGAGTATCTCTTGGCTGCATCTTAGGGTGTGGTATTGGTTGGTGCACATGCTAAATACTAATATTCAGACACGATCAGATAAAGACAAATATTGTCTGTTGAGCTTTGCATGCATAGATGCATTGCCATGACCCAGGTCAGAGGATTTTATATTTGCAGAGATATCCCAATGATTCAGTGGTTAGCACTGTTTGTAGCTTTGGAATCGTGGGCTCATTGTAAATCAACATCAGGCACATCTACATGGATTTTGTATCCAAAAATTTAAAAAATGCAAAGTAGTTAGTTAGAGTTCATCTACCAGTCATTTTTAAATTTTAGATGTAAAAGTCATGTTTAAGGTTAGACACCAGAAATAGCCTGCTATTACATTAATTAGTCAATAAAATCAGGCAGTGATGTCAGAAAAAATAAAGCCAGCTAGAGAGGCATCTTGTATTTTTAGTAGATTACAGCAACTGCATCTTCCATATTTTTCTTTCAAATGCTCGTTCTGAAAATAAGCCAATCCTCTTGCTTCGATAACTTCTCAGTCACTTAACAGGGATAATTATGCAGATCAGGAAGGTAAGATAGAAGTCTGAAATCTGTATACTATTTCTAGGTCAGTAACTCAGAATAATAAAATTATTCAAGTCAGAGATACCAAAACAGATAGCATTTTCAAAAAGATTGGCAGCCTCCGTTCTTCACAAGTCTACTTACGGGTAAAGTCTGAGGGCTGAGCTGCAAGCAATGTTTGGAAGCATTGCTACACTTGTGTGACAGGGAAGGATATGTTGAATGGATGTAGCTAAATAGGACATAGACACTACATTTTTCTGTTCAAATGATCCATCTGGTATCACTTAAAAAAAAAAAAACAGCTAAATGAAACTAAAGTAATGGTTGTATGTTAAAAGTGTTAAATATTACTGATCCATGTATTTTCAGCCATGTGTAGGCTTCACACTAAGCAACTCACTCTCTACAGAATGGATGTTATACCTAGGGTTGCAACATCATCCCTTTAATCCAGGACACATACATTTGTATGCAAAAGTTTAGGAACCCCTGACAATTTCCATGATTGTCATTTATAAATATTTGGGTGTTTGGATCAGCAATTTCATTTTGATCTGTCAAATAACTGAAGGACACAGCAATATTTCAGTAGTGAAATTAGGTTTATTGAATTAACAGAAAATGCGCAATATGCATCAAAACAAAAACAGACAGGTGCATAAATTTGGGCTCCCCAACAGAAAACTCACATCAATATTTAGTAGAGCCTCCTTTATCAGAAATGACAGCCTCTAGACGCTTCCTATAGCCTGTAATGAGTGTCTGGATTCTGGATGAATGTATTTTGGACCATTCCTCCTTACAAAACATCTCCAGTTCAGTTAGGTTTGATGGTTGCCGAGCATGGACAGCCCGCTTCAAATCACCCCACAGATGTTCAATGATATTCAGGTCTGGGGACTGGGATGGCTATTCCAGAACATTGTACTTGTTCCTCTGCATAAATTCCCGTATAGATTTTGAGCAGTGTTTTGGGTCGTTGTCCAGCCCCGGCGTAACTTCAACTTTGTGACTGATTCCTCAACATTATTCTCAAGAATCTGCTGATATTGAGTGGAATCCATGCGACCCTCAACTTTAACCAGATTCCCAGTACCGGCACTGGCCACACAGCCCCACAGCATGATGGAACCTCCACCAAATTTTACTGTGGGTAGCAAGTGTTTTTCTTGGAACGCTGTGTTCTTTTGCCGCCATGCATAACGCCCCTTATTATGACCAAATAACTCAATCTTTGTTTCATCAGTCCACAGCACCTTATTCCAAAATGAAGCTGGCTTGTCCAAATGTGCGCTTGCATACCTCAAACGACTCCGATTGTGGCGTGTGTGCAGAAAAGGATTCTTTCGCATTACTCTCCCATACAGCTTCTCCCTGTGCAAAGTGCGCTGAATTGTTGAACGATGCAGTGACACCATCTACAGCAAGTTGATGTTGTAGGTCTTTGGAGGTGGTTTGTGGGCTGTTTTTCATCATTCACACCATCCTTCGCCTTTGCCTCTCCAATATTTTATGTGGCCTGCCACTTCTGGCCTTAACAAGAACTGTGCCTGTGGTCTTCCATTTCCTCACTATGTTCCTCACAGCGGACACTGACAGCTTATATCTCTGCGATAACTTTTTGTAGCCTTTCTCTAAACCATAATATGGAACAATCTTTGTTTTCAGGTCATTTGAGAGTTGTTTAGAGGCACCCATGTTGCCACTCTTCAGAGGAGAGTCAAAGAGAACAACAACTTGCAATTGGCCACCTTAAATACCCTTTCTCATGATTGGATGCACCTGTCTATGAAGTTCAAGGCTTATTGAGCTCACCAAACCAATTGTGTGTTCCAATTAATCAGTGCTAGGTAGTTACAGGTATTCAAATCAACAAAATGACAAGGGTGCCCAAATGTATGCACCTGTCTAATTTTGTTTTGATGCATATTGCTCGTTTTCTGTTAATCCAATAAACCTCATTTCACTACTGAAATGTTAATGTGTCCTTCAGTTATTTGATGGATCAAAATGAAATTGCTGATCCAAACACCAAATATTTATAAATGACAATCATGGAAATTGTCAGGGGTTCCTAAACTTTTGCATACAACTGTATTAATTACACAGGCTCTGTGGCTGATTAAGGTGGTAATTAAACTCATTTGGTGCCTTATCTACATTAAATTAGCCTCAGAACCTGTGTAATTCATACATGTCCTGGATTAAAGGGATGACATGGCAACCCTAGTTATACCATGCATCCGGAAAGTATTCACATCGCTTAACTTTTTCCACATTTTGTTATATTACAATCTTTTTCCATTCATTATTTTCCTCAATAATTCTACAAACATTACCCCATAATAACAACGTGAAAGAATGTTGTTTGAAATCTTTGCAAATTTATTAACTACTTCCCGACCAGCCCCCGCTGTTTTACTGCGGCAGGTTGGCACAGGGGTGCAAATCACCATCATTGTATGTCGCGTGATTTGCAGGCACACACGTGCCCACTGGTCGGGCAGACTCACTCAGTGTGTCTACCCGACCAGCAATCGCCTAGTACAGAGGCAGAACAGGGATCTGCCAATCTAAACAAGGCAGACCCCCGTTCTGACAGGGGACATAACAGAGATCTTCTCTTCCCAGTCATCGGGAATAGTGATCGCTGTCATGTCCCTGCCAGCCCATCCCCCCTACAGTTAGAACACACCTAGGGAACACAGTTCACCCCTTGATTACCCCCTAGTGTTTAATCCCCTTTCCTGCCAGTGTCATTTTTACATTGATCAGTGCATTATTATAGCACTGATCAATGTAATAATGTCACTGGTCCCCAAATAGTGTCAGATGTATCCGCCGCAATGTCGCAGTCCCGCTAAAAATCGCAGATTGCCACCATTACGTGATAACTTTTGCGCAACCCAATCAATATATGCCTATTGCGATTTACCAAAAATACGTAGAAGAATGTATATCGGCCTAAACTGATGAATAAATGTATTATTTTTTTTGGATGTGTATTATAGCAAAAAGTAAAAAAAAAAAAAGTGTTTTTTTTTTCAAAATTGTCACGCTTTGTTTGTTTATAGTGCAAAAAATAAAAACTAAGAAAGCTCTATTTGTGGGGAAAAAAGGCCGCCAATTGTATTTGGGTACAGCATCGCGCGACCACGCAAAATATAGCCTGGTCATTAAGGGGGCAAATTCTTCCAGGGCTGAAGTGGTTAAACATAAAAACCAAAAAAAAATCACATGTACATTGCCTTTGCGCAATACTTTGTTGAAGCACCTTTGGCACTAATTACAGCTTCAGGTCTTTTTGAGAATGATGCTACAAGCTTCGCGGCCAGCCTTGCCAATCTATTTATGAGCGAGTGGGAAGATAAGACCATCTATTCCAGACAGAGTGAGAATTTGATTTTCTATAGAAGATTCATAGACGATCTATTCTTCATTTGGAAAGGCACGGAAGCATCACTAGTACAGTTTCTAGATGAATTGAATACTAATCACAACAATATAAAACTTGAGTCAAGATGGAGTAAAGAACAAATTGATTACCTGGACCTTACAGTGATGTTGAAAGGAGAAAGGAGATATTTGGAGAACACTAATAGAATCATTGATAATAAACATGAGTGGGCTTTTTTTAGTAACTACCATGCTCAGTATAGGGAAATTGAATCTATTTTTGAGAAGCATTGGTCTATTTTAACATTGGATAAACATCTTAGAGAAGTGATACCTGCGCAACCGCTATTTGTATATAGGAAAGCCCCATCTTTTGGTGATAGGATTGTTAAAAAGATAATAGATCCTCCTGTTAAACCTCAGATGTTTTGGGATAAAATTGGTTTCTTTGCTTGTCGCCGATGTGTATCTTGTAGACAAGTCAATACCCAATTGCGCAATTTCACCCGTTTTTCTTCAACATCAAATGGCAGGGAATTCTGCATCAAAGATTTTATTACCTGTGGTTCAACATATGTGGTATATGCGCTACAGTGCCCTTGTGGCCTTATTTACATTGGGCGGACCAAAAGAACCTTAGGTAAAAGGGTATCTGAGCATATAACAAACATCATAAATGGTTACAAAGACTATAGTGTATCTTTACACTTCCGGCAATATCACAATAGGGACCCTTCCGGTTTGAAGTTTTTGGGCATTGAAAAGCTAGCTCCAAACTGGAGGGGAGTAAATAGAGTCAGGGAAATCTCTAAATGCGAGACCAAATGGATCTATCTGGTAGACACACTCAAACCTTGAGGTATGAATGTCTACCTCGACATCAATTGTTTTATCAGTGATTTCTAGTGGGCTCTGGTCTAGTGGGCCAATTGGGGAGGGTCCACACACAGGAATATGAAGGTAGCTTATCAGCCTGCAGGTTTAATATTAACACCAAAAGAATTTGATAATGCTTAAACTCTCCTTAATACTATTGGTATGGGACTGGTGATGAATACAGGATGGATAGACATCCTCCAGTATACAGAAGCTGCTATGTTTATATGTGCATTTTTTTATAATTACTTCATTTTTTACATAACTGCTCTATTTTTGCTATAACATTATCAGTATGGGACTAGTGATGAACATAGATATCTTGATTCAGCATACAGAAGCTGCTATGTTTATATGTGCTTTTCTTATATAATTGTTTTATTATATAATTGTTACATCGTTATTAATATATATGCTTGTCTATGTGGTAGGGCCAACCTTTGATGTCCTTCACCATGTGGCAGGTGAAGGACTGGATGAAAGTGCATTTTAAGACAAATGGGCAAATGTCAGTTGTCCATTTGCGGGCGCTGAACCCTTCTTTTTAACTATTAACAGACATTAGGTCGTTATGATATACCCCATTCGATCGTACGTATCCCATTCGATCGCACGTTTAGCGCTCGATCGTACGTTTGTTCTTCTGATCATTGGAGCTATACATAGTGCGATCTGAGCCGTGCCGATCGTTTGTGGTGAGGTACTTACGGAGGCCGAGGCGCGCTGGCATCTGACAATTGCCTGATAGCAGTGTCAGTAGATTAAAAATCAGATGAAAAAGTTCCGAACAGTAAGGGTTAAGGACCTTAATTGTCCCACCCATATAAGTGTCGAGCCGTGCTGTGTGGCCACGCCTTCTGATGAAGTGATGACGAAACGCGTCAGTGCGTGACCACGCGGCTACTGTACGAAAGGAACAGTACGAAGGGCAGTACGAAGCCTTCACCCGGGAATGCTGCCAAGGAGGAGATCTCAGGGGCGGTGAGAAGGCGGTGTATCTGCCGTCATAACTGTTGAGATACGAACAGAATTTTAAGCTGAGTTGTTTGCAGTTTTTTACTTTGTTTGTGTAAGTGCATTCCCTAAATGGGGGTTGTTTACGCATGATTTTATTAAAGTGTTTGGAGGATAATGCACTATTGTGAGTCCCATTCATTCAAGGTTACTGTTCATGACACACTGGGAGTGTTTGGAGATTTATGAAGATCTGCAGCCAAGCAGTGTGAAGACTGCACAGCATGATTCATCTTAATGGGCTCTAATTGGTTGTTATCCGGTGAGTCTCTCCACATAGGGGGTAACCCCGATCGTCACGTGGTGTGGTGAAGGTGGCTAAGTGAATATCTGGGACAGTGCCTGCCCAAAAGCAGCAACTTCATAAAGGACTTATGTTCACGTTTTATGCTCTTATGAACTGTGTCAAATTGAGTACTAACCCGGTGTGGAGTCTAACTCAATATAGAATTTTAGTGCCGCTTGTTATATGGTTGTGTAATTCATGCATACTATATGACTGATTATTTTGTTTTTTATATTCATAGCAGCAGCTGATTACCAAAAATATTGACGATATTAACATTAGGTGTTATCCATTGATTAACATACCAGAAGCGCTGATTGGGACACAAGTTAACTCCTTTGGGGATTGATTAGTCTGTTTTTAGTCTGATGCTACAAGCTTGGCACACCTATTTTTGGGCAGTTTCTCTTTGCAGGACCTCTCAAGCTCCATCAGGTTGGATGGTGAGCATCAGTGCACAGCCATTTTCAGATCTCTCCAGAGATGTTTAATCGGGTTCAAGTCACAGCTGTGGTTGGGCCACTCAAGGACATTCACAAAGTTGCCCGCAGCCATTCCTTTGTTATCTTGGTTGTGTGTTCAAAGTCGTTGTCCTGTTAGAAGATGAACCTTCGCCCCAGTCTGAGGTCCAGAGCGCTCTGGAGCAGGTTTTCATCAAGGATGTCTCTGTACATTGCTGCATTCAATTTTCTCTCAATCCTTATTAGTCTTCCCAATTCCTGCAGCTGAAAAACATCCCCAGAACATGATGCTGCCATCACTATGCTTCACTGTAGGGATGGTGTTGGCCAGGTTATGAGCAGTGCCTGGTTTTCTCCAGAGACAATGCTTGCCTTTCATGCCAAATAGTTCAAACTTTGTTTCATCAGACCAGAGAATTTTGTTTCTTATGGTCTGAGAGTCCTTCAAGTGCCTTTTGGCAAACTCCAGGAGGGCTGTCATGTGCCTTTTAGTTGGAAGATATAGAGATCCAGGGTATTCAAGCGGAGCATTACCTTTGTGATGGATATCTGCAGATCAAGTTGTCATGTAATCCATTGAGGGCTGGGAAGCCACAGAACTTTGAGACACTGGCCATTGTGTGCCCTTGGCTGCCAGGGTCCACACGAAGTTCGTTGTGCGTGGGACCAACACAGATCTGATGAAGCGAAGCGGTTGTTAGTCCTTGTTGTCCACAGATGTGATCCCTTATCTTCTCTGTCAGCAGAAGAGCCAGAAGTGTCTCCCTCTTCCACAGTGGATGAAGAAGAATACACCACAGAAACAAAAGAAATTGATCTGCAGGAGGAAGAAACAGTCAAACAGGAAGAAGAGGCTAGTGAGCCTACCATGCCTGAGCCAGTGAAACAGAGAAAGCGAAGAGTTATTGTCAGGTTTCAGGTGTGAGGCCGAGTTGCTGAGAGGGCGCCCCTTGTGGCTAAGTGCAGCGCACCCCTGGGAGCGGTACAGGGAGTGCAGAGCCCAAAGAAGCATGGTTTGCCGCTTACTGCCGTTAGATGAGCTGATCACCAGAAGATGGCTGGAGCAAGCTGGATGTGCTGTAAGTCATGAACGGTGGATCAGTTAGTGATGGGTTCAGACAAAGGGTGGCAAACAGCCTGACCCCCTCCCCCGGGAGGGCAGTCGGGACATCAAAGCCCCACACTTATGCAATCTAGAAAGCGAGCGGACAGCGGTTTCCGGCAAGCGGCAGCTTTCCTTCTCCTCCGTGATGTGGATCATGGGAGCATCCCCTCCTCCTCCTCCAAGGCATCCAATAAGGTCACCTGACTTCTCAGCCAATCGGGAAACGGCTAACAGATCCGTGCTTCCTGATTGCAGGAGAGGCCATGCAGTGTTAGAAAAACGAATATTCATTTGCTTTTCTAACACACATGAGTGGGTAGCAAGCGCAGTGCTCTGCGCTTGGAGTCCACTCTATTTTGAAGCCTATTAGAGCCTATGGCTCTAATCAGGTGCTTCAAAGAAACCCCCCCACCGCTGTAATTCATGCGGCCGGCGTTCATGAAAGGGGCCGGATGCATATAGGGGTGACCACAGCAGTCATGTATAGATTCATGCTATGCATGAATCTATCCATTTAGCATATGGGGGTGGCAAGGATAGAGGGGGCGGTGCCTGAGCGCCCTTAATGGACGGGCCGCCCCTGGGTACAGATAGCAGAACTGGAACAAGCCGGGGTCATACACAGTGGATTGGAGATATCAGAGTAGTGAGCCAAGCCAAGGTCAACACGAGGAAACAGGCAGGAGCAGAGTCAGGTTGCAAGCCAAGGGTCAAGACAGGAGATCAGGATAAGCGGGTACAACAAGCCGGGTAGGTAGTTGGAGGCCCAAGGATCAGGATACACAGAATAAAGGAGATACGCGAAGCTGGAGATAATCCAGCAATCTGCATGTTGTCAGTGGTAGGTTTAAATAGGCCACAGGGTGCCAACATCTGTCACGTTGTGCCCGCTCACAGCGTCGCTCCTCTGTGTGTGCGCATACGTGCAGGAATCTGTCTGGCAGGACCTTAATGAGTGCTGGCAGGATTGTCAGTTCTTCAGCTATTTCCCTGACAGTGCCCCCCGAAGGGGCAGCCTCCAGATGCCCAAACGAGCCCATCTTTCGGGATATCTAGTGCGGAATCTTTGCAAAAGCCTAAGGGTGTGTATATTGCTTGCAGGCTTCCAAGAATTTTCCTCCGCTGACTACCCCTTCCACTTAATAAGAAATTGAATTGTCCTACCTCTCTTCCGACAGTCCAGGATGGCTTCCACTTCAAACTCTGTTTCATCTCCCACTGAGACTGGAAGTGCTGGAACTTTTTCTCTCCTAGGGAATGGACTGGGTATAGCTGGTTTGAGCAAGGAAACATTAAACACCGGATGAATCCTATAAGAACACGGCAGTGCAAGTTCGAATGCCACTGGGTTAACTTCACGCCTTATTTCAAATGGACCGATAAATTTTGGCCCCAGCTTCCGGGAGGGACTGAAAGAAAGCCTGAGATCTGTTGAAAAGAAGCACACTTTGGGGTTGATTTACTAAAGCTTGAAAGTGCAAAATTTGGTGCAGCTCCACACAGAAACCAATCAGCTTCAAGGTTTTATTGTCAAAGCTTGATTGAACAAGCTGAGGTTAGAAGCTGATTGGCTAGCATGCACAGCTGCACCAGTTTTTGCACTCTCCAGCTTTAGTAATCATCCCCTTTATCTCCAACTTTAAAGATAGGATTTCCTCTGTTCTTTTTATTATATTGTCCCTTATAACCTTCTTGAGCTTTTTGCATGGTTGCCTGGAGGGTTTGATAGTTGGCCTGGATGAAACTTATCCTGTCTTGAACTGCCGGGACTGAAACTTCCGGAATGACGTTAGGCAGAAATGAGGGATGGAACCCATAATTAGCCCAGAAGGGCGACTGGATGGTGGTCATATGCACAGAATTTTTGTATGCAAATTCCGCACATGGGAGTAAGGAGATCCAATCATCTTGGGAAAAAGAGCAGAAACTATGTAGGTATAGTTCTAAGGTTTGATTAGTCCTTTCAGTTTGGCCATTGCTTTGTGGGTGATAGGCCGAAGATAAGCACCCTTCAATTGACAGCATCTTGCAGAGCTCTCTCCAGAGTCTAGAGGTAAATTGTACCCCTCTATTGGACACAATGTTGTCTGGTAGGCCATGCGGTCTGACTATCTCCTTTAAAAAAACTTTTGCCGTGTCCATCGCGGATGGTGTGCCTATTATAGGCAGAAAGTGTGCCATTTTGGACAGGTGGTCCACTACTACCAGGATATTTGTGAACTTTTCTGAGGGAGGTAAATCCACTATGAAATCCATAGATATTTTCTTCCATGGTTGTTCCCGGAATTGTCAGTGGTCGTAACAAGCCCCAAGACTTAGCGTTGGACCCCTTGTTCCGCTGGCAGGTAGTGCAGGAGTTAACATGCTCCCTACAGTCTGGTTTCAAAGTGAGCCACCACAAAGACGGTTGGATAAGTTCAGTTGTTTTTCGCTCCCTGAAGTGGCCAGCAGGTTGGCGGTCATGGAATGTTTTTAGGTTCTGGACTCTGGCTTGCTGAGGAACAAAGATTTTGTCTTGGTGCCAAAGAAACCCCTACTGACTTTTGAAAGTGGTTGTCAACTCGTGACAACCACTTTAACCTACAGGTAAGCCTATAATAAGGCTTACCTGTAGGTGCTCTGCATATCTCCCAAACCTGCACGGTTCAGGAGATATGCAGTGTACTAAATGTGCCAACGTCATTTCGGCACATGCGCAGTGAAGAAACGGCCTCTGTGCCGTTTCTTCACTGTGATTGTGCCGTGACTGGCGGCTCCTGTGCGCATGTGCGGGAGTGACGTCACGCGACTCCGGCCAATCACAGAGCCGGAGTCGCGGCCCCGGAAGGAAGAGGGGCAGAAGATGGACGCTGCCAGCACAGGGGACAGCGCTGGACGTAGCAGGCTTCATTTTCAGGTAAGTGACACATAATGGGCTACTATTCGATGTATATATATATATATATATATATATATATATATATATACAATGGTAGTATTATATACAGTTGTGCTCATGAGTTTACATACCCTGACAGAATTTATGATTTATTGGCCATTTTTCAGAGAATATGAATGATAACTCCAAAACTTTTCTTTCACTCATGGTTAGTGTTTGGCTGAAGCCATTTATTATCAATAAACTGTTTACTCTTTTTAAATCATAATGATGACAGAAACTACCCAAATGACCCTGATCAAAAGTTTACATACCCTGGTTCTTAATACTGCGTATTGCCCCCTTTAACATCAATAACAGCTTGAAGTCTTTTGTGGTATTTGTGGATGAGGCTCTTTATCTTCTCAGATGGTAAAGCTGCCCATTCCTCTTGTCAAAAAGTCTCCAGTTCTTGGAAATTCTTGGGCTTTCTTGCATTAACTGCATGTTTGAGATCTCCCCAGAGTGGCTCAATGATACTGAGGTCAGGAGACTGAGATGGCCACTCCAGAACCTTCACTTTATTCTGCTGTAGCCAATGACAGGTCGACTTGGCCTTGTTTGGATTGTCTGTGTTTTGGATCATTGTCATGTCGGAATGTCCTAGTACGTCCCATACGCAGCTTCCTGGCTGATGAATGCAAAAGTTCCTCCAGTATTTTTTGATAACATACTGCATTCATCTTGCCATCAATTCTGACCAAATTTCCTGTACCTTTGTAGCTCACACATCCCCAAAACATCAGCGATCCACCTCCGTGTTTCACAGGCCTTGTTGACTCCTCTCCAAATGTAACGTTTATGGTTGTGGCCAAAAAGCTAAATTTTGGTTTCATCACTCCAAATGACTTTATGCCAGAAGGTTTGAGGCGTTTCTCTCTGCTCTTTGGCCTATTCTAAGTGGGATACTTTGTGGCATTTGCGTAGTAATGGCTTTCTTCTGGAGACTCGACCATACAGTCCATCTTTCTTCAAGTGCCTCCTTATTGTGCATCTTGAAACAGCCACACCACATGTCCTGTATTTCACCTAAAGTTATTTGTGGGTTTTTCTTTGTATCCCGAACAATTTTCCTGGCAGTTGTGGCTGAAATTTTAGTTGGTCTACCGTGGTTTGGTTTCAACAGAACCCCTCATTCTTCACTTCTTGATTAGAGTTTGAACACTGCTGATTGACATTCTCAATTCCTTGGATATCTTTTTATATCCCTTTCCTGTTTTATACAGTTCAATTACCTTTTCCCCATGACTCAGTATCCAGAAACGTCAGTGCAGCACTGGATGAAAGATACAAGGGTCTGTCAGGAGTCCAGAAACACATTGATCTTTTATACACACACACTAATTACAAGCAAACAGATCACAGGTGAGGATGGTTACCTTTAATAGCCATTCAAACCCCTTTGTTTCAACTTGTGTGCATGTTATTAGGCCAAAATCACCAGGGTATGTAAACTTTTGATCAGGGTCATTTGGGTAGTTGCTGTTGTCTTTATGATTGTAAACACAGTTGATTGATAATAAATGGCTTCAGCCAAACACTAACCATGAGGGAAAGAAATGTTTTTGTGTTAGCATTCATATTCTCTGAAAAATAGCCATGATTTTCATCAATTCTGCCAGGGTATGTAAAATTATGAGCACAACTGTATACAGTATCTCACAAAAGTAAGTAAACCCTTCACATTTTTGTAAATATTTTATTATATCTTTTCATGTGACAACTCTTAAGAAATTACACTTTGCTACAATGTAAAGTAGTGAGTGTACAGCTTGCATAACAGTGTAAATTTACTGCCCCCTCAAAATAAATCAACACACAGCCATTAATGTCTAAACTGCTGGAAACAAATGTGAGTACACCCCTAAGTGAAAATGTCCAAATTGGGCCCAAAGTGTCAATATTTTGTGTGGCCACCATTATTTTCCAGCACTGCCTTAACCCTCTTGAACATGGAGTTCACCAGAGCTTCACAGGTTGCCACTGGAGTCCTCTTCCACTCCTCCATGACGACATCATGGAGCTGGTGGATGTTAGAGACCTTGCGCTCCTCCCCCTTCCATTTAAGGATGCCCCACAGATGCTCAATAGGGTTTAGGTCTGGAGACATGCTTGGCCAGTCCATCACCTTTACCCTCAGCTACTTTGGCAAGGCAGTGGTCATCTTGGAGATGTGTTTGGGGTTGTTATCATGTTGGAATACTGCCCTGCGGCCAAGTCTCTGAAGGAAGGGGATCATGCTCTGCTTCAGTATGTCACAGTACATGTTGGCATTCATGGTTCTCTCAATGAACTGTAGCTCCCCAGTGCCGGCAGCACTTATGCAGTCCCAGACCATGACACTCCCACCACCATGCTTGATTGTAGGCAAGACACACTTGTCTTTGTGCTCCTCACCTGGTTACCATCACATATGCTTGACACCAACTGAATCAAATATGTTTATCTTGATCTCATCAGACCACAGGACATGGTTCCAGTAATCCATGTCCTTTGTCTGCTTGTCTTCAGGAAACTGTTTGCAGGCTTTCTTGTGCATCATCTTAAGGCCTCATGCACACAGGACGTCTTTTGACTGTTTTTAGCAGCTGTTTTCAGCTGCAGATGTTTTTTTTTTCTACAGTCAATAAACCCTCCATCATGTTATCCTATGTGTTCATGCACACACAGGCTGTTTTTAGCAGTGACGTTTTTGAGCTGTAAAAAAAAACCCAAGAGCTGAGGGTTTTTTTGGACTGTTTTCAGCTGTAAAAACGTTCAAACACTTAAAAACGTCCAAAAACTCTCAAAAACACTTAAAAACGTCAATCTCCAACGTTTTTGGACGTTTTTAGGCCAATTGGAAAAAAAAAACCCTGGCCCTTTAAAAACGCGAAAAAACTGTGGTAATATAACGCTGGTAAAAGCTGAAAACATGCCTGATAAGCTACTGACGTTTTTTAGCTGTTTTTTTAAAGTCCTGTGTGCATGAAGCCTTAGAAGAGGCTTCCTTCTGGGACAACAGCCATGCAGACCAATTTAATGCAGTGTGCGGCGTATGGTCTGAGCACCGACAGGCTGACCCCCACCCCTTCAACCTCTGCAGCAATGCTGGCAGCAGTCATACGTCTAGTTCCCAAAGACAACCTCTGGATATGATGCTGAGCATGTGCACTCAACTTCTTTGGTCGATCATGGCGAGGCCTGTTCTGAGTGGAACCTGTCCTGGTAAACCTCTGTATGGTCTTGGCTGTGCTACAGCTCAGTTTCAGGGTCTGTGTAATCTTCTTATAGCCTAGGCCATCTTTATGTAGAGCAACAATTTTTTTTTCAGATCCTCAGAGAGTTCTTTGCCATGAGGTGCCATGTTGAACTTCCAGAAACCAGTATGAGAGAGTGAGAGCGATAACACCAATTTTAACACACCTGCTCCCCATTCACACCTGAGACCTTGAGGTACACAGATAGAGTTGTATGGACACTATATACAGACATCATTGCTCTTAGTCACCTTGCTGACATTTGTAGTGCCACTAGACGGTAGGCCTGCTACTACCCACCGCACCCAGGGACCTAGCACACCAAAGGCAGCTCAAAGGAGTTCCCCAGCATGGCAGTTCTTCAGACAATGTGCTGACGACAAGACACGAGTGGTGACACGAGAGCGTGCAATCAGAGCCTGAAGCGAGGCATAAACGTTCTAAACCTGAGCACAACCTACATGACCAGGCATCTACATGCAAACCACGAGCTGCAGTGGAATAACCACCTCAAAATCCAAGAAAGGTCTCGGCCTCCTCCTGCTTCCTCTTCTGCTGCTGCCTCTGCCTCTTCCTCCACCTCTACAGTGCCAGTGTCACCTGCCACCCAGCAAACAGACGATATGACAGCAACGCCACCATGTCCGCCACCGTCCCCAAGCATTTCCACATGGTCCCATGGAAGCTTACAGCTATCCATCTCCCAAACACTGGAGAGAAAGAGGAAGTACCCCCCTACCCACCCGCGATCCCTGGACCTGAATGCCAGCATTTAAAAATTCCTGGCATTTAAAATGCTGTCATTCTGTCTGGTGGACACGGACAGTTTTAAAAACCTGATGGGGATGGCTGTCCCACAGTACATGGTTCCCAGCCGCCACTACTTTTCCAAGCCATGCCATTCCTTCCCTGCACAAATAAGTTGGGGACAAGATCAAGTGTGCACTGTGCAATGCCATCTGTGGCAAGGTCCACATAACCACTGATACGTGGACCAGTAAGCACGGGCAGGGACGCTATATCTCGCTAACTGCACACTGGGCAAATGTAGTGGTGGGTGGGCCTGAGGCGGATAGCAGTTTGGCGCATGTCCTTCCACCACCGAGGATTGCAGGGCATTTTTCTTTGCCTCCTCCTCCTACTCCGCTTCCTCCTCCTCTACCACCTCCTCATCCGGTCAGCGTAACACCTTCACCACCAACTTCAGCACATCCGGGGGAAACGACAGCAGGCTGTTTTAAAACTGATATGTTTGGGGGATAAACCCCACACTGTGCAGCAGCTGTGGATGGGCATTGAACAACAGAACGATGAGTGGTTGTTGCCACTGAGCCTCAAGCCCGGCCAGGTGGTGTGCGATAATCTCGTAGCAGCTCTGGGCCTAGCCGGTTTGACGCATATCCCTTGCCTGGCGCATGTTCTGAATTTGGTGGTGCAGAAATTTCTAAAAAAACTACCCGGATATGCCAGAGCTGCTGCAGAAAGTGCAGGCCGTCTGTGCTCGCTTTCGGCGTTCTCACCCTGCTACTGTTCGCCTGTCTGCGCTGCAGCGGAACTTCGGCCTTCCCGCTCACCACGTCCTATGCGACGTGCCCACAAGGTGGAGCTCCACCTTGCACATGCTGGAGAGACTGTGCAAGCAGCAGCAGGCAATAGTGGAGTTTCAGCTGCAGCACGCACGGGTCAGTCGCTCTGCGGAACAGCACCACTTCACCACCAATGAGTGGGCCTCCATGCGAGACCTGTGTACCATATTGCGGTGTTTCGAGTACTCCACCAACATGGCCAGTGCCGATGACGCTGTTCTCAGCATTACTATCCCACTTCTATGTCTCCTTGAAAAAACACTTCGGGCAATGATGGAAGAGGATGTGGCACAGGAGGAGGAGGAAGAGGGGTCATTTCCATGGTTATCAGGCCAGTCATTCACAAGTGGCTCAGATGGTGGGTTCCTGCACCAGCATAGGCCAGGTAAAAAAAATTTCAAGCTAGGGCACAGTTCTGGAGGATGAGGAGGATGAGGATGATGATGATGAGGAGTAAGAGGAGGAGGAACCGTCTTCACAGCAGGGTGGCACCCAACGCAGCTCATGTGCATCACTGGAGCGTGGCTGGGGGGATACGGAGGACACAGATAATACACCTCCCACAGAGGACAGCTTGTCTTTGCCTCTGGGCAGCCTGGCACACATGAGCGACTACATGATGCAGCACCTGCTCAACGACAGCCGAGTTGCCCACATTGTAACTTGTGCTGATTACTGGGTGGCCACCCTGCTGGATCCCAGTTACAAGGACAACGTGCCATCCTTAATTCCCTCACTGGAGTGCGATCGGAAGATGCGTGACTACTAGCGCACGCTGGTAGACGCGCTGCTGAGGGCATTCCCAAATGACACCGGGGGCTCAGTGGAAGCACAAGGCGAAGGCAGAGGAGGAGGAAGAGGTCACCAACGCAGCTGTGGCACCGCCAACACCTCAGAAGGCAGGGTTAGCATGGCCGAAATGTGGAAAAGCTTTGTCAGCAGCACGCCACAACAAACAGCACCACCAGCTGAGGCAACGTCTTAGCAGGAGGCAGCATTTCAGCAACATGGTGGAACAGTATGTGTGCACACGCCTACACGTACTGACTGATGGGTCTGCCCCATTCAACTTCTGGGTCTCCAAATTGGGCACATGGCCTGAGCTTGCCCTTTATGCCTTGGACGTGCTGGCCTACCCTGCAGCCAGTGTATTGTCTGAATGTGTGTTTAGCATGGCAGGGGGCGTTATCACAGACAAGCGCAGCCGCCTGTCCGCAGCCAACGTAGCTAAGCTAAAGTTTATTAAAATGAACCAGGCATGGATCCCACAAGACTTGTCTGTACCTTGTGCAGAATAGCCATTTAGACCGGCCTCACACAGCCATTGGTATACTTTTTTTTTTTTTTAATATGTCTCAATATTTTGGGGGCTACCCCAATTAAAAAAAAAAACAAACAAACAAAAAACAGTGTTGGCTACCTCCTCCTCCTCCACCTCCACTTCCACCTACACCACCACGGTCACTGCCTCCTCAACCTCTAGGCTCCTACTCCACATCCACCTCCTCCTCCATTTTTTATTTTTTTTATGTGATTTTAAGTTATTTCCCTATCCACATTTGTTTGCAGGGCACTTGTCCTACTCTTATCCCCATTTTGCTTCCTTTTGCAGCCCTCTAGCCCTTTCCAGGACTTTTTTAGAGCCATTTTTGTGCCCAAAAGTTCGGGTCACCATTGACTTCAATGGGGTTCGGGGTCCGGGGTCAAGTTCAGGGCCGAACTCGAACTTTTTCGCGAAGTTCGGCCGAACCCGCCGAACCTGAACATCCAGGTGTCCACTCAACTCTAATTAGGACTACAGAACATGGTATAAGAATAGGCAACAGACCGCTTGAGCATGCAAGCAGGGTGTACAAATAGTATGGCCAAACAAAAGAAAATACTACCAACATAACTCCAACATAAATGCTACATGGCAATATATCAAAAAGTGTTTATTAACAAAATCCAAAAATACAATATTACAAGATTGCATACAAAACTCTAGCCCATAGAAATGTTTACAGTAATACATGCCCACCTATTAAAAATAATTGTGTAACTACAGAAAAAAGCTGCATAACCTCTATGGGACAGAAACTTGGTATTTTTACAGGTAACCATCCATGAAACACTCTGGTCTACTAATATGTATAGAAAAGTGCCAACACTGTGGGATGTTCAAGTGCTCCAAAATATTTAGGCCTCATACACACGGACGTTTTTTGACGCCGGCGTTTTCTGGCGTTTTTTGCAGCTCTCCATGTTAGTCAATGGCCCCATAAAAACGTCGGCGTTTTTGAGCTGTAGATGGCGTCGGCGTTAGTGAGCAGAAAGTAGAACCCATGGCCATCGCGTTCTGAGGCTGTAACGTTTTGACGTTTTTTGACGCCGACGCCACAAAACGCCAACAGACGCCACCTAATATTGTACCGGCGTTTTCCGGCGTTTTTTGACGCCGACGTTTTTAGGTTGAAAAATAGCAGAGGGATGATTTTTTTTTAAAAACGCCTATTGACGCCGACGCTCACTAACGCTCAAAAACGCCAATGCATAACGCCGAAAAACGTCGACTTTTTTTCCTTGACGTCGGACCCGACGTTTTGTTTATTTTTTTAGATACGCCCGTGTGTATGAGGCCTTAAAGTGTTACTAAACCCAGGACCCTGCATTCACAATATCTGGTCTCCCATGGTACACAGAACATGGAAATGCAATTATTTTAGTAAATATAAACTGCTAAATACCTTTTCTCATCAGCCGTTAAAGCAGTCTTGTGACTTCTATCAGTGTCCAGCCAAGCGCTGGTTAAAGCTTGTAGGAGGAGTTTTCTGACTGACCTATGAGACTGCAAGACCCCTGACTCTCTGTCTGGGCACTGCTGATTGGCCCTGTGCTGATCACATGCACCATCCCAAGAAAAAAAACCCTGTAGCAATACACACCAAACTGAGCATGTTCAGCCTGACTCCATAGACTCTGTATTATCAGGAAATTATTAGGAGTCAGTGGAAGGAGGGGAGGATCAAAGAAGACAGGATCAAATAGCCTTTTTACACAATGCAGAGGATTAACCCCTCAGGTGCCACAGTGAGTAATAACAAGCATGCTTTACTGCATATACAGACAGATTTTACTGTTGTGGGTTTAGGAACACTTTAAATAAAGAAGCTAAAGAGAATAATAAGAATTGGAAGCACAAGTAAATGGAAAACAATTAATCAACAAGTAAATGCAAACACATGGGAGGTAAATTTAAAGTCTACCCCAACAAGAAAGGTAGGTATACTCCATGTGTATCAGGGCCAGGGCACATTGCAAGAATCAGAATACCTATCTCTCTTCTCGTCTCCATAACAAAGAAAGGAGGTATTCAGTAGCCCACAAAAAGAGCTGGGAACAATGCTAATATCAGTCAGCAGATGCAGAGAGCACAGGAAGTGCTCAGCTAAGATTTCTGGCAGGATCAACTGGTATTTTGTTTTTTGTTCCAATTATTATCATTATCATCATTTATACACAACACTTTTAATTCTAGATTTATCAGCCACAAAGGGAGCAAACAAGAAAAGTTAATTCAGCATTTACATACACATTAAGGTATAAGTACAGTGCATAAATGTGCACCTTTATCTACTATCAAAATGCATGCTTATGTCACGGAGCATTGGTTGGATCTTTAACCTGTCATCTTATGTATGCAACTAGTAAATGTGTAATTAACAGAGCTGAATGGTGAATGTCCCCACCCTTAATTACCAGAAATATTCCCATTTTTTACCAGGCACCTTTTCTTAAACACAGACTGTAAGGTGCTATTAATGTAATGTTGCAATTGTCTGTATCTAATTGTATTTAACAAACTCTTTTACACATATTATAAATTGCAATATATACATATTACTACACACATAAAATAATATATACATGCACAATACATTCAAGACTTACCTGCCCACAGAGGATGTGCAGAAGGTCCTTGGATGTTGGGGTCCATCATTAAACATGGAAGCCTAGAGGAAAAGACAAGAAAGGTACTGCAGACAATTATGACTGTATATGTAGTAAGATGATGATGGAAAATATGTAAGGACAGGGCATTGGAACCGGTCTGATAAGGATGGAGGGAGGAGTGGCCAGGATCTGTCACAGCAGCCTATGTCAACATTAAATAGCCTGTTTGCTGTACTTCACTGACAAGGAAAGGCATGTACAGTTGTGGAAAAGAATGGTGGTTACCTTACAAAAGGTTATCATCAAACATTTGAGTTATTAGTATTGGAAAATATTTGCAGTGAGATTCTTACACCAAAAATGTAACCTTGCATATGCAAAATAACAAACAGATCATTTTAAAAGTACATAAAAAAATACTGACCACACAAATCGATTAATCGATTAAATCTACAATATACATAATGACTGGCTATTTCTTAGACGTTGGTGCAATGAAATGAACATAAAATGAGGAATAGAGTATATAAGGAAAAAATACTACTTCTGTGCTTTTTGAGAAACAAAGACTACTTCTGTGTAATTGTCATTCTGCGACGTTCTGAAATCACTTAGTGGCTAATATTGTAATTGGGAGAGTATCTCATTTGTGCAAAATTTAGAGAGTCAACACACTTTACCTTTAAATTTACACTCCAGGTATAATCTGTATTGCATACTTACATTGGTTCAGGTTAGCACAATGCAGTATTCATATATCATACCTGAGGGGCCACTGGGGAAGTTGGCAATCACTGTGGTAGTTGGTGCTGCTACAGTGATAGCTGAGACCTTTCAGGCCCTGCGCTGCCATTCACAGAACACCTTCAATTCTCAGTGAATACAAGGCTTTCTCTGATCGGATAAGGTAGAGATTGTGACATTAATGCCCCTCCTCTCCATTCCATTCAATCAGAGTATGGCTTGTATTCATTGAAAAAATGCAAATGACCCCTGTTGTCAGCCTGCAGAGGTGAAGCCGCTCACACAGGACCAGGAAGACTGGGGCTGTTACTTTACTAGTGCCAACCACAACAGCGATTGTCAGCTTCTACACAAACAAATGGCAACCATCCAACCTATAATTGGCCAGCACAAGGAAAACAAACAAAGATTCCCAGCTCACTTACCAGCCAGCCTGCAACAAACCAAATTAACCCTGTATAACAGTGCACATTAAAAACAAGAGATTTAGTTTGCACACATTTGCAAATTTACTGTATGTGTAAGCTGGAGCAGACACATCACGGCACCCCAGTGTACTGCAGTCCTAACTATCTAATTTTGAGAGTCCCCCAAGTTGGAGCAAAAATATATTAAAGGATAGATTAAGGGCAGGTAGGCCTGGCGGGAGCCCATCTCTCCTTAAAGGTACAGGGACGCACTGGTAACCCAGCAAAAACACAATGGCATCAAAGGTATCCAGTGCATCCCCTCACCAATTCACCACTTGTACAAACAAATAGCAACCACCCCAACCTATAACTGACCTTTGCAGCAAGGAGCATATGGAAGGGCGATGTATGTCAAAAAAACAAACAAAAATTCCCAGCTCATTTACCAGCCAGCCTGCAACAAACTGAGTGTCAACTTCCCCAGTGTACCCTCAGGTATGAGATATGTACAGTTGTGCTCATAAGTTTTTTTTTTTAAATCAAGTAAAAGTTTATTAGAAAAAGAACATACCAGCCATGGACTGAAATAATATGTGACATCATACATTAATAGCATTTTTATACATTTGAATCTTTTGTTTAGTACAATGTAATGGTACAGCTTGAATAATCCAGCCTTACCATAGGAGAAACATATTTCAATATTACACACATTGGGCAATCTAACCAGCCGATGGACCCCATAGGAGCACAACATTGACTTGTCCTATTGCTTCAAAGCCCAGCTGGGAACGAAAATGACAAAAATGTAGAAATAGAAGATAGAGAATAACGAACCGTAGAAAAAAAAAAGGAGAGAAAAGAAAGAGTCAAGAAAAGAAAGGAAAGTAACATAAGAGTTCAGTTCTCCAAAGGCCTCTGCATTTCCCTTCCTTTGTGGGATTTATATGCTTGAGTCGATTATGATCTGTGTTGTGTCGGCAGCAAAGGAGTCATCACCACTTCAATACCTCTTTACCTTGATGGTCCCTGTAGGAGTCTCTCCTTTATTAATTGGTGTGGGGCTAATCCCGGAGTATCCAGCCATTGTTGCCACATTTTGTAAAATTTATTGGGTACCTGTCTGTGAATATAGGTAATTTTCTCCCTAATAAGCATATTATTGATTTGCTCTATCCAAAGTGTTTTGGTGGGTATTCTGGCAGTGATCCAAAGGCGAGCAATAAGCTTTCGGGCAGTATACAGTAGGCGGATCACTGCCACCCTCTCTGGAGGTGTCAGAATTTCCTCTTCCAATGCCTCCAAGAGACAAACCAGTGGGTCCTTAGGAAGCGGGAACTGATATACCAGAGATATTGTGTCTATAACTTCAGACCAGTATCGGAACAATTTTGGGCATTTCCACATCATGTGTATCAAAGTACCTTCGTCTCTATTACATTTTGGACACAGTGGTGAGTCTCTTCCCCATTTATATAGCTGTACCGGAGTCCTATATGCTCTATGTAATAGATAAATGTGGGACAATTTCTGAGATGCGGAGACTGATACCAGGGGTGCATTCTCAAGGCACATATCCCAAACTTCCTCGTCTATTGGACCTATGTCTTTCTCCCACCCCTTCCTACATGGCAACACAGCGGCATTATGAGAGGAACATAATAGAATGGAGTATCCCCCAGAAATCATACCCCTTTTATCCAGTTCAAGGAGGACAGTATTCATAAGCGGATGATCCACAGGAGTCAGGTTACGCGTCCTAGACTGAGTCTGTACGGCATGTCTTATTTGTAGATATTTGTAAAAATGTTGCCTAGGCAGATTAAATTCGTTCTGAAGTTCAATAAAGTATTTAAATGTTGGAACGTTAAATAACTGCGCTACATATGTAATACCCTTTCTCCCCCATTCTCGGAACCCCTTAAGTTTTCCTAATTCTGGGCAATTAGCATTGTGCCATATCGGTGTGAAGGGGCTGCTTCCAGCTACATTCAGTAAACGTCCGACCTGCCTCCAAAGTATGTTCAGGAGTCGGATGGTCGGGAGATCAGGATGCAGATGGGAGAAGCCGGCTTCCAATGACACCATGGTTGGACCCGTGGTCTCCACCGGGTTCAGCAAATTTCGGACCTGGTCCTGGGTATCCTCCAAAGCCCAGGCCCCTAGATGTTGGATTTGAGCAGCTAGGTAATAGTTCTTAGCATGAGACACTGCCAGTCCTTCCTGTTCTTTACCATGTTGTAGGCTGTGTAAGCTGACTCTAGGGGACTTTTTGTTCCAGATCAGTGCCCTAAATTGGACGTCAATCTGGGCAAAGCACTTACGCGGGAACCAAATTGGTGCATTATGAAATACATATAGAAGTTGTGGGGCCCATATCATTTTTATTAAGTTTACCCTTCCTATTACTGACAGCGGTAGCTTCATCCAGGAAGAGCATTTTTCTCTAAATTTAGTTAGGAGTGGGATGAGATTCAATGTAATATATTGAGTAGGGTCTTAGAAACATAGAAACATAGAAAAGTGACAGCAGAAAAAGACTGAGTAGTCCATCGAGTCTGCCCCTTTTTATTTATTTATTTATTTTTTTTTACATTAACCTTGTTGTCTGACTATGGATTTATGTTTATCCCAAACATGTTTGAAGCCATTTACTGTTGACTGTCTCACAACCTCTGTTGGTAGTGTATTTAGGTATCAGTCTGTTGTTCCAATTACATTTTTTTTTATTTATTTATTTATTTTTCCCCGTCTGAGCTACCTGATGAGTCAGAAAAAGACGACAGTGAAAAGATACAAAGATACAAAGATTCTGGGATGAGTTATATAATGTAACTTAGAGTAGGGTGAGGATTGATTTAAATCTCTTTTTACGAGAAGGACCTACTTCGATGGCGACAGTCATTATCCTTCCCATTTGAATTATTTTTACTATACCCGGGGTGTTGAAGATATACATAAAGTATTACGTGGTTAAACCAAGGGCGCATTCACGAAACGGGTCTAACTGCAGGTTAAATCCCGTGACTAGACCTTGTTTTTCAGGGGATCTCAGTCGAATGTGTCGGATGTTGTACCATTTCTTGTCCTTCCTGACCGTCACAGAGTACGATTCTTGATAATGGATCGACGAGTTTAGGTTGTAGATCCCCGGACCCGAAACCTCCTATGGGTCCTGGTCCAGGCTTTAAACGACTT
>BLSH010078479.1:115567-139376 GCA_018402905.1 Glandirana rugosa | reverse complement strand
ACTTACATATAGGTTGAATAGAACAGGACCCAGTACAGAGCCTTGTGGTACCCCACTAGTGACTGGTCTCTGTTCTGAGTGAACCCCATTTACAACCACACTCTGGGATCTATCCTTTAGCCAACTGCATATCCACTGAACCACCCAAGGGTTAAGTCCCAGCTTGTAAAACTTTTGTATCAGATCGTTATGTGGAACTGTATCAAATGCCTTGCTGAAATCAAGATATGCTATGTCCACAGCACCACCCTGGTCCAAAACACTGGTAATATAGTCAAAGAATTCAATCAGGTTTGTCTGGCACGATCTGCCCTCAGTAAAGCCATGTTGCTTTGGGTCCAGCAAGCTGTGTATTTTTAGGTGATCAATGATCCTTCTTTTGAGAAGTGATTCCATTACCTTGACTACAATTGATGTTAAACTCACTGGCCTGTAATTGCCAGCTTCTACCTTGCTGCCCTTCTTGGGAGATCTGTATACCCAAATACCGAATTGATGATACTATAGATACCTCCATAGCACACTCAGGAAGTGGGGCCTCTAGCGGGTCAAGCGGCATCAGCACAGACTTGTGCCAATTGATTGAAAACCCAGATAGTGTGCCAAAGTGATCAATCAGTGACATGACCTTCTGTAGCGAGTATCTTCCAAATATATCAGAGTGTCATCCGTATACAGTGACATAGATTCCTCCCTGGGTCCACGAACAAAGCCCCTTATGCTGTCAGGTTCTCTAATATGTATAGCCAACGGTTCCAGGGCCAGGGCAAAAAGCAGGGGCGACAGCGGGCACCCCTGCCGTGTGCCCCTATGAAGTTTAAAAGACTCAGACAACGTCCCATTTGCTCGTACTCTAGCTGTGGGAGCGGCATATAACAATTTTACCCAGGCTATAAATTGCTGTCCTAACCCAAACTTTGACAGTACTTCCCAAAGATAGGGCCACTCCACACTGTCGAAGGCTTTAGCCGCGTCTAGTGAGAAGATGGCTCTATTGCCTGGGTTATCCACCGGCAGTTGCAAATTTAAGAATAATCTGCGGAGGTTCTGTGCTGTGGACCTTGTGGGTATAAACCCAGATTGGTCTCTATGAATGAGTTTATTTATCACCTTAGACAACCTGTTTGCCAGAACCCTGGCCAGCAGCTTGACATCAGAGGTAAGAAGAGAGATTGCTCTAGAGGAATCTGGGGAGGCTGCATCTTTCCCTGGTTTTAGTATAACCACAATGACCGCCTCATTCATAGACTGGGGGAGTCTACCTGATTTCATCACGGAATTATAAACTTTTAAAAGGGCTGATATCAATTGATCAGAGCATCGTTTGTATACTTCGGATGGAAAGCCATTCGATCCTGGCGTTCGCCCGTTATGTGTTTGAGCCAGCGCCAATAGTATCTCCGTCCTGTATTTCTAGGGCGGGTATGGGATATTGGTCTAAAAATTGAGACAATTCTACTTGAGTGGGGGAAACTTTGGAGGTATAAATGCCCTGATAAAATTCTTTAAAAATTCTCACAATGTCCGTGGTTGATTGGCATGTATTACCACCCTCGTCACGTAAGTTCTGGATATGACCCGAGGCGTGCTGGGACCTAGCAAGCATCGAGAGCATATGTCCAGTGGTTTCACCCTCCTCAAAATGAGCCTGTTGCAAAAAAAATTGTTTCTTTTCGGCCTTCTGCAATGCGAGCTGGCTACAGAGGGTCTGCGATGCCAGCCATGCACGCATCGTGTCATCTGATGGCTCTGCCACATATGCCTCCTCCCTCTTCCTTGCCTCAGACTCGACTGTCAGTTCCCATTCCCTAGTCCCATGTTTGATATGGTTAATCAGTGTAATAAATTGCCTGTGTAAATATGCCTTAGATGCATCCCAAACTATCTCTGCCCCCGCAGTGTTTTCATTTACTCTAAAAAAGGAATTCAGCAGGTCAGGTATGGGATCTGGTTCAGGAAGAAGGGTTAACCAAAAGGGGTTTAGTCTCCACAGTGGTCTCCCCCCCTGCGTTGGAACGGACATCTCAACCCAGAAGGGGGAGTGGTCAGACAGATGTCTTGTGTCATAACCTGCTTTCCTAATAATGGGGAGCATTGTTCTATTCCCCAGACCCATATCAATTCTGGATAAACCTCCTGTGGCAACAGAGCAACAAGAGAACTGGCGTGTTTGGAGGTGATGCATTCTCCACACATCTGTCAAACCGAGTTCCTGAGTGAAGCGGGCAAAAGCTGTTGGACTCGATAGTCTTTCCTTGGTATTAGAATGAATCCCCCCCAATTTGTCCAACATATGGTCTAAATAATTATTGAAATCCCCTACCACTAACAATGGGGCATCAGGAAACCTGGCCGCGTATACAGCCAAATGTTTCAAAACCTTGGTGGAGTATGGTGGTGGAATGTATACCCCCGCCAGAATGCATCGGATACCTTGCAGTGAACACATCATGAACACATATCTACCTTCACGATCTATACTCACATCTATTGGGGAGAGAGGAGTACCCTGGCGGACCAGGATACTCACTCCTCTGGAGTAAGACGTGTGTATAGCGTGACATTGGTAGCTAAATTGCCTTTGTGGAAACCGTGGTGCTTGACCCGCAGGGGTATGTGTCTCTTGCAAACAAATAACAGAGGCCCTCGTATGCTTGATGGTACGTAACACTGCCAACCTCTTCACGGGATTGTTCAATCCTCTGACATTCCAAGACAGTACCTTCACTATGTCCGCCATTGCAACCGTTGAAGTGTGTTAGCAGCCATGTCCACCACATCATGGGGTAATACGATCATGCTGTATGATGGAACTTGGCCCATAAGTTCAAGTCCACTGCCCAAGAATACGGGGATCATAACATGTATAGGGAGCAAAGCAAAGGAACTGAAAAAGATTAACTCCGCTGTAATGCCATATTTCGTTAGGGACCAGGTAACCGATGCTAGAGACCTTTGGATCAGATGATATATCCATAGAAGAGTCAACAGGACTCCATAACAACAACTGAAACAGAAAGAACAGTGGGCTCCCATAGAGCCATGAAGGGGCAGCAGTGAAGACTCTACTGTTGGGTGTCGAGTACCATTTCCGCAAAGCTTCGTTGCAGCGGAGTGGAGCATAGAACAATTCAGTTCAATAACCGTCAAAGTTAACAAAGTCAGCTAGGCTCCGTCTATTCCAGTGAGTCGCAATGGGTATACATTTTACCAAGTAGGTACTTGAATCCTCAAACTGCTATTAGGACGGGGCAGGTCTCTGGGACCTTGCTTGACGGATGGAGCCCTCTTCTCTGTCGAGCCATTGAGTTGCCAAATCAGGTTTGTCAAAGAAATGGACCTCGCCTTTTGCTACTAAACGCAAACGGGCCAGATATAACATTGCATATTGTAGGTCTAGAGTGCGGAGGTGCCTTTTAACATCAAGGAATTGCTCCCATCTTTTCTGCAAGTCAGCGGAGAAGTCTGGGAAGAGGGAAATTTTGGAGTTGTCTATGGTAATCGTGCCGGCTTTGGCTCGCGCCCCAGCAAGAATTGCATCTCTATCTTTGTAGCGGAGAAGCTTAAAGAGAAACGGGCGCGGTGGCGCCCCCTGTGGTGGGGGGCGTGCGGGTACCCTATGCGCCCTTTCCACAGAAAACATGGGAGAGAAGGCCTTCTCCCCGAACACACTTATGAGCCACTTTTCAATAAAGACGACGGGGTTCTTTCCCTCAATTTTTTCCAGAAATCCGATAGCCCGCACATTATTGCATCTCATTCTGTTCTCTAAGTTGTCCAATCGGGCTATGTGTTGTGTGGTCAGACGATCGGTATGTGTAATGTCTCTCTGCATAGACACCATGTCATCCTCAATAGAACTGACTCTCCCCTCTATGGCCGCAGCGCGCTCTTTGAGCTTCTGCATATCATGCCTGAGGAACGAGAGCTCAGATTTCACTCCTTTCACCTCAGATGTAAGCGTGGTGAGGGAAAGGTTGCAGGAGTTAACCGCCATTAATATGTCCCTGAGGGTGGGTTCAGGTTCATCATGTGAATGTATGGCCTGGGTTGTGACAACATGAGGGGTATTTGGGTTACTCATTGCGTCCCAATCAAAGTTCGTTCTCTCTCCGTCCTCCAGCGGGGCTGTATCATCTGCGTTTCCCACGCAGCCATCAATGCCCTCTGGCTCCTGTGGGGAAATCTGATCCTCTCTAGGCAGTGTTTTGTAGAAGAGTTTGGACGCAGCCTCCTTGTATTTCTCCTTTGCTGATTTTTGCCCGCCGGCGCCATCTTGGAATGCGATGTCCACTGACCGGGGCTCCTTTTGCCGTCTAGACATGGTTATTGTAGATCATGTACCTCACAGCAAGTACCCGGGTACCTCAGACACCCGTTGGGGCACCCCAGGGATCGGTCAGAGGATTAACAAATGTATCCCACAGGATAAATGTCAGGATGGGAGACGGAGCTCTCTCCAAACACGACCTTCTACTTCCGCCGCTCAGCCACGCCCCCATTGTGCTCAAAAGTTTACATACCCTGGCAGAATTTATTATTTCTTGGCCATTTTTCTGAGAATATGAATGGTAACACAAAAACTTTTCTTTCACTCATGGTTAGTGTTTGGTTGAAGCCATTTATTATCAATCAACTGTGCTTACTCTTTTTAAATCATAATGACAACAGAAACTACCCAAATGACCCTGATCAAAAGTTTATATAACCCAGTTCTTAATACCATGTATTACCTCCTTTAACATCAATGATAGCTTGAAGTCTTTTGTCGTATTTGTGGATGGGGCTCTTTATCTTCTCAGATGGTAAAGTTGCCCATTCCTCTTGGAAAAAAAACATCCAGTTCAAGGAAATTCTTGGGCTGTCTTGCATGAACTGCACGTTTGAGATCTCCCCAGAGTGGTTCAATGATATTGAGGTCAGGAGACGGAGATGGCCACTCCAGAACCTTCATTTTATTCTGCTGTAGCCAATGACAGGTCGACTTGGCCTTGTGGTTTGGATCATTGTCATGTTGGTATGTCCAAGTACGTTCCATGCGCAGCTTCCTGGCTGATGAATGGAAATGTTCCTCCAGTATTTTTTGATAACATACTGCATTCATCTTGCCATCAATTGTGACCAAATTTTCTGTACCTTTGTAGTTCACACATCCCCAAAATATCAGCGATCCACCTCCGTGTTTCACAGTAGGAATGGTGTACCTTTCTTCATAGGCCTTGTTGACTCCTCTCCAAATGTAGCATTTATGATTGTGACCAAAAAGCCCAATTTTGGTCTCATCACTCCAAATGACTTTGTGCCAGAAGGTTTGAGGCTTGTCTCTGTGCTGTTTGGCATATTGTAAGCGGGCTACTTTGTGGCATTTGCATAGTAATGGGTTTCTTCTGGCCACTCGACCATGAAGACCATCTTTCTTCAAGTGCCTCCTTATTGTGCATCTTGAAACAGCCACACCACATGTTTTCAGAGAGTTCTGGATTTCACCTGAAGTTATTTGTGGGTTTTTCTTTGCGTCCCGAACAATTTTCCTGGCAGTTGTAGCTGAAATTTTAGTTGGTCTACCTGACCGTGGTTTGGCTTCAACAGAACCCCTCATTTTCTACTTCTTTATTAGAGTTTGAACACTGTGGATTGGCATTCTAAATTCCTTGGATATCATTTTATATCCCTTTCCTGTTTTATACAGTTTAACTACCTTTTCCCGCAGATACTTTGACAATTCTTTTGCTTTCCCCATGACTCAGAATTCAGAAACATCAATGTAGCACTGGATGAAAGATGCAAGGGTCTTTCAGGAGTCCAGAAACTCATTTATCTTTTATACACACACACACACTAATTACAAGCAAACAGATCACAGGTGAGGATGCTACCTTTAATAGCCATTCAAACCCCATTTGTGTCAACTTGTGTGCATGTTATCAGGCCAAAATCACCAGGGTATGTAAACTTTTGATCAGGGTCATTTGGGTAGTTTCTGTTGTCATTTTGATTTATAAAGAGTAAACACAGTTGATTGATAATAAATGGTTTCAGCCAAACACTAACCATGAGTGACAAATGTTTTTTGTGTTATCATTCATATTCTCTGAAAAATGGCCAAGAAATCATAAATTCTGCCAGGATATGTAAACTTATGAGCACAACTGTATATGTACATTGGTTTAAGCTGGACCAAAAAAAAATGTCAATAAGATCATACCTGGAGTTTAGCTTTAACCTTAGTTTTTTATAATACATGCCAGACAGATTAAGAAATATTTACACAGTGATTCTGCTTTTCACATGATCCTAAAGGCCCAACGGTTGTACAACATCGGTCGTACAACACCTTGTTGTACAATCATCCGACTGTTAGGACATGCGATTAGAACAGCCGACCTGCGACGGTCGTACAACAGAAGTTGGATGAGGAGACTAGAAAATGTTTGTTGTACAACAAGCGGTTGTACGACCGTTGTATCGTGTGTACAGAGAAGTTGGGCCAGCAAAGCTGTACGTGCAAAACACGCATGCTCAGAAGTCAGGAACACTCAGAAGTGTCTGTTCGTGTAAACCTACATTCCTAATTCACAAATCACATTCATCTGAATTTCCTCTTTATATGCTCGTAGCACGTCACCGCGTTAGGCTTGCTCGTACGATCACTTAGTCCACGTCAGTACGCGAGATACAAAAGCCAACATACGTTTTTGGACGTCCGGTCGTACGACCATCGCACCGTGTGTACGAGGCTTAAGAGCTACAAAGATCAGTGCTTTAAACTTGGCAAACCATAGGCGTAGATTTAGGGCCATACACAGAATAAAGATATTATATATCATAGAAATTACATGTCACACAAAATTACAAACCCTTTGGCAGGTCATATAATGTATAGTATGCATGTCAAATGTGTATATAGCTGTTTGTCTTGAGTAAATATGTGGTTGTGAGAAATGGTATTATATCAGCGGTATGAGAGTATGAACCGGAACAGTCTGCGTTTTGCTCTGTGTGTACCCGTCTGTTCCACCAGCACTCCATCAGCGCTTGTAGCCAATGGCTGTTGGGCTGTTGGTTGATTTGTATTCTGGAGGGGGGGGGGGGGGTGAAGTCCCTGCTGTCAGAGTACAATAGTGCAGCAGGAGAAATCCCTGACGTCACTCCCGGCACACTCAGTCGGGCCGTTTCTTCACTGCACATGTGCCGATTACGTCGGCACGTGCAGATACAGGGAATATCTCCTAAACGGTTTAGGAGATATTCCCAGGACCTACAGGTAAGCCTTATTATAGGCTTACCTGTTGTTTAAAGTGGTTGTCATGGCTTGACAACCACTTTAAGGCTAGTTTCACACTGGGGCTACAGCCGCGTCAGCGGTAAAGAGCTGCTAGCTGTAGCAGCGCTTTACTGCTGTTATAGCGGCACTTTGCCGGCGCTAGTGGGGCACTTTTAACCCCCCAGAAGGGGTTAGCAAGGGGTTAAAAGTGTCCGTGTTGCACTTTGAAGGCGCTTCGGAAGTGCTAGCCATTCATTTCAATGGCAGGGGCAGTTTAAAAGTGGTGTATACACCGCCACAAGCGCACCACCACAGTGTGAAAGCACTCAGGCTTTCACACTGGGGAGGACTGAGAGGCAATTTTCAGGCGCTTTACAGGTGCTTTTTATTGTAGAGCTAAAATGCCTGAAAACTGACTCAGTGTGAAAGCGGTCTTAAAGCAAGTGCACTGTTGCACAAAGTTCAACATACAAATAGCCCTTATTATAACCATAAAGTGTGAAATGGACTTTAACCACTTAAGGACCGGAAGGATTTCCCACTGTAGGACCAGAGCACTTTTTGCGATTCGGCACTGCGTCACTTTAATTGACAATTGCGCGGTCGTGCGGCGTTGTACCCAAATGAAATTGGTGTCCTTTTTCCCACAAATAGAGCTTTCTTTTGGTGGTATTTGATCACCTCTGCGTCACTTCTGATCACCGCTATAAACAAAAAAGAGCGACAATTTTGAAAAAAAAAACAATATTTTTAACTTTTTGCTAAAATAGATATCCAAAAAAATATATTAAAAAAATGTATTCATCAGTTTTGGCCTATATAAATTCTTCCTCATATTTGTGGTAAAAAAAAAAATCACGATCGGTGATTATTGATTGGTTTGCGCAAAAGTGGCTGCGTTTACAAACCATGAAAATTAATTTATGGCGTTACTATTTTTTTTTTTACTAGTAACGATGGCGATCTGCGATATTTATCGGGACTGCGATATTGCAGCGGACATTTTTGACACTTTTTTGGACCAATGACATTTATGCAGTGATCAGAAATTTAAATATCCACTGATTACTTTGTAAATGTCATCGGCAGTGAAGGGGTTAGCCTGCAGGGGGCGATCTAGGGATTAACTGTGCTCCCTAAGCAGGAGCGTCGCCAGGGGGTGGCTATCAGGGCTGCAGCCCCGAATGTCATGTCCACAGCCCAGAGTGTCCCGAGGGCCCCTAATGGCGGGCCCGCGGCTCTATCAAGTCACCCGCCTGGGGACAGAGCCGCGGGCGGCTTTACAGAGCCGCGAGTGTGTGGCTTCACAGCGCAGCGGGCGGCTTTACAGAGCCACGGGCGGCCTGCATAAGGGAGCCGTGAACGAGTGGGACGGGAGAGCAGAGATGACATCATCTCTCTCTGTCCGCCCTGCATCACTGCTCTTCCGCCTGGCCTCTGCAATGTCGGTGGTGTGGCGGGGAGCATCTCTCACTGCCCCCTCACATCACCTCTCTCCTGTAAAGGAGGGACACTCCGCTGTGGGACATCTGTGTAAGGAGGGACTCCGCTGGGGACACCTGTGTAAGGAGGGACTCTGCTGGGGGACACCTGTGTAAGGAGCCACTCCGCTGAGGACACCTGTGTAAGGAGGGACACTCCGCTGGCGGCACCTGTGACGTAAGGAGGGACTCCGCTGGGGCACCTGTGATGTAAGGAGGTACTCCGCTGAGGGCACCTGTGATGTAATGAGGGACTCCGCTGAGGGCACCTGTGATGTAAGGTGGGACCCCGCTGGGGACACCTGTGATGTAAGGAGGCACTCCGCTGGGGGCACCTGTGATGTAAGGAGGGACTCCGCTGGGGGCACCTGATGGAAGGACGGACTCCGCTGGGGGCACCTGATGGAAGGATGGACTCCGCTGGGGGCACATGATGGAAGGAGGGACTCCGCTGGGGACACCTGGTGGCATCTGGTAGCAGGCGACAGTGGCAAGTGACACACTCGGGGGCCCCACTGATTCTGCATTATGGTGAGTTGAACTATTTCATTTTATATTACAATATAAAAATAGAAATAATGCACTTCAATCATTCTGACACCATAACAATCATGGTGCCGGGATGATTGAAACACTAACAGCAGGTGTATGGAGTATCTTTATTTGCTGATTGTTAAACTTTCTGGAATATATATATTGCTACTGTGGTGTAGGATCTGGGCCTGCTGTCCCTCCATCCCGACTTCTTTCCTTTCTTCTCTTCTCTTTCCTTCCCTCCCTATCTCTTTCTTCCTTCCTCCATCCCTCGTTCATCTCAGACGTGAGCCACACCCCCAAAAGCCACGCCCCTTTAAGCCACACCCACTGTTCATTTAGACCACACCCATTCTGCAGTAGGGCGCGCTGAGTGCGCCCCATTTCTTCAGGCTAGAGTCTCTGGTCTTTTTCCCACCTAGCAACGCCCCTGTCCCTAGGCGTGTTCTAACTGTGAGGGGGCTGGGCTGCTAGGGGCATAAGAGATCTAGCTGATCCCAGTGACAGGGATCAGTAGATCTCTTACATACCGCCTGACAGAGCAGGGAACCTCCGTGTTTATATCGGCTGTTCCCCGTTTTTCTTCTGGGCCAGGCGAACGCAGCTCACCGGCGGACATCGAGCTTGCCCGACCCGTGGCCATACTGCTGCCCTCCCGCCAGCTAGCCGTGCATGTGCGAGCCGTCGCTATCCAGCCACTCTGCAGCAGTAAATGTATGGGAGGCAGTCGGGAACCTGTTAGAGAGGAACTCCTCATCATTACATTTTCTAATATTCCAGAGAAAAAAAAACTGTTAGATAGTGCAATTGTTTCATATGATAGTGTTTTAGATTGAGTAAGGAACAAAAGAAGAAAAAAAAATGTTGAAAAGTACCATTTAAAACAAAGAACAGCTATCCTTTTTTTTCAAGGATTCCTGGAAAGTCCCTGCCCACCCCCCCCCCCACCCCCTCCATAGATAGATACCTTAAAGGGGTTGTAAAAGTTCTCATTTTTTAAAATAAAAATAACAAGCATGTAATACTTACCTGCTCTTTGCAAGGGCTTTGCACAGAGCAGCCCCAATCCTCAACTTCTGGGGTGCTTTCCATGGGGGCACCCGTGCGGGTGCCAGTGGTGGCTGGTGAAATTTTAGGATGGGGGGAACCAGACCCCATCCTTCCTTTTTGACCCCTCTCACTTCTCATAAGCCCCACCCCTTATAAATTCCAACCATTGTGTCAGAGTATACAGCCCAGCATCACCGGATAGGGTATACAGCATCGCTAGATAGGGGTATATACAGCATCACAGATGGGGTATATACAGCGCCACAGATAGGGGTATATTCAGCATCACAGAGAGGGGTATATACAGCATCACAGATAGGGGTATATACAGCACCACAGATAGGGGTATATACAGCACCACAGATAGGGGTATATACAGCACCACAGATAGGGATATACAGCACCATAGATAGGTACGGTTGTGCTCATATGTTTACATACCCTGGCAGAATTTATGATTTCTTGGCCATCTTTCAGAGAATATGAATGATAACACAAAAACATTTCTTTCACTCACGGTTAGTGTTTGGCTGAAGCCATTTATTATCAATCAACTGTGTTTACTCTTTTAAAATCATAATGACAACAGAAACTACCCAAATGACCCTGAGTTTGACAAATGACAGATCACAGGTGAGGATGGTTACCTTTAATAGCCATTCAAACCCCTTTGTGTCAACTTGTGTGTATGTTATCAGGCCAAAATCACCAGGGTATGTAAACTTTTGATCAGGGTCATTTGGGTAGTTTCTGTTGTCATTAAGATTTAAAAAGAGTAAACACAGTTGAGTGATAATAAATGGCTTCAGCCAAACACTAACCATGAGGGAAAGAAATGTTTTTGTGTTATCATTCATATTCTCTGAAAAATGGCCAAGAAATCATAAATGCCAGGGTATGTAAACTTATGAGCACAACTGTATATACAGCACCATAGATAGGGATATACAGCACCACAGATATGTATATACAGCACCACCACAGATAGGTATATACAGCACCACAGATAAGGATATACAGCACCACAGATAGGTATATACAACACCACAGATAGGGGTATACAGCACCATAGATGGGGGTATACAGCACCACAGATAGGGATATGCAGCACCACAGATAGGGGTATACAGCACCACAGATAGGTATATACAGCACCATAGATAGGGGTATACAGCACCACAGATAGGTATATACAGCACCACAAATAGGTATACACAGCAGCACAGATAGGGGTATACAGCACCACAGATAGGGATATACAGCCCCCTCAGCCGCGGGGCTCCTGGCACTGACAGAAGATCCCTTCCCCCCAGTGAAGTCGGGACATCATGCGATGTCCGGCAAGCGGGGAGCCGGTAGCAGGTAGAACGGTGTCAGGGGAGCTTGGCTTCGGCCGTGCATCCCCCTCCTCCGACGAGAAAGGCGTCCAATAGGATTGCCTGTCTTCTCCGCCAATCGGGAAACCGTTAACATACCGGCACTTCCTGGTTGGCAGAGAGCGGTTGAGTGTTAGAAAGGCAAATGAACATTCTAAGGGCTTGTGGTGGCAGCAAAGAAGGTTTTTCACCTTAATGCATAAAATGCATTAAGGTGAAAAAACATGAGACTTTACAACCCCTCAGAAGTAAACCTAATTTGTAAAAGGACTGAAAACAGGCAGCTCTTTATTGCATTATTATTTACAAGCTATAATACACACTTGTACCTGCCTGCTCGCAGTCTTGTATAGATTATACACTGAGCAAAATTGTAATATATTACAGCTTATCAAGCATTAGACGCTGTGGCTGCATTGGTGTTCTATTTTCAAGCTTTTTCCCCTCTGTTTTCACCTGGTGATCTGGTCAGTAACAGAAGTCCAGGTCCTTAACTCCACCTTGCCCCAATACAAAACGAGAAAGCATTCTTTGCAGGGCCCACAGTTTAGACACTCATTGTGCTGGGGTGATAGCTATAAGGAAAACTACCTTGTGAGAGTAGAGGGAAATTTTTCTAATGGATTTCATGGGTTCAAATGATGATTTCTGAAGCTCAGAGAGAATCACATTCAGATTCCACAGAGTCACATGGGAACAAACAGGAGGAGCTACATGGGAGATCTCCCATACAAAGCTAGCCCGCGGCCAAAGAATAGAAAGAAACTTGACCCTTGTTAGTGCTGACAGTCAAACACTGGTCCAGATCCAACTGCATAAAGGAGAGGAAGCCTGGGATTCGGTGTGGTATGCCTTCCAAGTCCAATGATAGACCTTGTGTCTGTTGCAACTGTGTGGTGGTAAGGTAGCATATAGGCTCAAGTAAAAGGCAAAGCCTCAGATACTCATGAGACCCAGACAGTTGGTAACAGGTGAGAAAAGTATGGCTGGAGGCGTAGGCATGCTGGTAATAGGAGGAGTTACCCTAGGTTACGGTGACCAGACATTTCCGGGGACAGTCCCCAGACTGAGGACACTGTCCCTGGACCAAGTCTGTAATGGGTTTTCTCCCCAGATAGCAAGGGTGGACTGGGCCGGAGACAGTGTCCCCAGAAAAAGCCGCAGGAGCAAGACACTGTATACGGCCACCGGTGCATAGTGCAACACTTGCAGAGCTGCAGCGGAATGGTTCACAGTCACTTCTCTCTCAGGAATCTCCACCCAGCCTGACAGGAGCTTCCTAGGCCCCACCCAGCATGACATCAGTAAGAGGCCGGGAGGCGGGTTGGAAGAGGAATGCTGCTGCTTCGACCTGCGGGGAGCGTCCACTACTGTGACAAAGTGAGTGAGGCTGATAAAAATGCTGCACTGATTTGTCCCATCATTGCCGCCTATCAATCCCGCATATCAGTGCTGCTATCAGTGCCCATCATTTCCACCTATCAATGCCCATCATTGCCGCATATCCGTGCTGCCTATCAGTGACCATCATTGCTGTCTATCTGTGCCCATCATTGCCGCATATCATTGCCGCCTATCAGTGCCCATCATTGCCACATATCAGTGCCGTCTATCAGTGCCTATTATTACTGCCTATCAGTGCCAACCATTGCCACATGTCAGTGCTGCCTGTCAGTGCCTATCTGTGCCGCCTATCAGTGCCCATCATTGTCACCTCTTAGTGCCACCTATCAATGCCCATCAGTGCAGCCTTATCAGTGCACAATAGTGAAGGAGAAAAATTACTTATTTACAAATTTTATAACAGAAAAAAAAGAAAAACTTTTTTCCTGATGCCAACATGGCAGCATACATATGATATAGCTCCGCTCCTATATCCACCCACAAGACCTGTTTAGCTCTATAAAAGCCTGACGGAGAACTACCTTCCCATTCTCCTTTTTGTCTTCAAAGATCAACACCTACAGACCGTTACACTGTTACACAAAGTATAAGCTCCTACCTGCCGACTACATTGGAGTCAGTCTGAGTTCAGCCCTCCAAGAACGCAGTCCCACATCTTAGACTGCAAAACGCACCAACAAGTTGGGAAGCCCCTTCTGGTGGTCTTTTGGGGCCGAGGTGTTCTCTAATCAGAGACGGCAATCCTCTTGCGGCATGCCTGCTGTGGGGTCCGGATCTAGCGTCTGGGACTGCATGGCGTCCGTGTCTTTCCATGAAACCAGTTTGAGGTCTGTCCTTTCTTTCAAACATCTGCAATTGTTCATGTCTCCAGTGATGACTGGCATTTCTCTCCCTCCTTGTGGGTTCCCTGGGGCGTGTGCGCGGCTCTCCTGTCTTTTTTGGCTGGCCGCGGCGGCCTTGGGTGATTCACTCTTCCACGCATGAACGGTGGTCTCCGGCACCCATGTTTTTGGGGCCTAGAGATGCCAGCACATGCGCGATGCGGTACAAAGATGCGGTGGCCATCTTGGATAAGGGAAAAGGCTTCCCTCGGATGAGGCGGACCTCTGGGATAGGAGGATGGGTGGGGCAGAGCAGGGTCGCTTATAAGGTGCCCTTTTTAAAGGGCTCACAGGTGCAGTAATGGATGCCTGTTTATTTAGGCATCCTGACAAGCAGCAGACCCGATGACAAGGCAGAGGTTCAGGTAGGTCATACTATTCTGGAGATGGGAGAGGAGGGTAAGTAGTATATTGTTAGTGGGTGGGAGATTTTATTTTTTTTCCCCAGACTCCTTGTGGGTTTTATTTCTTTGCAAAAAAAAAGTGTGTGTGTATATATGTGTGTGTTTTTCTCTATATTTATATGTGCGTATTCTCTCTCTTTCTCTCCGTTTGCTATTTTTCCCTTTCTTTTCCTCTTTGTTGCCATGCAGTCCCCTTTGCACCTTCCGGTTCTCCCGTCAGCATGAGCCTACCGCCACATAGCCAAGACCACTGCTCTATCAGGTAAGGGCCAGGTAAGTAAGAAGATGCTGTAGAAAAGAGTACGTTATGCCCTGACGAGCCTGCCTTCTTGTCTATTTCAGCCCTGGCAGCTCACACTCCAGCTCTAGGAGAGCCAGAGGCCCTCTGGATCATCAGAATTTTTCAGGGCAGAGAGTGACTCCTCCAGTCCTGGCAGACCCTAGTTCAAAGGGCTCAAATGCACGCTTAAGAGAAAGCACACAGCTTCTCCTCCGGGGGCTCAGCGTCCAAAAGGCAAATGTTGGCCATGTGGGGATGACCCTATGCCAGGAAAGCTAGTTTGCAGCAACTGCTTCAGGCAGCTTGCCAGAGACCAGGAGTACGAGATTCAGCAGGTGTCAACCTTACTCAAGAAAGTAGTCCAGCAGAATTTTCCGGTCGTCTCGGACAACCAGCGACTGAAGCAGGCGAACAGAGTGTGAGCCCTGCACCAGGTCTGAGCCAAGCCATTCAACCCTCCCTAACTAGAGGGGTACCAAGCACTTCAGGGGTGATGCCTGCCCAGCGGATTATGCTGCTGATTCCCCAGGCCCAGTATTACAGCCAGCTTTCCAGGCAGAGCAAGAGGATACCGCCTCCTCAGCAGAGGATCCTGAAGGTTCAGGCTTTGAATTTGCAATGGTGCCACTATTCATTAAGGCAGTAAGTAAGGCTGCACTGGAATGGGTAGATCCGGAAACTCCTCCAAAGAAGGAGAAAACTTATTATCCCCACCTAAAGAAACGGATGGCTACCTTTCCTCTTGAATGAAAGAAATAAGAGGCCTGTTTCAGGAGGAATGGGAGAAAGGAGAGAGAAAATCGGCTTTAACCAATAGGTTGCAGAAGTTGTATCTACTCACAGAGGAGGATGCAGCACCTTTATCTAACCCACCAATGGTGGATGCGGCAGTTACTAGACTGGCCAAGAATGGAGGATTCTTCTTCCTTTCGTGATATCTTAGATAGGCGCATTGACTCGGACTTAAGAAAGTGCCTGTAAGCCCACCGTGGCTTTAACATCAGTAGCAAGTGCCAAAAGAAAAAATCATCAAGGGTCTTGATGAAATAAATCTCTTGGCGGACTTTGTAGATGAGGCAGCTATAGCCATCATTCAATGGTCCTCCAGAGCCATGCTCAGCTCAGTCACAGCCAAAAGAGCGCCGTGGCTAAAACCCTGGCCGGGCGGCCGACCCATCCGGCAGGCAGAATTGCTCTAAACTGCCTTTTGATGAGAAGGCGCTGTTTGGCCAAAAACTGGACACTGCCATCTCCAGGGTTACAGGAGGGAAATCAGGCCTTTGCCCCAAGATCGAAGGTCCAGATGCCAGAGGGGGCAACCATCCAGAGGGGCGCCAAACAGGTCCCGGAATTTCAGAGTTTATTTTGCCCATCCAGAGAGAGTAGGAGGGGTACATATTCAACCTTCAAAAGATCACAGAGTGCTAAGGCCCCTGTGGCCCCCTCAGGTACCCAGAAGCCCTTTTGATGCCAGGCCCACCCAGAGGGAGGCTGTTGGAGCCAGGCTGCTCAAATTTGCCTAGTTCTGGCAAGACCACTGCAAAGATTGGTGGGTTCAGTCCAGAGTAGCGCAAGGCCATTATTGGCTGTTCAAACAGCAGCCTCCAGAACAACCTCAAGAGGCTGAATCAATTTATCCGGATAGAGAGACTCAAGATGGAGTCACTCCATACCATAATCTAGGTTTTTCAACCTGGAGACTGGATGATTTTAGTGGACCTGCAGGAAGCCTATCGGCATGTCCCTCATACCAGCAGTTCCTCAGATTTGAGTTGGGGACAGGCATTACCAATAGTCTACCAATAGTCTACCTAGGGGCCCAATTCAATACTCAGGCTGCCACAGCTTATTTGCCTCTTCAGAAACTCCCCGAAATCAGGGAGAAGTTCCAACAGGCATTGGCTGCGCCAGAGATGTCAGCATCCCAGTGCATGAGTCTTCTAGGGATGATGGCTTCATCCCATGGGCTCACTGGAAACTCAGAATTTTCCAACAAGGCTTCCTGATGCAGTGGAAGAGGGTTCGTCTAGCCCAGCCAATCAGGATCACCAGTCAGATGCACTGGAGTTTCTGGTGGTGGACATGACAGGATACGCTAGTACAGCATCATCCATTAGGGCTGCAGCCATGGATCATTGTTACCACAGACGCCAGCACAGTACTACCTGCGAACAGCACAAGATCCAAGGCAGATGGCAATTCCCCACTCAGGGCCTAGTTTCCAACATTCTGGAACTTCGAGCAGCATTCATGGCATTGGCTACCTTGCTGCCTCACATACAGGGTCACCTAGTCCTGCTCAGTCTGGACAACACGGCAGCAGTGTCCTACATACAGCGACAAGGCGGGACACACAGCCAGTCCCTTTTGAGAGAGGTGGAACCGATCATGACATTGGCACAATATCCCCAGGTTTGAGGGCCATAAATCTTCCAGGCTGTCAGAAATTGGAAGCGGATCGTCTATACAGACAATTCAAGGATCCCAACGAATGGTCTCTTCACCCTGATGTTCAAACAGATCGTCCACAAGTGGGGGTGTCCACAACCGTATCTTTTCGCCTCATCAACCAACTGCAAGGTGAGCAGGTTCCGCTCACGCTACCCACATCCACGTCTTGACCCATCCTTGGGTTGCGCAACTGGCCTATGACTTCCTTCCAATTTCTTAAATCCTGAAATTCCTGAATAGATTTTTGGGAGAGAATCTGACAGTCAATGCAGTATTACCCTACTGGCCTCGCAGACCATGGTTCTCTCTGGCAATGGAACTCGGGATATGCCCCCCGATCACTCTACTGGTGACTCTTCATCTCCTGTCACTGGAAGAAAATCCTACATCTGCAACCATCACGACTGGTCTTAGCAGCCTGGAGATTGAAAGGCAGGGGTTAAAAGAGTTAGGATGTTCTCCAGAGGTTATTTGAACTTTACAGAGTTCCAGAAAGGGGTCAACCAATTCCATCTACTCCAGAATATGGAATAGTTTCACAAGCTTTACAGCTAGACATCAGTTTGATCCCAGTGACCCAAATGTATCTCAAATCCTGCCTTTCCTGCAATCCGGATTGGATTTGGGGCTCAGCCTAAGTTCACTTAAGATGCAAAGTTCAGCCATCTCAGCTTTTACCCAAAGGAAATGGGCAGCAAACCTGCTGGTGGAGTGTTTCATGAGAGTGGTGCTTAGACTATGCCCTCCCAAGAGAAGTAGGTTCTCTCAATGGCACTTGGCAGTAGTCCTCACATTTCCAGCAAACCCTCCTTGTGCTAGGAATATTCACCTTCCTAATAGTCATAACGTCAGAGGGAAGGGTGTCTGAACTCCAAGCATTGGAGGCAGCCGAACCTTATACCATATTCTTCCTAGATGGGGTTGTGCTGAGACCATTGGATCACTTTGTCCCAAAAGTGGCATCAATATTTCATCTCTTCAGTGAATGGGTGCTTCCAGCCTTCCCAGCAGAATCAGAGGCTGGCCTGCACGAGTTGGACATTCCAAAAGTCCTGTTTTACACAGTTCAACTACCTTTTTCCGCAGATCCTTTGACAATTATTTTGCTTTCCCCATGACTCAGAATCCAGAAATGTCAGTGCAGCACTGGATGAAAGATGCAAGGGCCTGTCAGGAGTCCAGAAACTCATTGACCTTTTATACACACACACACTAATTACAAGCAAACAGATCACAGGTGAAGATGGTTACCTTTAACAGCCATTCAAACCCCTTTGTGTCAACTTGTGTGCATGTTATCAGGCCAAAATCACCAGGGTATGTCCCCGGATTTAAATTTAAAAATCTGGTCACCTTACCCTTGGTAGGCATACATTTTTTCATTTGCCAGTGTCCAATCCTTCTGTAGATGGCAGTATAACCCCAATGTTAAAGACTTCTCCATTTATAAAATTAGTGTTACTACATCAAACAATACATCCATTTCTGTAAATTGAATAAACATGATGCTTCATGTGTTAGTAGTAAGACAACGAATGGAGGAAAGAGAGTGGGTGGCACAACTTTTGAGAGTAGCAGCTTCTGTCAACCTCTACAGCACCAGAAGACAGCTGCTCAGGGCAGCATCGGCAGCTGCGGAGTAGCAACTACAGGAAGATTTTTTTTATCAGAAGCAGCCACTTGGGGGTAATTGGATACACACCAATACACAAAAAAAAACCCTCAACCTCAGCTTTTAAAACAAACTCTCAGTGGCTGCAGGCACTGTGAAGCAATTCATCTCCAAAGTTGAAAAGAGATCCAGTGAAGTTGTTTAAAGCAGGACTATACTTACCTTCAGCCCAGCAATGTGACTTACCGGAGCTCCCCATGGCTTCCGGGACTCAATCGCTGGCCTCTGTCATTGGCCGGGCCGAGATGACATCACTCCTGTGCATTAGCTTCAGCATTGCGGAATTTGTACAATGAGCTATGCCTAGTGTATGGCCAGCTTTAGAGGGAATCTGGTCCACTATAGTGAAACCAAATCAGAGAGGAGCATAGAAGACTTTTTCTGGCTAGCAGAGCTTAGCAGTGACATCATCACACTTGCTGAGATGAGCAGCGCTATTGCGATCTGTCTAAATCTGACCTGTGTTTGTGAGTACTTGCCCTTATCTAAATAAAATGTTGCCATAATTTACTACACTGTGGAGTTTCTCTTATAATTCCTGTGTGGTGCTGAACTTCGCTGGAAACTACCTGAGTGGTTTCCTGCAATGTGCTGTTACACCTCTTAAACCTGGTACACACTACAAGTTTTTTTTCGTTCAACCCATGCAAGGTTAGTACAGCGATTTCCCACGCTGAGCTGTTGTGTTCTGACAGGGGGCCATTGGCTGAGAGCACTGTTCAGGAGTCAGTCGGCTTCTGGTTTTCCAGCATGCTCGGCAGGCTTCTGTGGCACAGTCCGACATACACACGGGCCGAATGTTTGGCGGTTTTTTTTTTTTTAACTGGCTGGTGTCTCCCGACACGCGTGTACGGGGCTTTATGCTGTGGGGTCTAGGCTTCTGGTAAGCAGCCATGTGTGTAGGTGCTAGCACTAAATTTTTGGCACTGATAGAGCACCTAAGTATTTATAGTGAAACTGAAAATACAGCTGTTTTTTTCATTTATTGGGACTCTCATATCACTTTATTATTTTGTTGGGTTGCATTATTTGTATGTGTGTTTTTGTATCTATTCAGGATTTTTCATTGACTGCTACTTTTGTTGCTCCTTTTGGACATGTTTTCTGCCTAATATATATGTTGTAAAGAAGAACATTTACGTAGCAGAAAAGCATTGCATAACTTTCACTTAAACCTTTTGAGCTCTTTTGACGCGTCTAGTAAGTCCAAAGTCTGAATAGGTTAACCGCTTGCCGACGGCTGATCAGCAATTGACGGCGACAGAGTGGCTCTGTAACGCGAAACGCCGTCATACGACGGCGGCCGCGATACAGAGCCACTGTGAGCGCGCACGCTCACTGTGTTCGGGGGGGGGCCAGGGAGCGGGTGCGGCGGCTTCGATTGCCGCCGGCCACCCGCGATGCCCCCCCTGGAGTGAAGGAGCGGAGGTCCGTGCATGTAAACACGGACCTCCGCTCTGTGTGAGGGGGAAAGGCTGTGATCACAGCCTTCCTGTACGTGAAGGCTGTGACCACTTCCCTTCCCCAGCTAGGCAAGCCCCCACACAGTTAGAACACGCCCAGGGAACATAGTTAACCCTTAGCGCGCCCCCTGCAGGTTAACCCCTTCACTGCCAATGGCATTTACACAGTAATCAGTGCATTTTTATAGCACTGATCGCTGTATAAATGCCAATGGTCCCAAAAAAGTGTCAAAATGGTCCGACATGTCCGCTGCAATATCGCAGTACCGCTAAAAATCGCAGATCGCCGCCATTACTAGTAAAAAATAAAAAAAAAATAAAAACCCCAAAAATGAATTCTCATCATCCATAAACGCGACCACTTTTGCGCAAACCAATCAATAAACGCCGATTGCGATTTTTTTTATCGCAAATATGAGGAAGAATATAAATCGGCCAAAAACGGTGAAAAAAAATGTTTTTTTATATTTTTTTTTTGGATTTGTATTTTAGCAAAAAGTAAGAAATTTGGGTTTTTTTGCAAAATTGTCGCTCTTCTTTTGTTTATAGCGGCGATCAGAAATGACGCAGAGGTGATCAAATACCACCAAAAGAAAGCTCTGTTTGTGGGAAAAAAAAGGACGCAAATTTCGTTTGGGTACAAAGTCGCAGGACCGCCTAATTGTCAGTTAAAGCGACGCAGCGCCGAATCGCAAAAAGGGCTCCGGTCCTAAAGCTGGAAATCCTTCCGGGGCTGAAGTGGTTAAACAAATTTGTTTCAGTTTTTTTCAGTCAGCTCAGTACTTTTCTGTAAAAGTTGCATGGGCCACCCAATCACTTCTGCATCATCATGGAGTAGTTCCCAAAGTCTTTCGCCCCTTATGAGAACCTAGGACAACAACAAATGTCATCAGGATGGCAAGTGGGAGGAGCTTGGGGAAAATCCCTTTCCTGATCTCTGCTGACTGTCAGCTGTCCAATGCTATCCTATAGTAGCAGGGCCGGATTAACAAAGGAGCTATTGGAGCTGCAGCCCTTCCATAAGGGGTGCACGGGTGCCGCCCCCCATCCTTGCGTCCGGCCTCTAATCTACATGCAGGGTGCTGAACGCATGGATTTCAATAGGGTTTATTTTTATTTTTTTTTAGAAGCACAAGGCTCTAATTGGCTTAAAAATAGGGTGGGCTCGGGGCACATTGCCCACCCACTTGTGTGACATTAGCGAATTAATATTCGCTAATGTCTTCCTGTTTCACCTCCTGGCCAATCAGGAAGTGGCTCCTGAGACTCCATTGGCCGGGAGTCTGGAGACCCAATTGGCTGGGAGGAGAAGATGGAGGGGGGACACGGAGGCCGGGACACAGAGGAAATGGAGGGGGGAGGCCGCCACCAATGGATTCAAACACGGAGGAGAGCTGCTCTCCTCCTCCCTGCTCTGCCTGGCTCTGTTCATTCTCCAACAGCAGCAGGTATTCCCGATCCTCACACCTTCCCTGTGTGCCTGCTGACCTGCACAGGGTAAGTGAGCCAGAAACCGGGTGTGGGTATGGTGCACGGTGGCGGGCTGGAGCGATGGGGGGGTACGTCTGACGCAACCCTCCCCGACCAATGGAGCACCAGCCGCCACAGCTTCCTAAGTTTGCACCAATGCACCTATTTTTATCTGCGAGTACGAGTACCGATACTTTCGGTTAAATACTCGCTAATAACGAGTACCGATACTTTGTGGTGCGATTTGCGTCAATACAAAATGAATGGGTGCAAATCGGACTGCAAAGAATCACATGCAATTTGAACAGGCATAGGTTGCGATTCCTGTCCAAATCGCTTGTGATATCCCCCACTGCTCCTGTGTGTGTATAGAAAGGGAAGCGCAATCTTGTAGCAGTTTATTAAAAATGTTAGAACTCACATTAAAGACATATCTGGTCAAATGCAGATTCTGCATAGTGTCCCCTGGAGGTGCTCATAGGGCTGGAGGAGAACTTCCGGGACCCCTGTGTGTATAGGGTGGAAGTGATGTGGGGGTGGACTGCCTATAAATCTCCTCCAGCGGCTGTGATTTTCTATCGTCAGTGGTACTGGGACACTATGCAGATTTTCCATTAATCAGATATGTACTTAAAGTGTTACTAAACCCACAACAGTAAAATCAGTGTGTGTATATGCAGTAAAGCATGCTTGTTATATTCACTGTGGGGCCTAAGGGGTTAATCATCTGCACTGTGTAAAAAGGCTGTGTGATCCTGTCTCTCTGATCCTTCTCTTTTTCCACTGATTCCAGACCACTTCCTGATAGAATAGAGCATTAGTGCACAGGCTGGCTGCACATGCTCAGTTTGGTGTGTATTGCTAGAGAGTTTGTTTTCTTTTCTTGGGAGAGTGCATGTGACCAGCAGGGGCGTTGCTAGGTTGGAAAAAGACCAGGGCTCTAGCCCGAAGAAATGCGACGCACGAAGCGCATCGCAGCGAAAATGGGTGTGGTCTAAACTAAATAGCGGGTGTGGCTTAAAGGGCGTGGCTTTAGGGTGTGTGGCTCACGTCTGAGATGAACGAGGGAAGGAGGAAGGAAGGAAGAAAGAAAGAGATAGGGAGGGAAGGAAAGAGAAGAGAAGAAAGGAAAGAAGTCGGGATGGAGGGACAGCAGGCCCAGATCTTACACCACAATAGCAATACGTGTATTCCAGAAAGTTTAACAATCAGCAGATAAAGATACTCCAAACACCTGGTGTTAGCGCTTCAATCATCCCGGCACCATGGTTTCTATTATTACATTGTAATAAAAACTGAAATATTTCAACTTACCATAATGCAGAATAAGTGGGAGCCCCGATCGTGTCACTTGCCACTGTCGCCGGCTACCAGATACCACCAGGTGTTCCCAGCGGAGTCCCTCCTTCCATCAGGTGCCCCCAGCGGAGTCCCTCCTTCCATCAGGTGCCCCCAGCGGAGTCCCTCCTTCCGTCAGGTGCCTCCAGCGGAGTTCCTCCATACATCACAGGTGCCCCCCAGCTGAGTGTCCCTTCTTACACAGGTGTCCCCCAGCGGTGAGTGTCCCTCCTTACATGGCTGTCCCCAGCGGAGTGTCCCTCCTTACACAGATGTCCCCCAGCGGTGTGTGTCCCTCCTTACACAAGTGTCCCCAAGCGTAGTGTCCCTCCTTACACAGGTGCCCCCCAGCGGTGTGTGTTCCTCCTTACACAGGCGTCCCCCAGCGGTGCGTGTCCCTCCTTACACAGGTGCCCCCCGCAGTGTGGTCCCTCCTTACACAGGTATCCCCTAGCTGTGTGTGTCCCTCCTTACACAGATGTCCCCCAGCGGTGTGTCCCTCCTTACACAGGTGTCCCCCAGCGGTGTGTGTCCCTCCTTACACAAGTGTCCCCAAGCGTAGTGTCCCTCCTTATACAGGTGCCCCCCAGCGGAGTGTCTCTCCTTACACAGGTGACCCCCAACGGTGTGTCCCTCCTTACACAGGTGTCCCCCAGCGGTGTGTGTCCCTCCTTTCACAGGTGTCCCCCAGCGGTGTGTCCCCCTCCTTGTGGCGACCCCCTGTGGACACTTTCCTCCCTG
>BLSH010078479.1:94959-114680 GCA_018402905.1 Glandirana rugosa | reverse complement strand
TACACAGATGTCCCCCAGCGGTGTGTGTCCCTCCTTACACAAGTGTCCCCAAGCGTAGTGTCCCTCCTTACACAGGTGCCCCCCAGCGGTGTGTGTTCCTCCTTACACAGGCGTCCCCCAGCGGTGCGTGTCCCTCCTTACACAGGTGCCCCCCGCAGTGTGGTCCCTCCTTACACAGGTATCCCCTAGCTGTGTGTGTCCCTCCTTACACAGATGTCCCCCAGCGGTGTGTCCCTCCTTACACAGGTGTCCCCCAGCGGTGTGTGTCCCTCCTTACACAAGTGTCCCCAAGCGTAGTGTCCCTCCTTATACAGGTGCCCCCCAGCGGAGTGTCTCTCCTTACACAGGTGACCCCCAACGGTGTGTCCCTCCTTACACAGGTGTCCCCCAGCGGTGTGTGTCCCTCCTTTCACAGGTGTCCCCCAGCGGTGTGTCCCCCTCCTTTCACAGGTGTCCCCCAGCGGTGTGTGTCCCTCCTTACACAGGTGTCCCCCAGCTGTGTGTGTCCCTCCTTACACAGGTGTCCCCCAGCGGAGTGTCCCTCCTTACACAGGTGTCCCCCAGCGGTGTGTGTCCCTCCTTACACAGGTGTCCCCCAGCTGTGTGTGTCCCTCCTAACACAGGTGTCCCCCAGCGGAGTGTCCCTCCTTACACGTGTCCCCCAGCGGTGTGTGTCTCTCCTTACACAGGTGTCCCCCAATGGTGTGTCCCTCCTTACACAGGTGTCCTCCAGCGGTGTGTCCCTCATTAAACAGGTGCCCCCCCAGTGGTGAATGTCCCTCCTTACACAGGTGTCCCCAGTAGTGAGTGTCCCTCCTTACACAGGTGTCCCCAGTAGTAAGTGTCCCTCCTTACACAGGTGTCCCCCAGTGGTGAGTGTCCCTCCTTGCACAGGTGTCCCCAGTGGTGATGGTTACTCCTTACACAGGTGTCCCCAGTGGTGATTGTCCCTCCTTACACAGCGTTGATGTCATCTCTGCGCGCCCTCCCCACTCGTAATCGACTCCCTTCTGCAGGCTGCTCATGGCTCTGTAAAGCCGCCTGCCCATGGCTCTGTCAAGCTGCCAGCTCGTGGCTCTAAAAAGCCGCCCGCCCAACTTGACAGAGCCTGCCCCCCAGCTGGGGGGCACCATACATCACAGGTGGCCCCCAGCTGAGTGTCCCTTCTTACACAGGTGTCTCCCAGCGTTGGGTGTCCCCCAGCGGTGAGTGTCCCTCCTTACACAGGTGTCCCCCAGCGGTGTGTGACATGACAAAATGTGGAAAATTAGGGGGTATGAATACTTTTTCAAGGCACTGTAAATGAAAAAAAAAAAATGAACCACTTCAATAGCAGGCACTTTCTCCCCCTTCCAAGGCCAAGTTTCAGTGCTGTTGCACTGTGAACGACAATTGCATGGTCATGCAACACTGTACCCATATTAATTTTTTTTATAATTTTTAGAGACAGAGCTTTCTTTTGGTGATATTTAATCACCACTGGGTTTTTTTTAATTTTTGCTAAACAAACAAAAAAAAGACCAAAAATTTTGAGAAAAAAAAGTTTTATTAGTTATAAAATTATGCAAATAAGTAATTTTATTTCTTCGCTGAGACTGCACTGATGGGCACTGTTGAGGGTCCTGATCTTCAGTGTAAATGTGCCCTGTTAGACTTGACCGTTATCGGCTTGCCTTTCCTCATGCTGTGACAGTGCGTGAGAAAAGAAATACATGCCCCAGGGGGGCACACGGGAGGCATGTTCTGAGATTATGCCCATGGACGCCCTCCCAGAACAACAGAGCTGCACTGTAGCCATCTTTCCACTATGACGCAGTATTAAAGTGCTTAAAAATATAAACGATAATAAAATTTAAAAAAAATGTTAGGCACCCCCATCACATAAATGCATATGCATGCGTAGAGCATGCACATGTATGTAAACAATTGTTATAGATTGCCGTGCATGGCAGAATGAGATTTCTGGCATCTACATACTCAACATTACCTCAGCTTTTATTCTGTTAAAAAAAATAGGGACTAAATGCACTAAAATTTATCATAATGTAATTTTGCTTATATATATATATATATATATATATATACACACACACACACACACACACACACACACACACACACACGTGCATCTCAAAAAATTAGAATATCATCAAAACGTTAATTTCAGTAATTCAATTCAAAAAGTGAAACATATTATATAGATTCATCACACACAAAGCTTTAGCTATCTATATATATTCTGTGTGCAGAAAAGCATATATAAAGGAAATGTTTTACTTTATAAAAATTATTGTGGCTTTCACCCCGCTCTGGGGGGTCCCACAGTGTTCACTGCTCCGATCTGTACTCCGGCCAGGTTGCAGCTGATGGGGGAAAAAAACCATCCCAGCTCTGGACGTGTGTAAAAGGAGGCTCTGCCCTACGCGTTACATCAGAAACAACGTCTTCAAAGTAGTTGCAGATAAATTCCATCTCCAAATCAACTTACAAAACCTAAGAATTTCAACCTAGTATACCGTATATTTCTGACCTTCGCATAGAGCTATAAGAGGAAGTAATCTAAATCTAAACTGGCTGCAAATAAATTGTGTCTCCAAGTTGCTGATTGCCTACAAGTCCCTTTAAATACCAGCCTAGTATACTGCTTTGTAAATTTTCCTATAAATGCTTGAATAACCATCATGTTTTATCCACACTGGCTGCAAATAATTTCTACCTCCAAATCACTAAAAACGTTCAATGTTTTTAAGTATTAGTAGGGGTGGCTCCAGAAAATTTTTGGTAGACGCCGTTCTGGTGCTGAGAGCATACGGAGGGGTAGAAATGCAGGGATACACAGCACGCCCCCTACTGCATATTCATGGGTGTGGTCAAAAAGTGGGTGTTTTTTCAGTCTATAGTTTGTAGTGCATCACCTTTCTCCCTTTGTATAGGCCAAATAGGACTTGGTGGAGAACTGAAGAGATTGTAGAGGTAAAGTAAGCCAATTGGGGCCAGCAATGTTAACCCCAGCCAAGTCCCAGGGCTACCAATGTCAACCCCCCACAGGTCAGGGTCAGCAATAACCCCTAGCACAGCAAAACAATTAACTCTGTTATGACACAGTAATTATCCTCCAGTATGGCACAATATTTAGAGCAATCATTCGTTTTTTTTTTTTTGTTTTTGTTTTTTTTAATGCTGCCCGTGCCCGTTATTCCTGTTTCCCATGGCTTCAGCTTGCATAAGAGCAGTGTGAACAGCAAGCTTTTACAAAACATTTGCAGAGCTATCAGCAAGCTTTGTTGAAGCTTTTAAGTACCCTTCTGCTCCAGTTTGTAAATGTTGAACACAGAGCCAAAGGGAGTGCAGGCTGTCACTTTAACCACTAAAGCCCCAGAAGGATTTCCCACATTAGGACCAGAGCACTTTTTGCGATTCAGCACTGCGTCACTTTAACTGACAATTGCATGGCCGTGCGACGTTGTACCCAAGTGAAATTTGAGTACTTTTTTCCCCCACAAATAGAGCTTTCTTTTGGTGGCATTTGATCACCTCTGCGTCATTTCTGATCACCTCTATAAACAAAAAAAAAAACAACTTTGGGAAAAAAAAAACAATATTTCTTACTTTTTGCTAAAATACATATCCAAAAAAATATATAAATAAACAACAAATGTATTCCTTGGTTTTGGCTGACTTATATTCTTCCTCATATTTTTGGTTAAAAAACAAAAAAAAACAAAACTCAATCAGCGTTTATTGATTGGTTTGCGCAAAAGTTGCCACGTTTACAAACCATGAGAATTCATTTCTGGCGGTTCTAATTTTTTTTTTTTTTATACTAGTAATGGCGGCGATCTGCGATTTTTGTCAGGACTGTGATATTGAGGTGGACATGTCAGACATTTTTTTGGGACCAATGACCTTTATACAGCGATCAGAAATTTAAATATCCACTGATTACTGTATAAATGTCATTGGCAGTGAAGGGGTTAACTGTGTTCTAACTGTGGAGGCGGGGCTGCCAGGGATCTAACTGTTCCCGAGTACAGGGATCAGTAGATCTGTCATCGGCGGGTCCCTGTTCTGGCACCGTCACAGGCGATTGCGGCTTTGCTGGCGGACATTGAGTCCGCCTGACCCATGGCCCCACTCAGGGAGCGTGCAGCAGGCACAAGCGTGCGACGACAGCGCGCGCTCCCCCCCCCCCCCCCCCCCCAGTGCCGCACTAGCGAAGTGATGATTATAAACGGGATTTGCAGGACAGAGCCACACGGTCACCACTTATAGTTGTTACGCGGTCAGCAAGTGGTTAAACAAGCTGCTAGAAGGCTTTCAACAAGCTTCAATAGTGCTGAAGGCTGCTAGCAGTGAATTTGAAGTGCCAATCAGCGCTCCCATTAGGATTTGTATTCAAAATTTGCAAACTGGAGCTGAAGGGTACTTTAAAAGCCTCAACAATGCTTGCTGAAAGTTCTGCAAATGCTTTGTAAAAGCTTGCTGTTTACACTGCTCTAAGATCCCTTTCACACTGGGGCATTTTTCAGGCACTTTAGCTCTAAAAATAGCGCCTGTAAAGTAGCTGAAAACTGCCTCTCCTGGTTCCCCAGTGTGAAAGCCTGAGTGCTTTCACACTGGGGCGGTGCGCTTGCAGGACAGGAATAAAAGTCCTGAAAGCAGCATCTTTGGGGCGGTGGGAGTGCGGTGTATACACCGCTCCTCCACGGCACCCCTGCCATTGAAATGAATGGGCGCCTTAAAAGCAGTGCTAAGTGGGCGCTTTTAACCCTTTCTATAACAGCAATAAAGCGCCGCTTAACCACTTGCCGACCGCGCGCAGTATATTTATTGTGGCAGTGCGGTGCTGTCCCGCGAATCACCGTAAATACATCGATTTACGTACAGGCAGCTAGGGGGCGAGAGCGTGCCCACAGCACTCAAGAGGAGTGTGCCCACGGCTCAGGCGGATCCGATGTCCGCCGGCGAGCCGCGATGAGCTGCCAGAGGGAAAGAACGTGGAACCACTGAAGTAAACACGGCGGTTCCCCATTCTGTCAGGCGGCATGTAAGAGATCTACTAATCCCTGTCACTGGGATCAGTTAGATCTCTGGTGCCCCTGACAGCCCAGCCCCCTCACAGTTAGAACACGCCCAGGGAACAGTTAACCCCTAGATCTCCCCCTGCAGGTTAACCCCTTCACTACCAATGACATTTATACAGCAACCATTGGATATTTAAATTTCTGATCGCTGTATAAATGTCATTGGTCCCAAAAAATTGTCAAAAATGTCCAACATGTTCGCCCCAATATCAAAGTCCCGATAAAAATCGCAGATCGCCACCATGAAGAATAGGAAGAATATAAATCGGCCAAAACCGATGAATACATTTGTTTTTTTTGGATTTGTATTTTAGCAAAAAGTAAGAAAGAGGTTTTTTTTTTGCAAAATTGTCGCTCTTTGTTTATAGCGGTGATCAGAAATGACGCAGAGGTGATCAAATACCACCAAAAGAAAGCTCTATTTGTGGGGGGGAAAGGATGCAAATTTTGTTTGGGTACAACGTCGCACAATTGTCAGTTAAAGCGAAGCAATGCCGAATCGCAAAAAGTGCTCTGGTCCTACAGTGGGAAATCCTTCCGGGGGGGTGAAGTGGTATTAGCGCCATTTTACCGTCTGAAGCCCTTGTGAAAAAGCCCTTAAAGGTGATTCTCCCTTCCTATTTGTTCTGTTTACCATTATTACCAAAAGCAAAAAAAAAAAAAAAAAAACCCTGGTGACAAGGGATTTCCTCCCACTTCTTGTTTTGGCCATGGAAAAGGAAGTAAAGATCTATCCCCGAATGGGACACAAAAGGCAAAACATTTTTTTGCCATTAGTTCTTCATTAACCCCCAGCACTTCACAATAAGAAACCCTACCATTGCACAATAAACCCCCAGCAGTTTAGCAGCCAGGGTGTCTCCTTCATTGTGCAACATACAGTGGATATAAAAAGACTAAACACCCCTGTTAAAATGTCAGGTTTCTGTGATGTAAAAAAATGAGACAAAGATAAATAATTTATAAACTGTACAACGCAATTGAACAGCAAACAAATCTTTTAGGTGGAGGGAAGTAAAAATAAAAACATAAAATATGGTTGCATAAGTCTGCACACCCTTAAACATACTTTGTTGAAGTACATTTTGATTTTATTACAGCACTCAGTCTTTTTGGGTATGAGTCTATCAGCATGGCAAACCTTGACTTGGCAATATTTGCCCACGCTTCTTTGCAAAACACTCCAAATCTGTCAGATTGTGAGGGCATCTCCTGTGCACAGCCCTCTTCAGATCACCCCACAGATTTTCAGTGGAATTCAGGTCTGGTTGGGCCATTCCAAAACTTTAATTTTCTTCTGGTGAAGCCATTCCTTTATTGATTTGGATGTATGCTTTGGGTGGTTGTCATGCTGAAAGATGACGTTTCTCTTCATGTTCAGCTTTCATGTAGAAGCCTGTAGGTTTTGTGCCAATAATGACTGGTATTTGGAACTGTTCATAATTCCCTCTACCTTGACTAAGGGCCCTGTTCCAGGTGAAGAAAAACAGCCCCGAAGCATGATGCCACCACCACCATGCTTCATGGTGGGTATGTGTTCTTTTGGTGATGTGCAGTGTTTTTGCGTCAAACATCTTTTATAAATATGGCCAAAAAGTTCAACCTTGGTTCCATCAGACCATAACACATTTTCCCACATGCTTTTGGGAGACTTCAGATGTGTTTTTGCAAAATTTAGCCAGGCTGGATGTTTTTTTTTTTTGTAAGAAAAGGGTTCAATCTTGCCACTTCTACTCCATAGCCCAGACATATGAAGAATACCGGAGATTGTTGTCACATGTACCACACAGCCAGTACTTGCCAGATATTCCTGCAGCTCCTTTAATGTTGCTGTAGGTCTCTTGATAGCCTCCCTGACCAGTTTTCTTCTGGTCTTTTCATTAATTTTGGAAGGACGTCCAGTTCTTGGTAAGGTCACTGTTCCACCATATTTTCTCCACTTGATGGCTGTCTTCACAGTGTTCTATGGTATAGCTAATGCCTTGAAAATTCTTTTGTACCCTTCTCCTGATTGACACCTTTTAACAGTGAAATCCCTCTGATGCTTTAAAAGCTCTCTGCAGAAAACAGCTTTTGCTTTTAGGATGCCACTAAGAAAACATCAGGAAAGACCTACTGGAACAGCTGAACTTTATTTGGGGATAATCATAGGCACTTTAAATGATGGCAGCTGTGTACCAACTCCTATTTAACATGAGTTGGAATAATTGCTTAATTCTGAACACCACTACATCCTCAGTTATAAGAGGGCACGCACCCGTATGCAACCACATTATTTTAGTTTTCAGTAAAAGTTTGTTTTTCAACGGAGTTGTACAATTTATAGGTCACATTAAAAGGTGGAAAAAGTTCTGAAATTATTTGTTTTTTTTTTTTTTTTTTTACTCCCAGAAACCTGACAATTTAACAGGGGAGTGTAGAGTTATTTTATCCACTGTACAACATACCAGAGTGCGTGGGTCAGGATTATGTACATTAGCTCCTTCCTGTGCCATCTTACACTGGTGGTCAATACTCAGTGTGCCCCCTTACATCAACACAATGGTGGTCAGTGTGCCCAGGTATACTAGCAGACAGTTCTGCTGTATACTGGAGTTGCCTTCCTTTATATTGGCAGTCAGTGTGCCGAAGTATAATAAAAGCAATTAGTCCCCCTGTATATTGTCAGTCTATTCAACCTTCTCTTGGTCAAGTCTCTCTGTACAATGGTGGTCAATGAATTGGGGGTCTCACACTTTATGTTGCAGTTTGGTGACCAGTAGCCAGTTTCTCATCCCCCATCTCATTGGAAATGCTGCAAGGTACTTTCTTTGCTCCCATAACTACAACCCAGCTGAGGGAACATTAATCCACTGTGTGGGAGCCCTGGACCCAGAGAGAGCCTATGCAGTGGAAACTATAAGAGTATCAGAACCTTGGGGGGGGGGGGGGGTGATGGATTGATGCAATCTTGCAAAGCATTGCATGTGGCCCAGGCAGGCGCGATAATGGGGGAGCTGGAAGAACTTTTGGCTGTGTGTCGGCATCCCAAGTACCCCTTAGTGCCACTCTTGGAAACGTTAAATACAATGGGCAACCTGGAAGAATGCATAAAACTATCCTGGTGGACACCCCCCTCCCAGGGATCTTTCTAGACAGGGCACCACACTAGGCAGACCATGGTTCTGGACCTGTAGAGCACCCTGTGCCAAGGGAAGTGTCTACAGCAGGATCCAATGGAAAACACTACAAGTTGGCCACACATCTTGCAAACAGGCGGGATCTGGGCATGGTCACCCAAAGATCTGCTGGGGGGCCCACCATTCCGGAAGCTGCATAAACAGCCGCAGTGGCTATGAAGCAGCTGAGTGACAAAGAAACCACCCACAGAAACCTTCCATAGAAGGTTCTCCCAGTGAGAAAAGATCACCTAAGGACATTAGCATTATTATTATTCCCCAACGCCAGGAATGGCACTAGGCTATCAGCATTCAACCACTCATGAGAAGTGTGAAAAATGCAGTTAAAAATAATCGATAAAATGAAGACAGACAATACAGACCAAAATTGGGAACTGGGCTTTATGAGCAGGTAGCCCATATAGCTAGACAAAAAGGACCAGACGACCTAAAGGTGATGTTGTCATAGTGGAGGTGGGACTCCATCTGTAAAACAGAGGGGAAGGGAGAGAGACTCATGCTGTCTCCCTCCCTCCCCCTCTCTAAGGACATTAGCATATTGAGGATGGCTGGGAATGGGAGGGGTTATATAGGGAAACTTCCCTGCAGCCTCTCACTTACGTCCAATCACCAGAAGGGAGCTGCATAGAACTCGGTCTTGATTTAAAGAAGCTGTGTCCTGTACTGTACCATAGGAAATTACATTTTACTTCCTTGCAACCATGGCAGCAATACTTTGTGTACATTCTCATTACCCCACTCAAGTAATTAGGCAAAGCTTGAAGTTTTAGGCATTCCCAGTAAGGTCCTCACATTTGCTGGAGGGAACCTATTCTGTATTTAGTAAGATACTCCCCTCCTGTCAAGCAGGCTTGCACATCTATAGCTATGCTGAAGGTATAGTGCTTCTCAGATAATGTGACTATAGTAGACAGACAATCCTGTTTAGCACACTATTTGAGGAAGTGTCTTTGTAGGTCTTGGTTTAGACACATGTAATTCCCTGCCTTCAAAATGTTGCTAAAATCTTGGCAATGTGTTTGAGTAAAACAAATATATTTGACAAAACACTCTTAACATGTAGAAAGTATGAGGGACTGGGCATGCCTTTGCACTGGCACTTACAGTGGTATGATCTGGCTTCTTAAAGCAGTCCTGCAACAAAAAAAAAAAATGCCACAAGTGGAGTTTTTGAAAATTAAACAGTCTTTTAGCAAAACAAAAAAACGTTTGTCCTATGCACCTGCCAATTTTTCATGCCAAGAGCAGAACAGGTTGTAAAGGACAGTGTAACTTCTTTGCATATGTGCAGGAGTTATATTGCCAGTGGCCATCTAATGGCCAAAGAAGAGCATCATGGGACCTGGAAGAAGCACTGGGGAAGATGGCTGAAGCCTAAACCTTAAGGTCCTGTTCACATGGTCATATTACAGCATGCACAGGTGTCCCATTATACACTTTTCCATTCACATATATTGGGACACAGCAGCGGCACAGACACAGCCACTGCTCCCATTTTGACATCCAAACACAAACTGTACAAGACATTCACTCAAAACCTTGCTGACACATTTCTCATACAATATAGGTGGCAGTGTGCAGATTTTATGCAACTGGTTAATAAAAAGCAAATAAATGACTACAAAGACGCAAGATTTTGTCTCTTTTAATAGTGACTTTACTGCAAAAATCATTACAAATTTCCTGAACAAATGTTATCTTTGTACCAGCGGCAAAATTTATCTCCCCTTATTCCTAAAACAGTCTTTTCCCACCCAACCTTTCGTTTACCCGCCCAGTGCGTGCCTGGAATTCAGACTTTACTTCTAAGGCTGAAAATAGTGATTAAACACATACCCGCCCCCCCATCCCCGAGGTTCTTTGGTTCAACAATAAAAAATATACACACAGAAAAAAAAAAAAATACACAAGACCACACAAATATTACAAAAAAAATATATAATAATCCTATTTGAAAACCAGAGTGACGTCTCACTTCTCAACCTCTGGCACTTAAAAGATTGAAATATTTAAAACATTTTAAAAATAGAATTTTATTGAGGTAATGATCTAAAGTTTTACAAATCAAGCCTACTGGATGATGGGGGAAAAAAAGATTGGTCCAGGACTTGACTTGCTCTGGACAATTGAAATCAATGTGTAGTCATTGTCTCCAGGTAGGCATCATTGCATCAGTTCTCTTGTATAAATTCAGTGTCTTATGATTGAGAGCTAAGATGGTTTATGAGGTATGTCAAAAAAGCACTAGATACTCTCGGATTTCACACAAACAGCAAATAAAGATCTTCAGGCCTTTTTCTCTTGAACATGCTAATCAATATCTCATGGATCCCAATAATGAAAATCATCTAGGTCAGGGTTTCCCAGACGTGGCATCAAGTGCCAGACTTGCCATTTCTTTTTCCCTAATAATGTGATTTCTTTTTATTTTGTCAATTACCCCTGGTAGGTTCTACATCAAGAAGACAGACAGGTCTCTGACAGGATGGCATTACCAATGTTTCAAAATAACCACCTAAGGTTTTGGTTTAAAAAGGAAATGTTTAGTGGCTCTTTGCATATTTATAATATATTATGAATAGGACTAAATCACATATTTCCAAATATTGCATTTGACCATTTTATAGCATTCTATCCTGCCAGCAGATGGAGTTCTGAATGCTTTTTTTTTTTACATGGTTAGCCATTGCAGCTGTGCCCTTGTTTCCTGAACTCCATCTCAAGATATACTCAGGGACTAGCTGACTGTTTCCAATCAGACAAAAAATGAGAGAAAAAAAAAAACTTCAAGGCAGTCAGACTGTGCGGTCTTTTTAGCTAGCCTATAGTGCTCCAGTAACCCTTTGCAATATATTAAATATTTCATTAAAAAAAAGTATATGATTTAATAAAAATATAAAATATTAAAAAAATTATGAAATTAAAAAGCAACTTTAATAAAAACACCAAAAAACATTTGTGTTGCTAGTTTTGAAAAAAGTAGGAAAGGGTTAAAAATGTTAGGTCATTTTATTTGCTGTCTGAGTACCATTGGGAAACTTCACTTCTTGCCCCTTAGACACCAGGAACTTAAAGGAAATCTGAAGTGAGGGAAATTTCCCTTCGTCATTTCGGGAACAGATGTCACCATTGAAGGGCTTTCCCTTTACATCTTGTTCTGGGAATAACTATCAATTTGGATTTCCCCTCACCTAGTGGTAACCAGTGCAATTAGTGTGTTGAATATCGCCAATGGGCACACAGACTGCAATAAAAAAAACTGACAGAGGCTCTTAACACTTCCTCACTGTCCACAACTTAAAGTTTTGCCTAGAGATATAATTTAACCACTTCAATACTGTAGGACATCCTTAGGTTTAATTGGTTATACAGGAATGATGCCTGCACTTGCAGGCATCATCCCAGTATCAATATTTATATCCGGCAATTCCCTATTCAGCAGAAGTGATTCAAGTGGCTTAACTGGGGGGTGATGGGGGGCATCCCGCCTCCTGCCACCATTCCCAGGCTCTGCGATCGGGGTGGCAGAGCCCGGGAGCAATGCAACCCGGCGTCATTACACAGAGAGAGAGAGAGGAACTGACATTGTTTCTCCCTCTCTGTGACCCCGGAAACTGGAAGAGACGAGGATTTCATCACTTCCAGTTCTGCCTCTATTTACCTAGCAGCCGATCAGAGCAATCTGTGATACCGTGTAACATAAAAAATTGCAACACCCATTAACACATATGTATATATATATATATATATATATATATATATATATATATATATATATATATATATATATATATATATATACACACACACATGCACGCACGCACACACACACAGTATCTCACAAAAGTGAGTACACCCCTCACATTTTTGTAAATATGTTATCTTTTAATGTGAAAACACTGAAGAAATGACACTTTGCTACAATGTAAAGTAGTGAGTGTACAGCTTGTATAACAGTGTAAATTTGCTGTCCCCTCAAAATAGCTCAACACACAGCCATTAACCACTTGCCGACCGCTGACCGGTGTCTGATGCCGACAAAGTGGCTGGATATCGTGACGATGGCTGCAAGATCCCGCACTGTGAGCACGTGCACGCCGCCGGAGGCACGCTCACTGTGTTCTGGGGTGGGCCGACTCGATTGCTGCCGGCTACCTGCGATGCCGCCCCCCCCCCCCCGCAGTGAAAGAACGGAGGTTTGTGTAAGTAAACCCGGATCTCTGTTCTGACAGAAGGGGGAAGGGCTGTGATCACAGGCTTCCTGTATATGGAAGCAGTGATCACTCCCCTCCCCCTGCCAGCCCAGCACCAATACAGTTAGAACACAGTGAGGGAACACAGTTAACCCTTAGAGCGCCCCCTCCAGGTTAACCCCTTTACTGCCAATGGCATTTACACAGTAATCAGTGCATTTTTATAGAACTGATCGCTGTATAAATGCCAATGGTCCCAAAAAAGTGTCAAAATTGTCCGACATGTCCTCTGCAATATCGCAGTACTGCTAAAAATCGCAGATCGCCGCCATTACTAGTAAAAAATAAAAACCCCATAAAACATCCATAAAGGCGGCAACTTTTGCGCAAACCAAACGCTGATTGCAATTTGTTTTTCCAAAAATATGAGAAAGACTATAAATCGGCCAAAACCGATGAAAAAAGTGTTTTAGCAAAAAGTAAGAAATTTGTTTGTTTGTTTTTTCAAAATTGTCGCTCTTTTGTTTCTAGTGGTGATCAGAAATGACACAAAGGGGATCAAATACCACCAAATGAAAGCTCTATTTGTGGGGAAAAAAAAGGTTGCAAATTTAGTTTGGGTACACCGTCGCACGACCGCGCAATTGTCAGTTAAAGTGACGCAGTGCCGAATCGCAAAAAGTGCTCTGGTCCTAAAGTGTGAAATCCTTCCGGGGTTGAAGTGGTTAATGTCTAAACCGCTGGCAACAAAAGTGAGTAAACCCCTAAGTGAAAATGTCCAAATTGGGCCCAATTAGCCTTTTCCCCTCCCCGATGTCATGTGACACATTAGTGTTACAAGGTCTCAGGTGTGAATGAGGAGCAGGTGTGTTAAATTTGGTGTTGTCGCTCTCACTCTCTCATACTGGTCACTGGAAGTTCAACATGGCAACTCATGGCAAAGAACTCTGAGGATCTGAAAAAAGAATTGTCGCTCTACATAAAGATGGCCTAGGCTATAAGAGAATTGCCAATACCCAGAAACTGAGCTTCAGCGCGGTGGCCAAGACCATACAGCGGTTTAACAGGACAGGTTCCACTCAGAACAGGCCTTGCCATTGTCGACCAAAGAAGTTGAGTGCAAGTGCTCAGCGTCATATCCAGAGGTTGTCTTTGGGAGATAGACGTATGAGTGCTGCCAGCATTGCTGCAGAGGTTGAAGGGGTGGGGGGGTCAGCCTGTCAGTGCTCAGACCATAAACCACACACTGCATCAAATTGGTCTGCATGGCTGTCGTACCAGAAGAAAGCCTCTTCTAAAGAGAATACAAAAGAAAGCCCGCAAACAGTTTGCTGAAGACAAGCAAGCAGACTAAAGACATGGATTACTGGAACCATGTTCTGTGGTCTGATGAGACCAAGATAAACTTATTTGGTTCAGATGATGTCAAGCATGTGTGGCGGTAACCAGGTGAGGAGTACAAAGATAAGCGTATCTTGCCTACAGTCAAGCATGGTGGTGGGAGTGTCATGGTCTGGGGCTGCATGAGTGCTGCCGGCACTGGGGAGCTACAGTTCATTGAGGGAACCATGAATGCCAACATGTACTTTGACATACTGAAGCAAACCATGATCCTCTCCCTTCGGAGACTAGGCTGCAGGGCCGACCCCAAACACACCTCCAAGATGAACACTGCCTTGCTAAAGGAGCTGAGGGTAAAAGTGATGGACTGGCCAATCATTCCTCCAAACCTAAACCCTATTGAGCATCTGTGGAGAATCCTCAAAATGGAAGGTGGAGGAGCGCAAGGTCTCTAACATCCACCAGCTCCGTGATGTCATGGAGGAGTGGAAGAGGACTCCAGTGGCAACTTGTGAAGCTCTGGTGAACTCCATGCCCAAGAGGTTTAAGGCAGTGCTGGAAAATAATGGTGGCCACACAAAATAGACACTTTGGGCCCAATTTGGACATTTTCACTTAGGGGTGTACTCACTTTTGTTGCCAGCGGTTTAGACATTAATGGCTGTGTGTTGAGTTTTGAGGGGACAGCAAATTTACAGTTATAAAAGCTGTACACAAGCACTACTTTACATTGTAGCAGTGTCATCACATGAAAAGAAATAATAAAATATTTACAAAAAATGTGAGGGGTGTCCTCACTTTTGTGTGTGTGTGTGTGTGTGTGTGTGTGTGTGTGTGTGTGTGTGTGTGTGTGTGTGTGTGTGTGTGTGTGTGTGTGTATTTTTTTTTTTTTTTTGAGAGGTTCTAAGTAATTTTCTAACAAAAAAAAAAGATTTTTACATGTATGTGAGAAGTGTTGGAATTGGCCCAATATTGAAGTGGCTAGGCAAGTATACATTTGGAAAACCTGACCACTTTGCAGCACCTGAAGGAAAGTCTGGGAAACACTGCTCTAGGTGGTTTCCAATTCAAGTAACCAATTAAAAAAGTAAAGTTCAGTTAGCATGATGGACGATCTCTCTTACTAGATTCTGTAACTGGTGCTTCAAGTATTTTCAAGCAGAAAAAAAAAACAAAAAACACATAAAAACAAAATGTACATTTCTGAGGTTAATAAAAACATGTGTAATAAATGTACGAGTCCTGGAAACATAAGATTTTTCAACTCAACTAAATATAACCTGCTGGTGTTTGTCACTATTTTACATTCCTACAATTAGCAGCAGAAAACTGACATTTTGTACCTGTCATGGATCATTGAGAATGTCCGGAATTTCACAGAAAAAAATATTTCTTTGTTAAGCTAAAAGGCAAATGACATGCCTACAGTGGACATGTTACTGATGGATTTCCATCTCTGGAACAAGGAATCAAACAGTGACAATAATATGTGGTTAGTATGAACAGTAGACCCATTGACTGGGAGGCCTTCATGTAAAGTCTTTGGGATAAATCCGCCACCAATGAATCTGCAGTTAAAACATATATATTTTCAAGTTATGTCAGAATGGAGAAGTGAGGAGTTCAAATGAAAAGGGGAAACAAGTTTCTAGAAAAACAAAATATACACTCTAGAGGTATGGTCTTATTTTCTAAAACCCTTTCTTACATCACCTTTCTACAGCCTACAGATGGTAGAGACTGCATGATGTGGGAAGCCCACTTGTTACCTTAATTTCAGTTTGAGAAGTGATTCTTGGCACTGGGGGTCAAAGTCCATCCATAAGGCTCCTGTAGAATGTCAGGCAGTAATATGGATAGCTCAAATGGCACCCAGGTTTCGTAATTGTGGAATACACAATCAGCAATTTGTTTTAATAGAAGGCTGTAAAACTAGCCAAATGCCATCAAAAATTAATCCTTTTCAAAAAAAAATGTTTGTTTTTAACACAGGAAAGCTCAAAAGAGGGACTGTGTGATAACATTTTCTTAATACAAAGACTTCCCAAAATGAAAGCACATTGGTGAAATTAAAGCATGAGGAATATCTCAACTTGACTGACCTAGAAAAAATTATTTTATGTGCGCCTTTTGACAAGTATTTCCAAATAATCTTCTACACCCCAGCCGCCTTTTTTTTTTTTTTTTTTTCTTTTTTTTTGCAACATCAATTAGTAGATTAACAAAACACAACAAATCAAGTAAAACAATCACAAACATGATTGAGTAATGCATTGTGCCTAGTCTAGGCACCAGGATTGTCATTAAGATGGCATCTGTGAGAATGTGCTATCTAAAACCCCCCACAGTGCGACATGGGACCATGCTGAGTTCTTATAAAAGCTGTGTATAGATGTGGTTCACCAACGTAGTACTACTATCAGCCTAAACCACCGATACACATATTCAGGGCCCAAGATTTGGAAATCTAGCAAATATATCTTTTACACAAAAGAAAAACTTTTTTTTTTTTAAGTTTTAAATTTTGCGTTTTTTATTACTTATTTTAGTAAGTTAACGTCTCTACACTGTAAATTCTAAAATTGTATAGTTTTAGATCAGATAAACCAGCATGTATTTGCATGGTCTTCATCTAAATTAGTTAAATAAACCTATAAATAGAACTTGCATACTGGATTCCTGAGTTTTGGGACATTAATCTAGCAAACAGGAGGGTATATGAAATGTAAGCTCATTATGGGAAATTATGTTAGCATCCATTTATAGATGTCACTGGACCTCAATATTAATTTTCTATACTTCAATAAGGCCTGCGCACCGGAAAAAAAATATAAACCTTACAAAGAAAACGCCTTTAACCTGGAACCAGAGACTTGACTTCCCCTGTAGTCTGGCAGTCATTGAAACCAGCCTGACTGCCAGGTTATAGGAGGTTTAAATTCTGACTCTGGACAGAAATCAGCACAAAACAGAGGTAGAGGTCAACAGACAGCAGAAATTGGCTAAAGTGGGAGAAGAGTCATAGAACTTTCCCAAACATTTGCCTTGCTCTTCCTATACTGTGCTCAAGCACGCCTACTCACGAGCCTTAGGTTCCAAATTGAATGAAATTTAAAGTAATTTAATAAAACAAAAATCAGTTTTCTGATTTCCTAACCAATTTGATTCTAGTGAAAAATTACTGTTTTGCTTTATCAAAAAGTCACACCTGTCAAATATTTATGATATCCTTTGTTCAGCAATTTTCATTTTGGCCTTCATATTTTCATATAGTCCATACATACAGACAACAGTGTTTCAGAACATTCTGATACTGAACAGATGTTACTGAACATGGTATCTGATGACTGCATCTGAGTTGAGCTGAGTTGAGGACACCTTAAGTTAGGTGTTTAGGCCTATTAAATTTAGAAGGCACAGCCTTTTCAAGGTAACATCTACCTTGGCTGAATTAAAAAGGTTTCTGAAAACAGAAGAAATCTCATTCTATATTACACACAAGCAGGAGGCATAATATATTCTAAATAACAGGGATTCTGTTTATGTAAGGGCAGTACCATTCAATAATTAGGATGGCCAACTGCAAAGGTAACCAAGTTTCTTTGTAGATAAAACAATTCCTCGAATATAAAAAACATATTGAACATGAGGTATTTGCAACTCTATAGTGTCAAACCAATACCACATCACATCAGAAGATACCAGGTATTAAAACATATTCAGGATGATTCTTTAAAACTTACTTCTGATTACAAGATAGAACTATGTGAAAAAACCCAACTCATCTTGGCTAAAAGTCCTATAAAACATCTACTGTCATAAGCACATCTTGAGGTTGTGTGACAGCCTGTAAGGAAGGAAGAAGATCCTAGAAGGGATGAGGTGGCCTTGGTAGAAACATCCATGTGCCAATTGCACATTGTAAGTCTCCAGCCTCCTTCCTGCCACCCACCATAAATGATCCAGATGAGGAAGCAGGTGTGAGATTAGCACCTCACAGAACTACAAGGAGAATGGGACAGCAAGGTCTGCTCACAAACACCAAACAGTAGGTAGGAGCTGAAGCTCAAAAGGCAGGTTTGCGGCTGGGTCTTTCCCAGATCTTTCTGCCCATCAGTGATATTGTGTAATGCTATCAAACATTGAGGTAAACTGGTTGTGTAACCTTTTATTAAGGTGAGGTAAATGGAGCTGAAGTCTTCCTGAAGCTGAGGTAGGTAAGGTTGTAACGCTTTCTCGCGGAGGAGGTAAGTAGTATCATGCTTATTCCCTCCTTTTCCAAATCTCTCCCTTGGTAGAGAACAAGGCTTCAGAGGGACCAGCTGGTGGAGGGTTCTGCTCCAGGGGTACCCCGGGAGGAAGTGGGACTCTGGGATGCTTGCGAAGTATTACTGCTGCTCCCACTCCCTCCGCTTTGCCCAGTATACCCCGCAATTAAAGGAACGGGCTTCTGAGCATATAAAATGCCTACAAAAGAAACACACAGAAGAGATCAGTTTAGGAAAAATTATATTTGTACAAATAAGACACATCATACGGTGCATTTTTAGTTTAAAAAGAAAAAAAAACACAAAATGAGCAGCACAAGTTTTGTAGTGTCAATAGCGAGCTAGGATCCAAAGTACATTAGAAGACACAATAAGGTAATAGAAATGGCAGCAACAAAAATGTACAAAAAACAAAAAAGTCATAGTACAAAAAACAAGATTCAAAAAACGTAAGACACAAACAAACAAAACAGCTTAACTACTTGCTGACTACCCACAGTACTTCTACTTTGGGAGGCTGGCACAGGCAGGCCGAATCATCTACATGTACGTTAACCAGCCTGCTGCAGGTTATCGGCGTGCATCGTGCCACTCTTGCGACAGCTGTGGCCACCAGACAGTGGATTGTGGTTCACGGTGATTGCTATGCAATCACATGATCACTATGCAATCACATGATCACTGTGTCAACAAAGCGGTTATGAATGAATTCATTCATAACAGTTGTATTTCCTATGCTGTAATTGGCCCACAGCCATCACATGGTACCTGGGCCACTCACAGCACCCTGTACCATGTAATTCGTTGTAGCCAATCACAGATCACTAGTAATTACAGCTGTCATGAATGCAACCTACAAAAAATTTGTTGTTACAATGATCATCATTGTAACAGCAAAGTTAAAAAAAAAAAAAATATCGGTCATAAGTAAAACCTTTTGCTTTTTTTTTTTTTTTGTGGTCTCGATTTTAATATGGCTAAATTGACACAGTGGCGCGTTGCACATAAATGCACAGTCCTCTTGCAGTCGTGACATTATTTCTTAAAGGAGAAGTATAGCCAAAGCTCGTTTGGCTGTACTTCTCCTAAGGATCACGAGTGCAATCCGTTTTGCACTCCTATGACCCGTTTTCACCATCAGTCCAGACACAGCGTCATCCCGACCACAGAGTCTGGATCTGCCAGGTGCCTGGACTGACACCCGTCTCAGTGAGCCACTGATAGCCCGAGGCAGCCACAAGGAGGGTAAAGAGCAGAGAGCTGTGACTCACAGTCTACAGCTCTCTGATCACAGAGCTGTGAAAAACGAGCGATCGGCTATGTTTGATCGCTCGGTTTTCAGTGTAGAGGCACCGGGGGACAGATGTAGCATTGGACCGATGCTGCATCCACCTAGGCAAGTATAATGGGGGAAAAACAAACATTTCCTTTACTTCTCTTTTAAGGGCGTCTCTTGCCAACACATGCACCCAAATGCATGGCAACAACTAATCAGTTTTAGTGTGGTGTGAGTTTTTAAAAAAAAAAAGAAAAAAAAAAAAAGATCAGGCAACCTGATCGGATATTGATTTTGTATGCTGATCCCTCTTTGAGCAACATACTGTATATCTTCAAGCTCTGCATTAAAGAGAATAAAAAAAAAAAAAAAAAAAAAAA
>BLSH010078479.1:68548-90056 GCA_018402905.1 Glandirana rugosa | reverse complement strand
GGGTCACCCTGCCGAACGAATCGGGAAGGGGACCAAAATGGGGGATCTCGCCCCGGGCCACCCGCACGGAACGGGTAAGATGCGGCGGGTCCCTGTGTTGGGGCCGGCTTCGCATCATGTTGGCCAGGTCGGGGAAAGTACAGAGCACAAAGACCCTCGATGCCCCGACCGGCTTCTTGATAGCAGATCATCTTGATTGCAGAAAAAAGAAAAAATAAAATAAAAAAGAAAAAATGGTCACAATAGGACCGCAGTTCCCATAGGGAAGCCAGGTCAACTCCTTGCAAACTAGGCATTGAAACTGGAGAGTCCTCTGTGAGGGGGGTTTTATTGTAGGAAAGGAGGACGGCCCCCAGGGGAGGGGCCAGCTGAACTCTTTCCCTGCCTAGTTAACTCCTGGTAAGACGAACATAAAACCCCACAAAGTCAAGAAGAGCTGCGTCTGTCAGTGAACGTAGGAGAAAAGGATCAGGCACTTCTTTTGTGTGAGCTGCACAGAAGCGCGCTTCATCGCACCTGCATTGGTATAAACTGAGCCATACATGCATCTCTGCAGATGCACTTGAACACCCAATGCAGTCGGATTGATGCAATTACTAAGCTGTATACTAGTTAAAGGCTTTGAGGTATACGATTATCTTGTTACAGAATAGTAGCTGTCCTATAAGTAGCAATTATGTGCCATCTCTTGAACACTACAATGTATTGTAGTATCAGCTAAGGTTACCTTCCTATGCGTACAGTCTTATGCGGTCATAAGAATCCCAAATGGCATTTTATATGCTGAAAAAGAAGTCTAAGGATTTCAATTACCTCTTAAAAACCACAATTATGTCATCACAAACTGTCCCAAAGCTTGTGAATAGTACTGGGTTGTGGAAATTACCCTCTCACATTATTTCCGGTGTCTGTAGGAGCACTGCAAAGTCTACATCTTCCATGATACAATCTCTGCATGCCTGACAAAGGAGTTCGGTGTAGCCCCGAAATGTTGCATCTTACTGCTGTGATGTAATTTTAACATTTGCAGGTTATCCTGAAGATCCATGGTGTGCTGGCAATCTGTGCTTTGCCTGCACGTAGTAAGGGTGCAGAAACAGTGGGCAATTTTAGGCAATCATGGGTAGGGCATGGACAGGGTTATGTGCATGACTGCACTGGGAGAAACCTTCCATTTGATGAAAGCTCCTTGTGTACAAAAGGAATCTACAGAGTTCATGTTATTCATTTTATTATGCACCAGAAAAAAAAAAAAAGTAAATTTCCCTCATTTGGTGCCTTTGAAATGAAATTATTTTCCCATTCAGTAGGATTGAACTCTACTGCCTTTAGTGACAGGGAAGCACTGGTGGGGGGTGGGGCACCCAGCTACTGATTTGCATGTGCTGCCATTCAAGTGAATGGCATTATCTTCACAGAAAATTGGCTGGGTGGGGAGAGATTGCAGAATGCTAATGCACCACCCACTCCATGATTACGCTCGTGTCGCCTGGAAAGAACTACCAGGTGACCAGACAGAATACAGCAGTGAACAGTTATCTTCATAGAAAATTGAGGCCCAGAAGCAGATTTAGATTCACTTGCACAATTTTTTTCTGGACACAGAGGAAAAGAAATACAAGTTTTACTATACATGCCTCATGCAGCCCTGTATTTTGTGCTGTCTGGAGTTCTGCTTTAATATATTTTCTAAAGGGTGGTAGAATGGAAGATCTAGCATTGCCCTCATGCTTTAACACTTTGAATCACTGAGCAAGTAGATGAGGAATTCTGACTCTCCTTATCTGCTTAATTGTTCTGAATCTGTGCACTGAAAAAAAGCAGCTAGGTAAAATGGGGATCAGCAATGGCGACCACCATTATTTTTTCGGTGATAAATTTCTTTTATGCTAGGCACCTAAAAATCTCATGCACCACTATCAAAGAAAGTGGAGCCAGAACTAATGCCACGTTTTACTGCTATGCTAGATTTCAATTGCAGGTTTTAGGCTTTCAAGTACGAAAACATAAAAGAGTCCCATTTTTATACTGCTCCCCACCCTACAATAGGCTGCATATTACCTGTGTACATAGTGCCATTAATTTCAATGGACATGTTGATACTGCCAGAGCCCAGATTGAGAGCCATGTCCTGCCGATCCTGAGTTGCTGAAAAAGCAAGAGGCATCAAATACATAAATTAATGGTGTGACATGAAAGGCAGACTTGTACAGAGTATTTATATATTCTTGATAACCATGATGCAAGTTTGTGAAAGTTAAGGTTACCTGCCATGGAGCGATACCCCCACTGACTCCTGTCTGAAAGCTACACAGATAAATCCAATCAAAAGTGTAAGTTCAACTTATATGTCACATTCCCAAACTTGATGCATCAAAACCATACTAATAGTGTAGGTGTGGGACTTAAAAGGCACAGCATTTTTATATATAAAAATATAGCATTTATTTGGAATATGCTAAAAATTAGACAATATTTCATTTCACATTACAAAAGACTACAATATACAATTTCATAAAACCAATCAATGTCAATACTGCAGTAGTTAGTGCATAATAGTCTTTACAGCTCAAAGTGTTTCTCGGACAAGGTCCTCTTCATCAGGAGCTATCAATACAGACTTTCTATAAATACCATCTAAATGGAATGAAAAATGTATTAATGATTGCATCGTAGCAACCTTTTAACACATTACATTGGAGACTCCCTCATGGCCAAAAGGTGAAGAAAGAAAGAAAAGAAAGGACTAAAAAAGCTGAGAAAAGTAAGGGGAAAGGGGGAAAGGAAAGAAAAGAAATTAGAAGTGGGAAAGGCATCCAAGCGTCAGGAAGGGGGGCCCACAAACACATACACCCATAGGAATCCCAGAGGTCCCTCTCCCCCTTCCCCTTCCCCTCAAACCATCAAACCTCCAATGCGGTCCTATTTAATATTTAAATTCATATGTCTCTCAGTTGAAACATTACATTCTAATTCAATATCTTATGACTTGACTATGACTACCCAAAATCCACAAAAACATTGTCGATCCCCCAGGGCGACCAAAAATTTAGGGTTATTTTGGTTTACTCCGAACCTGAGAGCAAGTTCGATTCCTTTTTGATGTCACATGTGATAAGTTTACCCTCTTATATCAAAGATACTCCCGATCTTTTACGTACGGAGTCACCCTTCCAGAAAAAGCTACCTTTGTTCCGATCGATGAGAAAGCATTGTATTCAAGCATCCCACATGACCATGGGTTACAAGGAATAATCTCATGTTTACAAACAATGGACAAACATCAGCATCCATTGAATCAATTTATATTGAGACTACTTGAACACATTCTATACAGTAATGTGTTGACGTATGCAGGCTCCCACTACCTCCGGGTCCAGGGCGTGGATATGGGGACCTCTTATGCCCCCTCATATGCCTGCCTATACCTGGGGGGGTGGGTGCAACAGCTTTTCGCCAGGGAGGACATGTTGTGGCACAGATACATCGAATTCAAACAAACGTTACCACGTGAATTGTACCACAACAGGGGTGGTCTATCTTACGACTTGCACCTGTCGTACGTTCTACCTGGGGAAGACGAAGCATCCACTTCACAAATGGATTCATGACCATGTATATTATGTGCCCAAGTTGGACGTCACATAGGCCTTAAACACAACTACAATACTTTGGGGCCATGAGTTTTATGGCATTAGACCATGTATGGGAGTACCCTGGGGGCGGGGGGGGTTATTTCGACAAACTAGTCTTACAACGTGAAACCAGATTATGTGTAGTGGCCTTTGTACAATAATTTCCTTAATAGTGTTTTCCCACAAATAGGGCTTTCTTTTGGTGGTACTTGATCACCACTGGGGTTTTTATTTTTTTGCGCCACAAAAAAAAAAAAAAAAGGCCGAAAATTTTGAAAAAAAAAAAAATGTTTTTATTTGTTAGAAAATTTTGTAAATAAGTACGTTCTCTCCTTCACACGGATGGGCCCTGATGAGGCTGCACTGACGGGCACTGATGAGGCAGCACTGATGAGATGACACTAATGGCCACGGATAAGGGACTTATATGCAACACTGATAAGCAGCACTGACAGGCACTGTTAGGTGGCACCGATATGCAGCACTGATAGATGGCACTGTGAGGAAGCACTAATCAGGAGTCACTGGCAGGGATCACTAATGGGCACAGAGTGCCATCCCTATTGGGACAGAGTGATCAGTTGAGATTGGACACATCTGATCTCGTGGTAAAGAGCCTCTGTCAGAGGCTCTTTTTCCACAATCGGAGTTGGGGAGTGTCAGAACTGATCGTCACACTGCGAGCGACCGCAGGTTATTTATCCGGCCGGAAGTCATATGACGTCCAGTGGAACCACCGCCCGGCGGTCATTTTGCTACAGGACGGACGTGAAGTGGTTAAATTGTGGTCTTGTGGACATTGTGTAGCAATAAAAATGCTGTATACTACTGTGATTATTAGTTTAAGTTCAATGTAATGATTGGTTTCTTTCCCTCAGGGCTGGAGCTGTGTCCCTTGTGCGCGCACAGGGGCACCTCAGTCGCCTGTTGTGCAAGTTGGAGGTGGGCAGATCCACCGACTGTCTGAGCATCCATTGATAGGCATGCGGGAAGCCACACCCATCCATCATGAGATGGCTTGTAGCGCAAGTGCAGTTCACCTTGAAGCTTCCGAGGATATCTTGGATTGGGGCCGCACAGCTGAATGTTGTATTCCGACCGTCAAGCCCTCAGCTGAGGCTGATTTGGGGGAATCACAGACATATAGTGTCTTGGGTGTCTCTGGGTCCCTCTCTTCCTCCTCCATGGTATAGGAATAGCTTTTTTGATCAATGGTATGGCGCAGTGAATACAGGTACAAACACCTCCATGAGAGGTTATTCTAATCTAATAGACCACTAAGGTGCCTGCTAGGCATTGATAAAAATGTGTCCATTCATTTACTTTGCAGACTTTGTCAGTTTGGCCCTAAATAAATCTTTATATTGCCATCCTTGAATCGTGCTGAGTCTTAAAGGTTTGTAGCCAGCAACGCTGTTTATATGATATGGAATTATTTCCTTAAAATCGATTAAAGAGGTTATATCCCCATTTTAGTGATTTTTACCTACAGGTAAGCCTATAACAAGGCTTAGCTACCTGTAGGTAAGATGAATATCTACTAAACCTGCATGGTTTTGGAGATAGTCACCTTGAATGCAGCTGCTGACATCAGCGGTGCATGCGCACTGAAGTTCCGGTGAAGGCCTGGTGTATAGCGCCGGACCTTGGCGGAATGATGGGCTCCCGCATGCAACCCTGAGGGGACCCCCGGACTATACTGCCATTATATTAATCTACGGTTTTTCTCATAAGAAATCAATGTTCACCTCCCATATAGGGAGGCATTATCTTTCACTGAACCTACCAGACCACATTTAGTCTATTGGAATAAAGACAGAAGTGTCGAAAAATTCCCTTCGCTTTAAGAAAAAGGTAAATTGCTTTATTCCTCTGCTTCAAAAAAAAAAGTCATGATATTGAATTAGAATGTAATGTTTGAACTACATGAGAGTTATAAAGTATATATTAAATAAGACCATATTGGAGGTTGGAGGAGGGGAAGGGGGAGAGGGACCTCTGGGATTCCGATGGGTATGTGTTTCCTGATGCTTGGATGCCTTTCCCACTCTCTTTTCTTTCCTTACCTTCCCCCTCACTTTTCTCAAATTTTTTAGTCCTTTTTCTTTTCTTTCCTCACATTTGCCCATGAGGGAGTCTCCAATGCAATGTGTTAAATAAAAGGTTGTTACGATGCAATCGCTGATAAATTTGTCATTCAATTTAGATGGCATTTATAGAAAGTCTGTATTGATAGCTCCTGATGAAGAGGACCTTGTCTGAGAAACGCGTTGAGCTGTAAAGACTTATGCGCAAACTACTGCAGTATTGAGATCGATTAGTTTTATGAAATTGTATTTTATTGTAGTCTTTTGTAAATGTGAAATGAAATATTGTCTAATTTTAAGCATATTCCAAATAAATGCTGATGTAATACTGAGCCTCTAGTTTCAATAAGTTCAGAGATTAACCAGGAAGGAGGATACAGGCTACACTTGCTGCATGCTTCAAGTGTCATTAAACCCAGACTATGAAAAACTCATTACAAGCCATATCAGTGTGTGCATATTCACAAAGCCACTAAAGCATTTGTTTTGAGTAAAGTGAAATATACCTGGTTAATCCTGCCTTCAGCTGTCCCCCCAGCTTTTCTGTGTGCTCAACTGCAGCCTTAGATTGTGTAGACCAGCTGGTGTTCTCTACTGAGTATTCTCCAGTTTCAGTTCGCTTCTAACCTCATTTGTTCCTATTTTTTTTAATCTGTGTATCCTATATGACTATATAGTCATATATGTTGTACACACACCTCCTCCTCCCTGTCCTCCTATTGCTAAATGCTATGAGGGTGGAGTTTAGTATGCTGAATAATTATGTTCACTAAGAAATTCACAAAATACTTAGCTTTAATATAGATCAATATTAAACATATCCAATATAATTGCTAAATAACTGTAAAGTAAAAAAAAAAAAAAAATGGCCTTAGATGCAGATGCCGCCTGAACAAAATGAAAGCTAGTGTCAGTCATCTTTGACTCCGCTTACACCATATTAATACACAAAAAAATACACATTTGAGGTTCAATAAAGGTTTAATGGGAGCTGTAAAACAGTTATTTGATATTGATAATCTAATTTAATTTTGGCTCCTCTGAAACTTTTTTTTTTAGTCATGTGACTGGCACAGCACCAATCAGGGCTGGCCAGACAGACTCACACTGTAGAAAGCATACATCAGCAGAGTAATAGAAGCCCCTCAAGCATCTTTCACTGCAGATGCCAAAGAATAGGGAAAGGTCAAGTGACCACACAACAGTGCTGCAGGAATAGGGTACTTTGAGGATTAAAAACAAAATAAAGTGGCATGATATATATATATAATTGATGTCATTGAATCATGGCAATAAGCACTTCTCCATTTGATATCACTTTATGCTCCATTTACACTTGTAGGACTACAAAGTTGCGCTGGCTTTGGAGTGCAACTTGGATACGATTTTAGCTTTGACCAGTGATAATGGACAACTGTTGCATTGTATAACATTCAGGTACAACATCTTTCATACTACTTCTGACGGTTAACATTGAAGTCTATGGCCCTCAAGTTGCAGCAAAGTGGGACCAAAGTAGTGCATGAACTACTTTAAAATCGTTGCAACTTTAAGTCGCACATATATGAATGATTATCATTGCAAAATATGGGGAACTACTTGTCATGCAACTCTGATGTCCAAAGTTGCACAAGTCACACAAGTGTGAATGGAGCCTTAATTTAGGTCAGTGTCTCAAAAAGTACTGAAGCTCTACATCTTCTGGTTGATGCTCAAATAGCTCCAAACATGAAGTATGAGGAAAACAGAAGTAAAAAAATGCTATGTAATGCTTTTAAGACCTACCTCAAAGGCTAGAGCGAACATTTAGTGTGGTGTTGATGCTCTTCTGTATCCCCACTCTACATACACGGCTCCTCTAAAAGGCTATTGAGAGGCACTTCGTCATGATGTATTCTGCTCTGAAATCTTTCCCATACTATACACTCAATTTAGCCTTACAAAAGAATAAGGTCCTTTGTTTTCAAGCAAGTGGCTAATGTTTTAAACTTCATTGGACTAAAGCTGGAAATAACTATTGAAAATAAAAGTTGCACCTGAGTATAAGCTCTGGGAATTCAGCCTTGTGTTTACAGGCTTACAGGATTCTCAAAAAGTCTTTGATAGTCGAGAGAAAACGCAAAATAGATGAACTTGGAGAATCAATCAGTCCCATTTAAAAAACATATACATAGATGGTTGTGAAAGTCGCATGCTCGGTTTCATAAATAGACACATTATTACAATACAAGATTTACCCCATAGTGTATTTTACAAAGGGGGGGAAAAACAACAACCTTTTGCAGTATTTTACAGGAAAAAAAAACAGGATATCAAAACTGAATGTTGAGAGAATAATTTAGACCCCTTTCACACTGGGGCGTTTTTCAGGCGCTTTTGTGCTAAAAATAGCACCCTTATAGTGTCTGAAACCCCCCCCCCCCCCCCATCCACCCCAGTGTGAAAGCCTGAGTGTTTTCACTGGGGCGGTACGCTTGCAGGACGTTACATAAAGTCCTGCAAGCATCTTTGGGGGCGGTGTGTTGAGCGGTGTATACACCGCTCCTCCACCGCCCCTGCCATTGAAATCAACGGCAAGCGCTTCTGAAGCGGCTGCACACCCACTCGGAAGCGCTGCGCGCCGGCACTTTTAACCCCTTGTTGGGGGGGTGGGGGGTGTTTAAAAGTGCTGTGCTCCCGCCTGCATAGCGGAAAAACTAGCAGCGCTTTACCGCTACCGCCCGCCCCAGTGTGAAAGTAGTGGTAGTGTAAGCGAAAAATCATTTCAATACTTGCAAATAACATTACTTAATCCATACTTACTTAGAAAAGGTGAAAGCGTTGATGAACAAAAGCTGACCACAAACCAACTCCACATACTACCAGCATACGTTGGTGTCAATGTCAGCCACATATTTATGAAGCCATAAACACTGGCCTTTTACTCCAAGCTCATATCAAATATTTTTAAATATACGGCAATATGCCAAGGAGTTCTTGGTGTATTACAATGCATGAGATCATGAATCACTTACCCTTCCCATTAATCTTTAGTTTCATAGGTATCTGTCGTGCCATGCTTAAAAGATTGTGTTGGAGGGCTTGCTGCATGAGCCTTTGCTGCTCTTCCATTGGTGTGCGTGCTATTCGCTTCTCAAGGGGTTCGCCTGTCTCCAGCCTTTCCTTCAGCTGCTCTACTGAAACTGATCGCATCCCTGTAGGGGTGTGCTGTGCACTTATGGGCCCAGCAGCTATTGCCATCCGATTAGGTAACATGCCTGCAGGACTGTCACCTATAACAGAAAAACGTGTAAAGGTTAGCACAGTTGGTCGTGCAAAGCTTCGTACTAAAATCCCACAATCACAAAAATATAATTATTATAATATATATGGTGGGCCATTTATATGGATACACCTTGATACAATGGGAATGTTGGTGATATTAACTTCCTGTTTGTGGCACATTAGTATATGTGAGGGCGGAAACTTTTCAAGATGGGTGGGGACCATGGCGGCCATTTTGAAGTCGGCCATTTTGAATCCAACTTTTGTTTTTTCAATAGGAAGAGGGTCATGTGACACATCAAACCTATTGGGAATTTCACAAGAAAAACAATGGTGTGCTTGGTTTTAACGTAACTTTATTCTTTCATGAGTTTTTTACAAGTTTCTGACCACTTATAAAATGTGTTCGATGTGCTGCCCATTCTGTTGGATTGTCAATGCAACCCTCTTCTACCACTCTTCACACACTGATAGCAACACTGCAGGAGAAATGCTAGCACAGGCTTCCAGTATCTGTAGTTTCAGGTGCTGCACATCTCGTATCTTCACAGCATAGACAATTGCCTTCAGATGACCCCAAAGATAAAAGTCTAAGGGGGTCAGATCGGGAGACTTTGGGGGCCATTCAACTGGCCCACGAAGACCAATCCACTTTCCAGGAAACGGTTCATCTAGCAATGCTCGGACCTGACACCCATAACGTGGTGGTGCACCATCTTGCTGGAACGATGTCGGTGATAGGGAATTGCTGGCCATCAAGTCGGCTTTAGAGGAATGGCGGTACCTCCTGGAAGGAGCAGCTCACCCGGTATTGGTTTATACTGACCATAAAAAAACCATATGCTATGAAGATACGAGATGTGCAGCACCTGAAACTACTGATACTGGAAGCCTGTGCTAGCATTTCTCCTGCGGTGCTGCTATCAGTGTGGGAAAAGAGGGTTGCATTGACAATCCAACACAATGGGCAGCACATTGAACACATTTTATAAGTGGTCAGAAACTTGTAAATAACTCATGAAAGAATAAAGTTACATTAAAACCAAGCACACCATTGTTTTTCTTGTGAAATTCCCAGTAAGTTTGATATGTCACATGACCCTCTTCCTATTGAAAAAACAAAAGTTGGATTCAAAATGGCCGACTTCAAAATGGCCACCATGGTCACCACCCATCTTGAAAAGTTTCACCCCCCTCACATATACCAATGTGCCACAAACAGGAAGTTAATATCACCAACATTCCCATTTTATTAAGGCATATCCATATAAATGGCCCACCCTGTATAGTTCAAAAAAAGTAAGTAAAATGAATGTGATTTGAACTGTCAGTTAAGACTAGATCATAAGGTTTTGTTTTAAGCAACCATACAAATTTAGGCTAGGAATTTAAAAAGTGGGGGGTGGGGGTTTACATTTTTTGTACGCACCCTAGGAAAGGCTGTTGCCATGCAACCCCTGCCAACTACTCATTCATTCTTAAAGCAGAGGTCCGCCGCAAGCCACCACTCCTTTAAACATTAAAAGTCAGTAGCTACACATACAGTAGCTGCTGACTTTTAACTTTAGGACACTTGCCTGTCCTGGAGTCCAGTGATCTCGGCACCACCCACCAATCTTCAGAACGGTGGGACAAGTGTGGCCACCGCCAATGAGACTAAGGGAACCTGGAAGTGTAGCCATTCGGCTTCACGGCCGGACCCCTACTGCGCATGCACGAGCCGACACTGTGCTTTCTCATTGGAGGAGGAGGAGGAGGAGGAGGAAGCCCCGGCTGCTGATGGCCGCAGCCCTGGGCTCCAGGATGTGTGGAAACTAAAGACAGTTGTCCTCTTCCTCCTCCCCCCGAAAGGTGCCAAATGTTGATTCCGACCAGCGGAAGTTCCACTTTTGGGTGGAACTCCGCTTTCACCACGTTTAAAGCAGATGTATTTTTGAATAAGGTGTGAAACAAAGAAAAAAAAATTGACAGAGGTTTTATTTTTTGGAGTCTCTGCTGAAGAATTTCCTCTCCATGTCCTGTTGACAGTGGTCACCAAGTTAACAGAATGCTAGAATACAGGTTTATACTACTTTTTTTGTCAATACATAGAGGAGAAAGGGAATTTCCGTTACTTTCCAGTGACAATGGTTACCAGGACATAAAGGGTGGGGATATCTCGCCAAAGTCCATTGTCAGAGTTTATATTTACTTTAAAGGAACTGGCTGATCTACAACCACAAGGTGTTCCCACAAAAGCAGCAGAGGAAAAAAAAAAAAAAAAACTGATCTTTGTAATTCTTTTTTTAACCACTTGCTGACCACCCCACACAAATTATATTATAATATATACACACACACACACACACTGCGGTGCGGTGGCTCCTACAGGCGAAATAACGTACCTGTATGCTTTCGCCTCTTCCAGGTCTGGGCATGCATGTGCACCACCGGTGACCAGCTCCCACAGCAGGAGCCAATCAGCGGGTATGGTGGACCCCATGTCTGCCAGGACCCGCTCGTTCACGAAAAAGGAAGAACGGCGGTCTGCCTATGCAAACAAGGCAGACCGCCATTCTGCTAGTAGAGGAGACAGATCCGGTGTTCCTGCTAAGCAGGAACATGCTTCTCTGTCTTCTCAGTTTAACCACCCCCCCCCCCCCCACAGTTAGAAAGCACACCCTAGGAGCACATTTAATGCTTTGACTGCCCCTGATATAAACCCCTTGGCCCTGCCAGTGTCATTAGTACAGTGACAGTGCATATTTTATTAGCACTGATCACTGTATTGGTGTCACTGGTCTCCAAAAAGTGTCAGTGTCTGATTTGTCCCGCTATAAGTCGCTGATTGCTGCCATTACTAGTAAAAAAAAAAAAAAAAAAATTCCATTTGTAAACATTATAACTATTGTGCAAACCAATCAACAAACACTTCTTGGGATTTTTTTTTTTTTTACCAAAAACATGTAGCAGAACACATATTGGCCTAAACGGATGAAGAAATTAGTTTTTCCATTTTTATATTGGGTGCGTTTAATAGCAGAACGTAATACTGTGTTTTTTTAAAAAATTGACAGTCTTTTTGTTAATAGCGCAAAAAAAAAAAACCACAGAGGTGGTGATCAAATACCACCAAAAAAACCTCTATTTGTGGGGGAAAAAAGGACATCAATTTTATTTGGGTACGTCACAGGACCGCACAATTGTCAGTTAAAGTAACACAATGCCGTATCAGAAAAAAATGGCCTGGTAAAGGGGGGGGGGGGGGGGGTAAACCTTCTGGAGCTGAAGTGGTTAAAGAGGGGAAAAAAAAAAAAAGTCTTATTGTATTAAATTTCAGGATAACAAGTTTGCTAAAGACATAGTATATACACGTGCTATTATTCTACAGACACCAGGGGGAGCTGCAGGACAAGGCATCAGGATACTTGGGCAACAGATTTCACAAAACATGGTTTTTATGCACCAGCTAGATTTCCCCTTTTCCACAGCAGACATCTGACCTTTCTTCAGCGGCGTTGTTGGGGTCATACGAGAAGTTGGGTGCACTCCAAGCATGGGCACAGGAAGTTTCGGAGCTGCCAAAAGTGGGTTAGGCCCTCCTGGAGTGGGGGAATAGTTAAAGGAAGAAGTGCCATAACTTGGTCGCCTTCCTTCTCGTCTATTTCCATCTATAGCAGCTTGCAACTCAGCCGGAGAGCTAAGAGACTTCTTCTCACACTCGTAGAGATAAAGGTACTTCATATATCTGGAAGATTTAAAAGCAGGGTGCACCAAATGAAAATCACCTCCCCTTCACCTATGAGCATAAACATCTCACACATCCAGAACACAACTAGTTGCCCATACAGGGCAGACAGAGGGATAAATAAATGATTGTGAAAGCAAACAGTGACAGAAAGTCAGGTAAAAGCTGAGAAGACACAACCTTGGTTCCAATACACAAGAGTCATTTTATGCAAATGGTAGGAAACAAAAAGGACAAGAAAACTATGAGCCAAAATGAAAACCATAAAAATAGCAAAAGTTAATCTTCACAAGAACAATATTCTACTGGGAACAAATACTTACTGTGTGCGCAAGGTGAAGGCAGCGCTTGTAATGGAGGTTGGTAGGTTCAGGCCCTTTGTGATCTCCCTCCATATTTTCTTATTGATTACCTCTACGAGCCCCCCTTTCTCAGTTACAAGCTTGTAGAGCATATAAAGGTCCAGTAGCTGTTTGGCCATGATGGGAATGCGGCTGATCGGTGTGCCTGGATGGAATCAAATAATAAAAAAAAAAAAATGAGCATTTTAATATTTCAGAGAACTTTTTGAAAGGAACATCGTAAAGAGGAACTGCAGTCTGCTCACATAATTTGTAATAAAAACATATTTGCCATTCTTAAGCTTCCCTCCAACCACTTTGCATATTTTATATATACTGTGATTCTGTACTTGCCAAACATATGCTGCAGAAATCTCCCTCCACTGCATCTGGCTGCAATCGTTTTAACTGTGGGCAGCTGAAGCTGCTGCCTGTTCACTTCCTGGATTTACACAGACACACAGCTCCAGCTCTGCAGCTCTCATTAGCCCTCTTATGACTCACCCCCCCCCCTCCTGGCAAACTCTCAGGGGAGGGAGGGGGAGGGGGACAGGTACAGTTTAAAGCGGTTGTATCCCCTAAAAAGGGATTTTTACCTACAGGTAAGCCTATATTAAGGCTTACCTGTAGGTAAAATTAATATCTCCGAAACCTGTACGGTTTAGGAGATATTCCACTTGCATGCAGCCGCTGACGTCAGCAGCACATGCGCAGTGATGTCCCAACGCATAACGCCGGACCTTGGCGGAAAGACGGGCTCCCATGCGCAAGCGCGGCAGTGACATCTCGCAGCTCCAGCCACTCATAGCGGTGGAGCCGTGAACCCAGAAGGATCCACCGAGAGAAGATGGCAGCTCCCTCTTCAGGGACTGGGCGGCCCCGTCGGAGCTTTGTTCTGAGGTATTTCATAATGAGCTAGTATGAGGTGCATACTAGCTCATTATGCCTTTGCCTTGCAGGTAGTATTTTTTTTTTCAGGGGGATACAACCGCTTTAAGCAGGTTACCCCTGACTGCTGCCCCAGGTTTCCTGTGTCAGGGTGGCTCCTCCTCTCTTGCAGCACCCTATGGAGCCACCGCTGCATGCAGTGAATAGAGTTGTGTCTCTTCCTGCACTGTGTGCACCAACAGAAACACACAGTCCCTTTGTCACATAGCCCTTTAGTCACACAGCCCCTTAGTAGAAAGACTGCACTGTCCTCTGTTAAATCGTGCTGTGAAGACCAGAAGATCACAGGTTTTTTTTTTACCTTAAAAGGAGTTGTAAAGGCAGTTTTTTTATCTTAATAAATTCTATGCATCAAAATAAAATAAAAAACTGTAGCAGAACCCGCTAATTACTTACCTGAGCCCCATCTCTCTCCAGCGATGTCCATGAATGTCTTAGATGTCCAGGATTCTCCTGCGGATTGGCTGAGACACATCAATGGCGCCATTGGCTCCCGCAGCTGTCAAAGTCAGTTAGCCAATCAAGGGAGAGAAGAGGCGAGGCCGGGGCTCTGTGTCTGAATAGATACACAGAGCTGTGACTCAGCTCAGGTGCCCCCATAGAAAGCTGCTGGCTATGGGGGCACTCGATAGGAGGGAGGGGGCAGGAGAGCACAAGAGGGACCTGAGAAGGGTCCAGGCTGTTCTGGGCAAAGCCAACTGCACAGAGACGTTAAGTATAACATTTATATTATTTAAAAGAAGAAAAAAAAAAAAAAAAAAAAAAATAGTACCGTACTTTATAAATCACTTTAATGTATTCTCTTCATTAGGGTAAAGAAACCTTCTGCAGCATTCAAAGCCCACCTAGACAAGGAGGTTCGAGAGCTAGACCGCACAAGTGCCCCCTATAGAAAGCGGCTTTTTCTATGGGGGCACTCACTGAAGAGGAGGAGCGCCGAAGGAGGACCCCAGAAGAGGAGGCTCGGGGCTGTTCTGTGCAAAACCATTGTACAGAGCAGGCAAGTATGGGATGTAAGCCATTTTAATTAAAAAAAAAAAAAAAAAAAAAAAAAACACAACAAAGCTTTAATATCACTTTAATGACAGCCCGTCCAGTAGTACATACATTCACCACTCTAATCAGATGCCAACAGCAAAGAAAAAGACACTACTGTTGAGTATGAGGAACGAGACTGCCATTCCACCCATGAGTAGGTGCTTAGGTACTGACCCTTGAGGCACATGAGGGGCTGAAACGCTTGCATGTGCAAATGTGCGATTTGGAGCTTTAACAGGGCTTTTGCTCCTCACTCCTTTGGGCAAAAGGTTCAGCGGGGAGATGGGAAGATATGCATGTGCAGCTGCTGAGGCCAGAATTGACATGAAGCCGCAACTCTGTTCTGCATTGCATCAATGCACAGGTTCACTTTAAAGAATTTTATTCCCGTGTTTTCCACATATTGGTAAACACAGTAGTAGCACAAGGGACGTTACCATCAGCATCATTTGTCCCTTATGCTGCTGTCTTCCAGTTTAGTAGAAATCTTCCTCCTACAAGAGGAAGCTGAGGGAGCTAGGACAGGTACTTTTTACTTATCAAGAGTGCCTGACTTTGCTACCTCCATTTCAGATCTATAAATAAATTCTATAGCTTCCATAAAAAAAAAATTAAAGATCTCTAAATGCAAGGATCTGCAAGATGAAGGAAAGGTCCACCTCCATTCATAGATCATGTTTCATTCACAGAAGTGATAATACATCTTCTATGAATGGAGGACTTGAGCAGAAAGTGAGAGCATAGTCCAGCTATATTAACCCCTGCCACACCAGAAGATTAAAGCGGAGGGGGTGGGGGATTAGACTCTTAGATTAGATTGATAAAAAAAAGTTTTTACTTTTAGTTCTGAAAAACGTATTATAAAACCACTATGTATTCACTTTACAGATTATGTGATCACTGTAAAATGCTTTGTCTCTTGTACAATCCTGTTTACCTCCACCACTGACCAAAGGCTGGACAAAATTGGTGTATGGCCTTGTAAAAAGGAAAACTTCAGATCTGCTGAACTGAACAAGGAACCTATCCTTGGGTCTATAAATTACCAACTATATCCAGAGACATTCCACACAATGAATCGACCTAACCAAACATAATGTCAGCCAAGCACAGAATCACTCCGCAAATTCTTGCCTGCTCCATGTAGCAGTCTAAAAATATGTCTGCTTATTGCTTAGCCTTAAACCTATATACTGACATCTGTCACAAAGAAGACACTTGCAAATTCCCATTCATTTTATTGGTATCTGCAGCCATCACATTCTATGAACCCCAGAAGTCCCTTGTGTAAGGAAGCCATCTGACCCCAATGGCACTAATCATGGGGAGTGTCCTATGACAGTCATCCATCACAGAGGTGACAGCATCTAATTCCTGTAGCCAAGATGGGAGGGCTAACAGTTTCATGGACTGCCTTCTGTCTTCTCTGTCCCTCATTATTTTCAGACCTGGGGCTTGTGGGGGAAGGGAGGGTGTGTGACAATCACAGCTGTGGCTTGGCGTCACTAGGTATATTCAGCTTGCTGCTGTCTGTGTACTTTGTACTGTACACTCACACATGACAAGCACTGAGGGTATTAATTAAGGTAGTAAACATGGTTCAACTGTTATATTAAACACGCACATATACACATATATATATATATATATATATATCCTTTAGACACCATAACTCATGGAAGGGTTTGTGCTGATGGAATGTCAAGGCTCAGCATACTTGAAGCATTGTGTTCTCTTACAATAATATCAGACAGGAAATAGGACAGATTTATTACAATACCAGCATACCTGCATAATAATAGCAGCATACCATTGCACTAAAAACAGTAAGGGAATTTATTGGTGATTTCAGACTGCACAACACAGAATAAAATGGATATGCTGTCACGTTTTCACTACACTGTAAATATGAAAGCATATTGCTACAACGATAAGATTTTATCACGGATAAAAGAATCAGTCTCTCTAAGACAGAAACAAACATCAAAGAGCTTAGCAAAATAAGCAACTTCCTTAATGCACAGCAAGTTGCTTAATTAGGTAATCTGCAACCTATGTGCTGAGCTATACAAATTACTACGGTCATCTTTTTTTCTGAAAGTCTTGCCCAACGTAATACCCTGCATGGCAAAGGAAATAAAATCAAGATGACCTACAGTAAGTCAGCCCATGAAAAATTTAAAGGAAATCTATGTTGCAGGGAATACAGAGGCTGCCATTGTTGCCATCCTTCTGAAAATGTTATATATTAGGCAGCCCTTGGTATCACCATCAATGACCAGAAACAGCTAGCAAATTTGCAGGAAGTCAGGGAAACTGATCTGAATACTTTGAATACTTGCTTTGAGTCAGTGATTAAACTATCTGCATCAGCATAACAACCAAATAAGCAAGATGAGCTGGCCATACACTACTACATCTTGTTCAGCCTGCAGGGCGAACAGAAATCTAACAATTTCCTTCATCCACACACGTCAAATGGATGAATCCCCCCGTTGTATTATACTATGAAAACCGCTTGCAGCAGCTGTCAGAACACCCAAACAGGGCCTGCAGCTGATTAACTGCAGATGCTTTTCAACAATTTTAAGATCGGCTCCTTTGACAAAAGTCAATAGAGTAATTGACTTGTCAAGCCAGCAGAGCCACCGTTAAAATGTCATCAGATTCCTCCGGATCCATCAAAATTCTAACCAGCTTTAAAGTGGTTCTAAAGCCTCAATATTTTTACCTTAATGCATTCTATGTATTAGGGTAAAAAACACCTTCTCTCCTGCAGCTCCCCCCCAGCCATCCCTTATTCTTACTTAAGCCAGATCCGATCCAGCAGTGTGCACAAGAGCAGTGGCTCTCACTGCTGTCTCCCCCTTGCTGGAGCAGGGAGGGGGGCAGGGAGAGGCCAGGTTGCAGTCTGTGGCAACAGACGCAGAAAGGGCGACTTGAGAGCAAGTGCACATGGGTGCCCCCATGGAAAGCATCTTTCCATGGGGGCACTCGCCGAAGAGGGGGACCTAGAGCGCCAGCGGGGGACCCCAGAAAAGGAGGACCGGGGCTGCTCTGTGCAAAACCATTGCACTGAGCGGGTAAGTATAGCATTTTTTTTTGTTAATTAAAATAACAAAGGTTTAATGTTACTTTTTTTCACCAAATGTTTCTATAAGGACACCAAGGGCCCACTTCACACCCCGAAGCACTAAAGCAATGTACATGCGCTGCAGGGTATCACAGTACACTACAGTGTGTTGTGGTGTGCTGCAATACAAATATGACAGATCGGATTTTCAGTTCACTGTGGTGCAGTAACAAGTGTGTGTTATTTGCACCACAATGAACTAGTTAAGTGTGAATGGACCCTTAAATGCACTGTAACCTGACCTACCTGTTTGTATCTAATGATGCAAAAGACGCAATCAATTCTTGATATAATTAAGCAGTGCAGGGATTATTATATAGTTCCAACAGTTTGCACCACTTTTTACAATATAAAAGACAATACAATTCAATACAAGTGTGTTAGGAGGGCCCTGCCCCCAAGAGCTTGCACTCTAATAGGGAGGAGCTAGTGGAACAAAAATTGAATAACTGAGGGATGAACAGGTGAGAGAAATAAAAGATTAAGTTGTTAGCTGAAGGCAGGATACCCTGTCTCAGCCAATGAGGAAAGGGAGTCCTGGGACAGCCAAGGCTCTCATGCACATTGATTGATCGAGAGGGGGCTCAGGTGAGTATAAGGGGGTGGCTGTGCGGGGAGCAGCACACAGGTTTTTACCTTCATGCATAGAATGCATAAAAGTAAAAATCCTTCTGCCTTTATAAACATTTAATGCATGTGATTATCAATTAAAAATTGATCCATTTATTTTTTATATGCAACTAGTGTAGGTAGTTCAATTTGTATTCATATGGGCATCCTGACAATCCTCGTATTGTAGATTTCAGACTGGGAGAGGGAGGAGCAGGCAGGGCTGGTGCAAGGATTTTTGACACCCTAGGCGAAACCTCATTTTGTTGCCCCCTTGGCTCCACCCCTGACCCCACCCCCTTTTTCCTGGCCATCCTGATCAGCGCCCATCAAATGCAGCTTCACCTGTGCCCATCAAATGCAGCTTCACCTGTGCCCATCAAATGCAGCTTCACCTGTGCCCATCAAATGCAGCTTCACCTGTGCCCATCAAATGCAGCTTCACCTGTGCCCATCATATGCAGCTTCACCTGTGCCCATCAAATTCAGCCTCACGGGGGATGGGGGCGGAGGGGGAGTATTTGGCAGATCAGTCACTATTTCATTATCTCAGTCAGACAGTGTCAGTTTTTACATGAATCAATGCAGAGCGGCCAGTGACAGATCAACAGTGGCCAGGCGCCCCTAGGCTGCAGTGCGCCCTAGGCGGCCGCCTACTCCGCCTAGTGGTAGAGCCGGGCCCTGGGAGCAGGCCTAGGAACCAAAATAAAACAGATAACCCCATCGATCCTGCTGCTGGCCTCCATCGCCAACTGTCTGGCAGCAGGAGGTGCCCAAGCAATAAAGCAAAACTGCAGCAGAGAAATGCCTGGTGGCCAACCTAGATAGGCTATCTGAAAGGGCTGAGCAAATTCCAGGACTAGCTGGGCAAAGTTACAATTATTTTGGCAGGTAAAAAATCCCATATGTATTTCAACTGTGTAATTAGCTGCTTGTTTGGATCTGTAACAAATATACAAACCTGTAATCAGACTTATTTGCATAAGAGACACAATGTAATGGAGGAAGGTAAATATGACAACCAGGAAACTATCATTTGCAAAATTAAAAGTAGCCATGATCGTCTCCATGTCTCTCAGGAAAGGTTTTTTGTTTTTTACATTTCCAGCTACAAGTGATGCTAATAAATCTTTTGTTACCAATATGGAAAAAAAATATTCATTCAACTTAACATTCCACTGAATCAGGAAAGGTTGTTTTGAAGGCACATGCCACTGAATGTTTTTTTTTTTTTTTTTTAGGCCAACTTTTTTGCTTATATGAGCTGCACATTTATGACCAGGCTTGGAAACAAAACACATAAAACATATGAATCTGTCAGACAGGACTGCTCTAAGATCATGGGGATATGACGTGCTTTTTCTCTGATACACCCATAGCTACAGGATGAGTGGCGCTCAGAAGGACCTGAATCCACACATTCAAGTTTCAAATTTCCTCTGCATAAATATAATCTACATAAAGGAAGCATGCCTGCTACTACTCCACTGGTGTTTCATGATAGACTCCTTTCAATTCCCAGGAAGGAAATCAGACTTCAGATGCATATCACACCAAACAGGAGCTAATGGCTTCATTAATCACATTCAAACAACAGATTCCACCCCCTACCAACAATTCACCCACTCCTGTCTGCTTCCCACTGGTATTTCTCCCCTCCCCCAGCACAAACAGCTTCCTCAATAAACGATAGTGACAGGTCCTCCAAAGCTGATCAGATTTCAAGATCTGTAAAACAGGGAGGAGTCCTAGCAGTGGTGTCCAGCAAGAAAAAGATTTTAGAGTTCAATAAGATAGGCCTAATGCACACTGGACGTTATAAAAAAGCCAGTAACATTAGTGGTGGAAAGCAGTAGCTGTAGAGTGAGTTTTTCAGCGTTTTTGTAGGTGTTTTCCAACTGTAGAGGTTTAAACTTTTTTTTTAAACAAAAGCTTATGGCTCAAACCGCTGAATAGCCACGTTTTTCAGCTTTTTTCAGGATTAGGTCTCATGCACACAGGGCGTTTGACTGTTTTACAGCAGCTGTTTTTAGCTGCAGACTTTTTTTCTACAGTCAAACCCTCCATCATATTATCCTATGTGTTCATGCACACATAGGCTATCAACTGTTTTTAGCAGTGACGTTTTTGAGCTGTAAAAAAACCCCAAGACCAGAGGGTTCTGAGAGATGTTTTTCAGCTGTAAAAATGTTCAAACGCCCAAAAACGCTCAAAAACGTAGATCCAACATTTTTGGATATTTTAGATCAATTGGAAAAAAAAAAAAAAAAAAAATGTAAAAAAAAAAAAAACGCTGGCCCTTTAACGTCGCAAAAAAAAAAAAAATGTAAAAAAAAAAAAAAAAAAAAGGTTAACTAGATTTTATAGGTTTTTACAACCTAGATGCAAAAACTCGCAAAAACCCGCAAACTTGTAAAAATGTCGACTTTTTGTAGAGAGTCTTGGGAGACCAGAACCCCAAAAAAATGTCGAGTTTTTGCAGTGACGATTTTTGTCAACTATCGGATACACACGTACTTGTGTATCCTATTATACTACCTCCCAAACTGACATCTTTTTTTCAGACGTCGATTTTTGTCGACGACATTTTGTCAGTTTGCGGGACACACGTACTCTGGATTAGGACTTTTTTCGACTTTTTGCACCGATAAGTCGCCAAACTCGGTATTCGAAAACAAATTTTTTTTTCAAATTTGGAGATGTCAACCTTTTGTGGATGTTTTTGC
>BLSH010078479.1:51754-66815 GCA_018402905.1 Glandirana rugosa | reverse complement strand
AGATGTATTTTGGGGTGTAATTGGAAGTATACATATGCTGTGTGTGAGAAATAACTTGTTGTTTTGACAATTTTGTGCAAAAAAAAAAAAAAATAATAATAATTTCTTAATTTTCCAAAGAATTGTGGGAAAAAAGTACAACTTCAAAAAACTCGCCATGCCTCTTACTAAATACCTTGGAATGTCTACTTTTCAAAAAGGGGTAATTTGGGGGGTATTTGTACTTTCCTGACATTTCAGGGCCTCAAGAAATGAGATAGGCCATCAGTGCACCAGATGTGATCAATTTTCAATGATTTGCACCATAGCTTGTAGACTCTATAACTTTCACACAGACCAAATAATATACACTTATTTGGGTTATTTTTACCAAAGATATGTAGCAGTATAGGTTTTGGCCAAAATTTATGGACAAAAATTACTTATTTGCAAAATTTTATCACAGAAACTAAAAAAAAAATTGTTTTTTTTTCAAAATTTTCGCACTTTTTTCAATTATATCGCAAAAAATAAAAAACCCAGAGCTTCTTAAATACCACCAAAAGAAAGCTCTATTTGTGTGAAAAAAATGACACAAATTTTGTTTGGGTGCAGTGTAGCATGAGAGAGTAATTGAGATTCAAAGTGTGAGAGCGCTGAAAGCTGAAAATTGGTCTGGGCAGGAAGGGGGTATAAACGTCCTGTATTCAAGTGGTTAAAAAAACGAGAAAAAACGTGCAAAAACGCTAGTAATATAACTCTGGTAAACGCTGAAAGAAAATCACGATAAGCTACTGACGTTTTTAGGACGTTTTTTTAAAGTCCTGTGAGCATGAAGCCTTAGAGCAGTTTTACAGCTGAAAAACGCTTCTCAGAACCCACTAGTTTTGAGGGTTTTTTTTACAGCCCAAAACAGACGATTACAGCCTGTGTGTGCATTGATACATAGGATAACATGATGGAGGGAGGGGGTTATTGCCTGTAGAAAAAAACATCTGAAGCCGAAAACAGCTGCCGTAAAACAGTCCAAAACAGTCCTGTGTGCATGAGGACTTAAAGGTAGTGCCATGCAATAAGCAATAATCATCGGTGCATCATATAGCCATACGATTTGAATTTAGCATTGTCAAACCTGTGGAAAAGCACTCACTGGTTGCATATCCCAAACATACTGCTGCTGCCTTGTTAAATAAGGCTCCATCTTCTACAGCAATGAGGTGTTCTCAAATAAGAGAGCACAGCTTGATCTACAAAAAACACACAAGTGTACACCAAGCCACGCAAATGAAAGGGTAAAAATGTGGCATGTTCCTTTTTAGGAAAAAAAATCAAATCAAAAACGATGTACTAGAAGCTACATTAGCAACCACAAATTGAGCAAAGCTGCTGTGGGGGTTATATGTTTTATCCTTATAACAGTTATACCAAATGAGAGATTGTTGTAAAATAAAATTTAGTTCTAAATCTACAAAAAATGGAGGACTAGAGAAAAACAGAGCAAAGAGGATGGTACATTTATACCCCATAATTAGTAAAATATATAATTAAGGTATGTGATTGTAAAGTCTTGTTTTGTCCATAAAAGTAACAAACATGGTATACTTACCTGCTCTGTGGAATGGATTTGCACAGAGCAGCCCAGATCCTCCTCTTCTTAGGTCCCTCGTTTGTGCTCCAGGCCCTTCCCGCCTATTGAGTGCCCCCACAGCAAGCAACTTGCTATGGAGTCAACTGAACCAAGCTGCATCTCTGCGTATCTCTCTCCTGATTGGCTGACTTTGATGGAAAACAGCTGGAGCCAATGGTGCCACTGCTGTGTCTCAGCCAATCAAGAGAGAGAGTCCTGGACGGCCGAGGCAGTCGTGGACTTCGCTGGATCGAGGGGGGGGGGGCTCAGGTAAGTATTAGGAGGGCTACTGCACACAGAAGGTTTATCTTAATGCATAGAATGCATTAAGATAAAAAAAAGTCTGCCTTTACAACCACTTTAAGGAAATCAGCGTCCTTTTGAGGAATACTACAGACACCCTTATCATTAGTCACAGTCAAGGTATTTGTATCTGAAAATTTCACTGAATAATTGAGTACAAAAACAAGTAGGTAACAATGGTGTAAAACACAAGATGTTTTGACGAAAGGAAAATACTCAGGCTACATCTGCATGGTATTTATATCCTGTCATAAAAACTTCACATCTATTATGCCTTCCATACGCGGCTCCAAAATATATGCATTCCATCGCGGAACACACAGAAAACTAGACCTGCAGAGGGCGGCCAATTTACTAAGAGGATTTGAGAACATTCTTACAATAATTGTGTAAATATTCACTTTGTTTTTCCAAACGTGAAAAACAAATTTCTAATCACTTTAAAATGCCCAATCATGTGCCAATGCCTTTCACATGATTGTACAATTAAATGACTGAATATTCAGACCATTTATTATGTGACGATTCTCAACTCTGTCAGAAAATCAGCTTGTACAAGTAGAGAAAGTACTATCTCAGATGGTTTAAAAAAAAGAAAAAAAGTCTTTGGAGACCATTGGAGGGGACCAAAAAACTTAATTTCTTTCTTGTTCATTGAGGGACACAGGAATTCTGAAAATGGGAACGTCCAAAAGCAGTATAAATAAGGACTGGGTAGTAGCCACTGATGGATTCAAGATAAAACCAGTGGCCCATCTACAATAACCGTAAGGCCTCATGCATACAGGACGTTTTTACAGCAGCTGTTTTTGGCTTCAGATGTTTTTTTCTACGGTCAAACTCTCCGGCATCTTATCCTATGTGTTCATGCACACACAGGCTGTTATCAACTGCTTTTGGCTGGGGCATTTTTGGCTGTAAAAAAAAAAAAAAAAAACCAAGACTAGTGGGTTCTGAGAGGAGTTTTTCAGCTGTAAAAATGCTCAAATGCCCAAAAACGCAGATAGACGCTCAAAAACACAGCTCACTAGCGTTTAACGTTATTGATTCCATTGAAAAAAATCACTACCGCTCAAAAACGCTACTGGCGTATTTATAACTTTTATTTTTTTTAAATGTCCTGTGTGCATGAAGCCTAAAATCAATGCTCAAATTTGAACCAGAAGAGGTTATATTCCCAACAGGACGGGAACTGCTATCGACCCAGAGGTCGTCGCAGACCTGCAAGAAGTACCTCCTGCCAAAATATACAGCAGTGGGAAGACAACCACCCTATACTGCCAAAGCAACATTGGGATACAGCAGGAAGAACAGACCTCTCCACAATGACTATAACCAAAGAAACCAAAGAAAATTGGGCAGCAGCGCTCAGTATTTGCCAGAATACAATAAATATAAACTGAATAAAAAAAATAGTGGAGTTGTCCCTTTAAAAATATATCAAGTGACACAAACAAATTCATGAGAAACCACAGCAAATTTGCATCTAAATATGCAAAGTGTGTTAAAATAACTGTGCCAAATCATATACAAAACGTAATAAATACATCAGATGCACAATCTCCTTTGATATATTAAAGGATTGATGCATATATATACTTTTGTAGTGAATACAACCTTGCATCAAATTATATAAAGTGCAACCATTATCAATAGTGCAATAAAACAAGTCCACATATGCAAGCTGTGATAACACTACATAAGTAATGTGCCCAATTTGTGTTCTACAACCTGATTCAAATGACCTCCAAAACATAAGGTCCCGAGCGTTTTGATAGGGAAAAAAAGGCCTCAAGGATGTCCCCTTGTCCTTTAAAGCACCTTCACTGAGATTCAGCCCAAATTCAAATATTGCATGGGCAATCTAATGCACATAGGAAGAAATAAATTAAATAGTGTGATACCATTAAAGTCGCCAGATTATTAACCACTTACCAACCGGAAGGTTTTCCAGCTTTAGGACCAGAGCACTTTTTGCGATTCGGCGCTGCGTCGCTTTAACTGACAATTGTGCGGTCGTGCGACGTTGCACCCAAACAAAATTTGCGTCCTTTTTTCCCCACAAATACAGCTTTCTTTTGGTGGTATTTGATCGCCACTGCGTCATTTCTGATAACCGCTATAAACAAAAGAAGAGCGACCATTTTGCAAAAAAACCCAAATTTCTTACTTTTTGCTAAAATTGTGAAAACACGGCGCGCGGTTGGGAAGTAGTTAAAAGCAACAAATGACTACTCAAAACATAATAGCACACAACATAAGGCAGGCTATAGACGGTGTGACCAAAGGTTGCAGGAAAAATTCGCACAATTCCCTCAACAGATCGCGCTGACATGGAAATCCCTCCTGCGGAGACATTGTATTCCCAGGGTTCTGTCGAAATAGCCAACTCGTCGAAATCTCCAACTACATCACTTCTGGTGACTCTCCAGCAGCAGATTTCAACAAGTTGGCTCTACTGCCCATGCGCACCCTAGAGATTAACAGAAACCCTGTGCATAAAGCTGTCCACTGCAGTGCCTGTGCATTTTTGAGCGTCACAGTTTCTAAACTTCCAGATATCAAACTACAACCCAATAAAGCAGCAAACAGGGACACTCAAAATTGTGCAGGGACAGCTCTATGCATGGGGTTTCTGTTAATCTGTAGGATGTACTCCTGTGCATGGACAGTAGAGCCAACTTGTTGAAATCTGCTGCTGGAGAGTCACCGGAAGTGACAGATTTTCAAGAGTTGGCCATTTCGACAGAACACTGGCAGGACACGCTGCCCCCACTGGAAGAAGGGTGATTGCAAAAGGCTATAGCAGCAATGAGAGTCGCTAGAACCTGATGAAGGAAAACAACGCAGGGCCTTTTTACTCGGATGTTAGCCAGAAAACCAACAGGGGCCCCAACTAGGGGCAGAGCAGGGAAGAGATTTGAAAAAACTTGCCATTGAGCCTGCAAATCAGCCACAGAAGCCACTCAACTCCAAACAATCTGAACTCAATAGGATCCCTGGACGGATGCCATCTACCACAGGCAGGGTTTATAGAAAGGTTGCAGTGTGAACAATCGACTGACAACATAAGGGAACACCAAGGCCTCCAGCCATGTTTTTCTTCTTGGTGTGCAGCAGAGAAGCACACAAAAAAAGCGCAAATTTTCATTCCAGAAAAGAAACCTATGGGATGAAATGGTCTGGAAGGCAAAATCGGCGCCTAAAGGGAATGTGGTGACAGCAACACCCTTGTTGTCATCCAGCATAGGGAGCAGGTAATTCACCCTGTCACGGAGAATTCCCAAGTTTTCCTGTGGGTGAAGGTCTTACAGCACCAAGGTGATATCCAACAGAGTCTAAAGCCTGGTACACACTAACAGTATTTTTTTAGTTCAACCCAGAGGGCTGAATAAAAAAAAAAAAAAAAAAAAAAAAAAAAAAAAAACACTTCTACAGAAGCCGGCCGAACAATTGGCTTCTGTTGGACCGGCTGTCGAACACACGGGGCTGCATGTCAGCCGGTTTCTATTGAACTGGCCGATGCTACCAGACATGTAGCCTGTGTGTACTGCCCATAAGTCAAAGGATCTACTCACAGCAGGACACCTGTTGTTCTGGGGAATTGGACTTGATTTTCATGTGAGAGGACAGCCCTAATACTGAAATTCTCCACAGATGGAAAGCAGGACACCCCCCACCCACGACCCTTGGGGAGCATTAGAATCAATTGGGACCGCATGCATGTCTCACAAGAAATCAAATTCCATCAATAAAGGGGGAAACTAAGGAAGACTAAAGTCAAACATGAGGAGAGAAGGAGAGGCAAGCCTTCAAGAGCCTCTCTAACCCCTAAATGGAAAGGAAGGAAGGACTACCATGACAGGGAAGAGTTGAACAACCCAGAGGGTGCAGAGTACTTAACGACCTGTCTACCAAGGTCCAATTTTAAATTGCAGGGAGGACAAGTGGCTAAATCAAGCTTGATGCTGGCTTTAAGTGCCAAAAAAGGGCTTTTGGATAAAATAGGAAGGCTCTGGAGCCATCTAAATACTTTTATGGGGCATCCGTACTGCACTCAGTTTCTGTGTGGGCTGCAAATCCAGAAATGGTACAGGGACAATTTACCTGCATTTCAAGAGGCACAGCAGCCCATTTAAATGAATGGGCTTCCATGTTCCCGCAACACGTGGCTCACAGAGCAGCATAGGTGTGAACCTAGGCTTAAAGGAATGTCACCTAGGAGTCCTGCAATGGTAATGAAAGAAAAAAGCACTAGGGCAGTCATAAGATCCAGTGCTGTCAACAACTACCAGTCCCCCTTAAAGGAAATCAAAGGGTAAGTACCCCGCTAGGGGAGGAAGCATTGGAAACTGGTCCAAACAGATTATGCTCAGAAGGTCCCGCTGGGGAGGGGGAATACTGCAGATCAGCATTATCCAAGCATATAGAAATTCTCAGAGGAGCCAAGGGAGTCTCTCATTCTTAGGTGTGGTCCAGAACCTTTCAAGGGGTTGCCAGTCCACAGAGGAAGTCCTCAAACAGCAGGTGCAGTCACAGGAGCACTACAACAAGCTGATTAGCACTTCATCAATAGTGTTTGAAACAACCTTCTGTACATCTGAGTTCACTGAAGGAACCTAGGGTGACCAAAAGTCTAAGTCTAAAATAGGCTGCAAATCCAGTTTTTGCAGTCACAGGATGGTCTGACAGACTTTTTCAGGGATGGTGCTGGAGCATGCTTAGAACCCCTATGGACAGAATGATCCAGAAGCTGGACAAAAACAGCTAGGAAGTACCTAGTGGACTTGGGGAGGCCTCAACCCTGCCCAACAGAGCTGAAATGAACTCCTAAGATGAAGTCCCTATACCAGTTTACAAGTGTCAGTTTTATCTAGGGAGAACAGGAAAGAGTATTCCCCAATAAACTACTATTAGGGAAGTGTGTGCTGAGGTCATCCATGGCAGTGGGACTATCCTTTTTTTTAGTTTCTAGCTGGCACACAGTGCAACGTGTCTTCTCAAAAACAAAGCATAATGTGAAGGAAGGCCTTAGGAACTTGCAAACCCAGGCAGCTGGTGCTGATGAGAACTTCAGGTGGCTGGAAGTAAACGAGCCCCTGTAGACAGAAAGTGGAACAGAACCATAAACTACATGTGCTGCCAATCTGGATATCAATGTGCATGCACAAGTGACGTAAAATGAGGAGAGGACAATACAGTTGTGCTCATAAGTTTACATACCTTGGCAGAATTTATGATTTCTTGGCCATTTTTCAGAGAATATGAATGATAAACATTTCTTTCACTCATGGTAGAGCTGCACGATTCTGACCAAAATGAGAATCACGATTTTTTTGCTTAGAATAAAGATCACGATTCTCTCACGATTCTCGCGGCGTAATGTATTAAATATACAAAAAAATTGGGCTAACAGCACTGTTTAGTTTTTTGAAAGGGCAATTTTTCAAAAAAAAATTGCGTTTTAAAGTCCGCCGCGCAAACAGCGTGTGACAAAATATTGCAACAACCGCCATATTATTCTCTAGGGTCTCTGCTAAAAAAAAATATATAATGTTTGGGGGTTCTAAGTCATTTTCTAGCACAAAATAATGGATTTTTATTTGTAAACAGCAAGTGTCAGGAAAGATTTAGTCTTTAAATGGTTAAACCAAAAATCTATACAAGGATAGTTCATTCAGAGTTCACACCTTTGAAGTAAATTACTTTGTATCTCTTTTCTCAGAACTTGAAAAATCGCGGTAATGCCCAATGGAGATCGCGCGGGGGGATGTAGATCGAGATCGCGATTTTAATACGATTAATCGTGCAGCTCTAACTCATGGTGTTTGGCTGAAGACATTTATCATCATCTTTTTAAATCATAATGACTACAGAAACTACCCAAATGACCCTGATCAAAAGTTTACATACCCTGGTGATTTTGAACCCCAGTTCTTAATACCATGTATTGCCCCCTTTAACATCAATGACAGCTTGAAGTCTTTTGTGGTATTTGTGGATGAGGCTCTTTATCTTCTCAGATGGTAAAGCTGCCCATTCCTCTTGCCAAAATGCCTCCAGTTCCTTTCCTGGGCTGTCTTGCATGAACTGCATGTTTGAGATCTCCCCAGAGTGGCTCAATGATATTGAGGTCAGGAGACAGATGGCCACTCCAGAACCTTCACTTTATTCTGCTGTAGCCAATGACAGGTCGACTTGGCCTTGTGATTTAGATCATTGTCATGTTGGAATGTCTAAGTACATACCATGTGCAGCTTCCTGGCTGATAAATGCAAATGTTCCTCCAGTATTTTTTGATAACATACTGCATTCATCTTGCCATCTATTTTGACCAAATTTCCTGTGCCTTTGTAGCTCACAAATCCCCAAAACATCAGCGACCCACCTCCCTATTTCACAGGCCTTATTGAATCCTCTCCATATACAGCGTTTATGGTTGTGGCCAAAAAGCTCAATTTTGGTCTCATCACTCCAAATGACTTTGTGCCAAAAGGTTTGAGGCTTGTCTCTGTGCTGTTTGGCGTATTGTAAGTGGGATAATTTGTGGCATTTGCGTAGTAATGGCTTTATTCTGGCGACTCAACCATGCAGCCCATCTTTCTTCAAGAGCCTCCTTATTGTGCATCTTGAAAAGCCACACCACGTTTTCAGAGTCCTGTATTTCACCTGAAGTTATTTGTGGGTTTTTTTTCTTTGCATACCGAACAATTTTCCTGGCAGTTGTGGCTGAAACTTTACTTGGTCTACCTGACCGTGGTTTGGTTTCAACAGAACCCCTCATTTTCCACTTCTTGATTAGAGTTTGAACACTGCAGAACTATCTTTTCCCGCAGATCCTTTTGACAATTCTTTTGCTTTCCCCATGACTCAGAATCCAGAAAAGTCAGTGTAGCACTGGATGAGAGATGCAAGGGGTCTGTCAGGAGTCCAGAAACTCATTGACCTTTTATACACACACTTACAAGCAAACAGATCACAGGTAAGGATGGTTACCTTTAATAGCCATTCAAAGCCCTTTGTGTCAACTTGTGTGCATGTTATCAGGCCAAAATCACCAGCGTATGTAAACTTTTGATCAGGGTCATTTGGGTAATTTCTGTTGTCATTATTTAAAGAGTAAATACAGTCGATTGATAATAAATGGTTTCAGCCAAACGCTAACCATGAGTGAAATAAAGGTTTGTGTTAATCATATTCTCTGAAAAATTCTGCCAGGGTATGTAAACTTATAATCACAACTGTATCTCCTAACCAGAGAACCTTGAAAAACTACTGTGAGGTAGCTCCAGGAAGCTTCAACTCGATAGGTATTACTAAGTAAGCCCTCAGACCAGGTCCAGTCAGACTGTGCCATGGCTCCGGAAACCAACTGCTCTGCTGCAGAACACAAAGATCTGAAAAAGCACCAGAGCCCAGTGCTCAAAAGGTCATAATCTATGCTCTCTCCCCCTACACCCTTGTGCCTACTCACAAAGATAGTCTACAGCAGAGTTTCTCAACACCAGTCCTCAAGGCGCCTCAACAGGTCATGTTTTCAGGATTTCCCTCAGCTGAAACGGTTGTGGTAATTACTAAGGCAGTGAAACTGATCAAATCAGAGTTGAGAAACACTGGTCTACAGAACAGGTCACACCAAAAGCTGTGCCACAGCTGTGGACCTGGGGAGTGTTCTGCAGCTAACAGTGCTCAAAGGTGTGGAACGTGTCAAAATGTAGAGCACAGCGCCCAAAGGTCACAGGGGTTATACAGGTCGGACCTAACTTTTTTTTTTTTACTGTCTGCCAGTGAAAAAACCTCTTGTAAGCAGCAGTCTAGTCCCACAATTGCCTTGAAATAAATAGTCCTTTCAAAAGAATATATAAACATTTTAAAAGCAAACTGCAAAAAAAAAAAAAAAAAAAAAAAAAAACAAAAAAAAAAACAAAAAAAAAAACAAAAAAAAAAACACACACATTGACCCAAAAACCTAATACCAAGAAATCAAGGCAAGACACCTGCCCATCCACCATAGAGATAGCTATGTGACCCTCTGCTGTTTCTCGTGTAATGTGCCAAATAGGATGATGTAGCACAGCCATTGATAAACTAAACCTAAAATGGCACAACATTTTTCTAAAGGTGACAGTGATGAAGTTGCAGCCATATTGTAGTTACCCATCTCAGAGCCTGATTTTAGACCTTTATCGTGCGTATTTTATTAATGCACGTTAACCCAAATATGAGGTCCTAAGCGTTTAATAGTAAAAAAAAAGGCTAAGCCTCAAGGATGTCCCCTGGTCTTTTAAAGTGCCTTCACTGAGATCCAGCCCAAATTCAAATAATGCATGGATAATTTAAGGCACATAGGAGGAAATAAATTGGATAATGTGATACCTTTAAAATCATCCATTTAACTGTTCAAGAGATAAGGGTGCCATAAACAACTATCTGTGTTGTTTTTAGCAACAATGATAACTTAAAGTAGATATTTTTAAACGTTCAACATGCCATTCTAACTAGAAAATAACTGGATTCTAAGTGGATTGCAAAAACAAAAATAACAAATGTATTTATGATAACACGTTGACTATCCCTGTTCACACCTCAAATATTATGTGAAAGGTTTTAATTATTCACTTGTTATGGAAGCTAGATAGAAACAAGTGAATTTAGCATTCAACAGTGAAGTGGTTTTTTGCATGTCACACTTCTAAATGAATACACAAAATATAGTTTTTTTAAAGAGATTGTAGGTATAGGGATTATTTTTGCTAGCAAATACTAGAGCATGACCAGCAGGGATAGTGGAAACAGATTGAAAAAGAAGAAAATGACCAGAGCGGTCAGGGGCATGGATGTAAGTGGAGGAGAATGTTCACATGGAGAAGGAGAATGTGTGTGGATAAAAATAAAGAGACCAGAGAAGCAACGGCATGGATGTAAATGGATGCCAATGATCCATACAGGAGAAAAGGGTGGGCATCAATGGAAATGGAGCAGAAATTATCTAGAGAGGGCAGGATAGCAGACACACATGGAAATTGAGAAAAATGATCAATATCAGATCATATATTGAGTGCATACTATTTGACATAGTGCCTACTTTTGAAACCCCCAAGAGCATTAAGCTGTCTAGTATGAAGAAATAGCTTTAAAGTGGAAGTAAACCCTCATTGTTTTCAGCCAAGGAAGTTGTCCTCTTGGCCTCTGATCTGCAACTGCCATGGTTCTGCACATGTGATCAGTTATGACACCAGCCATTGGATGGTTTGACAGTTTGGTTGAGAGCACAACCAATGTAATAGTAACCTTCCTGGCACATGCCAGGAACTTAACTTTTTAAAACAGTTAAATAGATGGGTTTACTTCCACTTTAAAGAAGCATTTTGAATAAAACGAAAGATAAGCTAAGACAGTCAACAGGTTTAAAAAGAATGATAGAAAGTGAAGGTGCAGTGTCATAAATCACTACCTCACCTTTCTTTTGCATAAAAACAAACAGGTCATCGAGGAATTCTTTCCTCTTTGGGTCACTGTCGAGTTCATAAAGCTGCAATATAAAAAAATAAAAATATTAGATAAAATGTGATACACACCGAAAACAAACATGCAAACAATATCTTTAAATTGGCACCTTAACAGCCCAATTCATTAAATACATTCCAGGTGCATCAAAACAAAAAAGGTGTGCAAAGTCTTACAGTTAATTATTTTTAACAACCAGCCACAGCCCAAGTAGAAAAGTCTGTCCTCTGCCAGCATGACAAAGTACCCATGCTCCCTGAGTGGAAGTTAATCTCTCTGCAGAGGACCAACACAACCCTTGCAGAGTCAGACCTAAAGCGCTGTAATCAGAATGGTCATGCTCTGACTCAAACCCTTCACATGCACTCTCCTTCTCGGTCTGAGCTCAGCGTTTGAAGGATTACTCCAGCAATGGGGAAGGTAAACACTAACAGTTGGGCTTCTCTCAGCAACCTCCTGGGAGTTTTCCCAGTCAGGCTTCATGAGGTACGTAAATTGCCTACACCTATGGCAAGGGCATTAAGGCCCTTTCACACTGCTATGTAGCGATTAGGCTGCAAAACGGGTGCAGTGTACTCATGCTTGTTGTGTGGGTCACCCGCGGTATCCCAGACACTACTATTTATGTCCCATATCTTTTTTTGGTGCACTTTCAGAAAACATGTGTGAAAGAGCCTTTGCTCAACTTTAGTCAAAGCTGCATAGTTTGATTTTATCTATAGACACCTAAGCAGTTTTTTTGGTAAAGGTGAACTTTCACTATGACTAGATATAAGGCACCCAGTTTAAAGAATACCAGGAGAGGAAGGAAGTGTTGCCGACCAGGAGAAAAACGCAGTAATCACATTCCTGGGGGAGAGAACTTTGCAAGGTAGGTGTGCATAATATGCAAATATGCTGTGCATAATTGGACATTCTGACAAAAAGCTTCTGAAGGCGCCAGACACCAAAAGTTTATTTCCACTTTAAGGGCTAGTGTACATGGAATTCTGTAATCAACTAGATCACTATAAAATAAGTGACTTCCCTTTTAATCCTTCTTTCAAATCAATGCGACAGTATGGCAAATGCTTGTGTCCACTGATCCTTAAAAACAAACATAACGCCTCATGCCCAGAGGACATTTTTACAGCTGCTGTTAGGGGCGCTTGACTTTTTTGGACTGCCTCTAAAAGCACCTCCATGTTAGCCTATGTGTCCATGCACACAAGCAGTCAGAGGGATTTGGAGGCATAGTGGGGCAGTAGAAAGAAACGACAGACTGTGCTTCCAGGAGCAGTAAAAACGAGCTATAAAAACGTGGCAAAACGTGCCTAAACACGGCAAAACGCCAGTGTCAACATTTTTACATTATAGGGAGTGAAAAACGTCCAAAAACAAGAATGCGGCAAAACGTGAAAACCCGCTAATTGCAAAACGCGTTAAAATGCACATTTTTATCGCTGATGTAATGCAGACGTTTTTAAAACCGCCCTGTGTGCGTGAGGCCTAAGAACTTCTAAATCAGATACCAAACACTTGAACCTCAAAAACATGTTTATTTTTCACCTATTTAGCTATGTGACCATGTGATCTGATGTGTTTGACTTGATTAGAAATCAGACATGATTTTTCATATTCCTGTTCTTAGGACAAAGGTAAATATTAAGTTGTCTGGGCAAAATAAAAATGTGATATTTGTACTTACAATAAAATCTATTTCTTGGAGTTCATGGAAGGACGTAGCAATACAGATAGAGTTGGGTTATACTGCAGCCTACATGATAACTGGACACTGGCAAAGAGAATAACTGAGCCAGCCCAGTATAACTCATCCTGCTCAGAGCAAGCCAAGTTAATGAACTCTAAGAAATGGATTTGATGCCAAGTACACAAATCCCATTTTATTTGTTCACTGAGGGACAAGAATTCAGACACAGTGAGGGTATCCAAAAGTAGTTCAACTGAGCGATGGGGGAACAGCAACAAAACATTAACAGCTGGCATTAAAGGAGCCCTGGTAGAACATGTGAACAGACGACCAAGTGGCAGCTTTGCAAATAGAAGAAACTGCTTCTTGGGCTTTTCGACATCAACCTACTTTTCACTGGTTCAGTAGAGTGTGCCTTGACACAACATTTGGAACCTGATCCTTAAGACCCCTTTCACACCAGGGCCGACTGAGCGTTAGCAGTAAAACCACTAATTTGCGACGCTTTACCGTTCATTATAGCGGCGATATGGCGCCGCTATTCGGGCGGCAGCGGTGCGCTTTTAACCCCCCCCCCCACAAGGGGTTAAAAAGAGGTTAAAAGTGCCGGTTAGCGGAGCTCCTGAAGCAGTGTTCAGCGTTTCAGGAGCACTGTCATATTGTTTTTAATGGGCAGGGGCGGTAGAGGAGCGGTGAATACACCGCTCCCACACCGCTCCGAAGATGCGGCTTGTAGGGCTTTACCATCCCGCAAGCACACCACCCCAGTGTGAAAGCACTCGGGCTTTCACACTGGGGTGTATTGGGGGGGAGCTTTTCAGGCGCTATTTTTAGCACAAAGCGCCTGGAAAAACGTTCTGGTGTGAAAGGGGTCTAAGCGTATAAGCTTGAGTAATGGTTTGTCAGAACCACAGAGAAGTGGTGAAACAAGAAGCTGGTTCTGGTATGAGGACAATTAGACTTGCCAAAGAGTCAGTCTAATAGGAGCAGTGGCTGCATAGTAAACTTGTGCAACACAAACTACTTTCAGGCAATGAAGGAATATCTTCTGATGAACTGGAGATGAACAAAAGAACAATGTCCTGGTTGAGGCACAATGTTGACACTAATAAATTGTGGGCCACCACCTTACACCTATGTAAGACCAGAAAGGGTTCATAACAGGATAAGGTTGCCAGCTCAGACATTCACCACAGTATTTGTAGTTGCTGACTTAAAGCAGTTGTCTACCCTGAAAACACATTTTTACCTACAGGTAAGCCTAGAATAACCTGTACGGTTTAGGAGATATTCCACTTGCATGCAGCCGCTGACGTCACGGCACATGCACAGTAATGTCCCAGTGAAGGCCCGGCGCATAGCGCCGGACTTTGCCGCAAAGTAGGCTCATGCGTGGAAGTGACGTCTTGCGGCTCCGGCCACTTACAGCGCGAACCTGGAAGAATCCGCACAGGGAAGATGTCCACTCCCTCTGCGGGCACCGGGCATACTAGCTCATTATGCCTTTCCCATGCAGGTTTTTTTTTTGGGGGGTAGACAACCGCTTTAATTTTTGTAGGGGGGGGGGGGGCTGGAGCTCCACTCTGAAATGCACACTTTACCTTTATAAATGAAATGGACAGGAGAGTCAGCATGTGAGAAGAGAAAATGGTTTCAGTAGAAACTCAATGTAATTCAATGTAGGATATAGATGATCTTGCTAATAATTTTGAATGTGAACAAATTATTACCTTTGCAAAATCCCTTGAGGTTTCCCTGGAACGGCCATCCACATCTTCACCCCAGGAAGTGTTCTCCTTTAGAAAGGAAAAAAAAAGTGAAAACAAAGCTTAGCACATCAGCAAGTGGTAATAAAGTACAAAAAGAAGCTATGGTGGAAAACATATTAAAGCGGAGCTCCACCCAACAGGGGAAACTCTGCTTGTCTGCCTCTCTCCCCCCCCCCCCCCCGTATA
>BLSH010078479.1:0-17048 GCA_018402905.1 Glandirana rugosa | reverse complement strand
AGAGGAGAGGAGACACAGCGGACGACGGAGGCATGTAAACTGACCACAGTGTCAGAGCTCAGCAACCTTGATAAACTGTGTTCAGTTTACAGGGGGGGGGGGGCGCAGAGCCGGGCAGGATCAACCAGGTGATACAAAGGGCCAAAATACACAGCACAAGCACTGTGCGGTATAACATGCTTTAAAAAGGAACAGGATCTTTTTTGAATTTTTTTTTTTTTAAATGGGAACGCCTATAAACGAAACGATCCTAGACGCAAGTTATGGCGTTTAGGCGCATTTACCAGCTGTTTGGCGTTTCAAATGCCTCTGAAGTGGCGTCTGCACCCATTTTTTTGCGTTCCAAAAAAAGCCTCTAAACTACCTTAAATGACCCTGTGTAAATGTACTGATAAGATAACAGAGGAAAGTTTAGGGGCAGCTGAAAAAAAAATGCCCAAATGCCTCTAAACGTCCGTTTACCAGCAGCAGTGTATATGAGGCCTTAAAGCAAACTTTTACCAGTATTGTGCATTATATTTAAAATGATCATATCAAAAAAAAGAAAAAAAAAGTCTCAGCTTTTAGTACTACTTTATTATAAAAGATTTCTATCTCCCTTCCACCCTTCATGTTCACCTCCTAGTTAAAATACCCATATATCCTACTTCTGGGTGCATTTATTATTATTATTATTATTATATTTGCTTCTGTCTGTTTTTATCAGAGTGGATTACAGATTTTGCTCCCTAATCATATAGACGGTTATTTATATTTACCATGGTATATAGATATTTAAGAATAAATTGTCTTTTTTTTTTAGAAAAAACTGTACATATTAAACTAAATTATACACCACACTTTTTATTAAGTTTAAATATCTGACAAATCGATTAATCGAAACAATAATCGGCCAACTAATCGATTATGAAAATAATCGTTCGTTGCAGCCCTAGTACACTGGCAGGCAGAAATATATTACTGACATGACAGATCACATTTATCAAATTTAAAGAGTCAATGCAATTGTTTTTAGGTTTACAAACGTTTTTACCCCTGAAAACACAGGAAGATCATGGGGTAGAGGGGGAGGGGGGGGATTAGAGGATGGAAACTTAACTAAACCTGCAGCCATCAGCACAAGGGACCATTTGGATTAATTGTACACACAGTACCTGTGTCCATTTTTTAATAAAATATTTATTACTATTACAACTTAGGCTTTAAATTATTTATTCAATGCTGCAGTTCCCCTTACCGGCTTAACGTGGTCTTCCAAACTTTGCTTGGGGTGTTTAGATGTAGAAGGGTTAAAATTTTCTTCCTTTGGCTCCTCCTTCACAGTCGGGTGTCTCTGACCGGTGTTCCCTTGTGGATTGGGAACAACTATTCCCTGTTGCTCTCTCTGAGCCTGAAGGTACTTTTGTGCAAGCATGGATGGTTGCCCTGCTCTGACATCGTCTTCTATACTAAACGAATCTCCATCACTGTCTTCATCCTCCATATCTTCATCGGGTTCACTGTCACTCTGTGGAGAGGTCATGGGAGGGCGGGCTTTCACAGACGACATGGTGGCAGAGCCTGCCATGGATTTCAATAAATGTTGTGAAGCCATCTGTTGGGCATACAGCCTTTGAGTTTCTCTAATTTGTCTCTCCCGTTCTTCCATGCTTCGAGCGGCTTGCTGCTGCTGCTTTTGTAGTTGTTCCATCACAGCTTCCAATTTCATGCCCTGCTTGTGCATTTGGGCGCTGCCCGAAAGAGCTGGGTTTAGTCCACTAGGGATAAGAGAGGGCTAAAAGCAAACCAAAAAATTATAAATAAAATAGTTAATAAAATGAATAAAATTGAAAATTTGCATAACTTTAAAACTGAAAAGGTTGAGCCGATGAAAAATTGCCATTTTCAGTAGTTCGCACTTGAGATACTGAAAAGCAATTTATTGCTTTACATCATACCTGTGTGTTCACGAGCAGATAAAATCACAACACTTTTGAATGGTGACCATACACATAACAGTATTGATTCATTCTTCACAGAATTGGACAATATAATCAAATCTAGATTAAAGAGGTTGTAAAGTCCCATCTCTATCCACAAGTCCCTCGACTGTCGGGAACTCTCCCTTCTGATTGGCTGAGACACGGCAGTGGCGCCACTGGCTCCTGCTGCGGTCAAAGTCAGTGAGCCAATCAGGAGAGAGTGGGCGGGGCCAAACTTAAGCTCCGTCTGAATGGACACACTGAGCTGCAGCACGGCTGCTCCCATAGCAAGCAGCATGCTGTGGGGGCACGCGACAGCAGGTAGGGGCCAGGGGCACCGAAGAGGGACCCGAGAAGAGGAGGATTTGGGTTGCTCTGTGCAAATCCACTGCACAAAGCAGGTAGGTATAACACGTTATTTATATTAAAACACACACACACACACACACACACACACCCCAAGACTTTACGATCACTAAGTTATTGAAAAAAACATTCCGTATCATCAATTGACTGGGCAGAACCAATCAATTTCATTGAAATAATTCTGATTGGTATGGGTGAAAGATTCAATTGTGGGAAAGTAGATAGAGCAATATGACTGTTAAGTAGAGATGCACCGAAACACCATTTTGGGCCGCAAAAGTTATCGGCATTCTGCCGATAAGAGAAAAAGGTGCCGATAATGGCACAGAAAACGCACGTGATTTTACTATGCTTATGGTGTGTTTTTCGTAGGTCATGTGACTCAAAAACCCCAACATGGGTGCATTATTGATGCATTTTTACTGCATTACAATGGGGAGGTGCTTTTTTTTTTTTTTTTTTTTTTTTAACGGACCATAAATGCAGCAAGCAGGATTTTTAACACCACAAGGGAACCCCAACGGACCAGTGTGAATATATATACATAGAAATTAAAGGGATACATTTTTCTTGAACTTTTCTTGCGCTGAAGGTGCCAATAATGGATGACAAATTTTTATTTCTTTAAATTTGTGATAATTAAAAAGTCAAATATAATACAATTCTATATAAAAAAAATATATTTTTAACAACTGTAATTTTTGCTTTTCAGCCAAGTGCATCCTGCATTTTCAGTTTCTGTAACAAAATTTCCGTTTGGTGCACCTCTACTGTTAATTAGTTCACCGAATTCCACATGCATTACAGATTTGACTGTACATTAACCACTTTCCCGCTCAAGGTATGTACATGGATGTCCTGAACTTTGAGTAGTGATATCTGGATGATGCCGGCAGCGACAGGCATCATTCAGATATCATTTTTTCCAGCCGGCAATTTCCTGCACCATAAGAATGATCATAGCAGCAGTTCAGCCACTTGATCTTTCTTATAGGCAGCGGGAGGGGACAGCCCCCCCCCTTCACCGCTCTCCAGTGCTTCTCCCAGGCTGCCCATATGATCGGCTACAGGGAGAGGGAATCCGTCGCTGCCGGACCATCTGGTCACCGTCACCAGTCATCTCTTTGACCCTCGGAGGCCCGGGCGCGACATTATGACATCACGTCCGGGCCGGCTTTAGTAAACAAAGCTGTGGACACCATGATCGTTCATTTTTTCTTATCTGGGTCTTTCTAGCCTGGAGGAGAGATGTGGGGTCTTATTGACCCCATATCTCTCCATAAAGAGGACCTGTCACGCACTATTCCTATTACTAGGGATGGTTACATTCCTTGTTACAGGAATAAAAGTGATAAAAAAAAAAAAAAAAAAAAAAAAACATTTAAAGAGGCTGTGTAAAAATAAAAATTTAAAGCGCCCCCGTGAGCTCACGCACAGAAACGAACGCATACCCAAGTCACGTCCACATATGTAAACAGCATTCAAATCACACGTGAGGTATCACCGCATGTGTTAGAGCAAGAGCAACAATTCTAGCACTAGACCACCTCTGTAACTCTAAACATGTACCCTGTAAAAAATTTTAAAGCGTCGCCCATAGAGGTTTTTAAGTACCAAAGTTTGGCGCAATTCCACGTGTGTTCGCAATTTTAAAGTGTGACACGTTAGGTATCTATTTACTTGGTGTAACATCTTTTATAATATACAAAAAAAATTGTCCTAACTTTACCGTCTTTTTTTTTTTTTAAACTTTTTTTTTCCCCAAAAAAAAAAAAAAAAATGCGCTTGAAAAATTCCTGCATAGATACCATGTGACATAAAAAGTTGCAAGGACCGCCATTTTATTCCCTAGGGTCTGTGCTAAAAAAACATATATAATGTTGTTTGGGAGTTATGAGTAATATTTTAGCAAAAAAATGGGAAGTGGTTAAAATGCTGTCATCTGTATTTAACAATGATTACCACTTTTGAAGCTGCTTCTTTAAAGCAGTCAAATCTGATATAGCATATAAATTTTAATGTCATCAAAGCTTCACTAACCCTTCAGGAGTAGGGCTCAAAGAATGATCTTGTTGATCATAATTATTTTCCCGGACAGAAAACCGATTGACACTTCTACGCATATTAAATTGCTGTGTATGGCCACCATTAGATTAGTAGTAGACTGACCACAGTAACAAATGAAAATGAAAGGTACAAACAGGTGCCAATATGCTGGTAAGGAAACAAACACCACCCCGTATAGCATTATTATGCATCCTTTATTAAATGGCATATAGGGTGGGTGTGTGTGTGTGTGGATGGATGGATGAATGGATGGATGGATGGATGGATGGATGTGTCATGCTTGCTGGAGGACAGATGGGAAGCTGTGATTGACGGATGAAAACCACAGACACATGTCCACTGAAAAACAAATCCCATATCATGTATATATACTGGAACTCGGATTTGGACTAAATTAGACACAGAAGAAACATTTGTACTACAGAATTTATAAAAAAAGTAGCTACTATGTTACAAAACACAAACACGTGTGTGTGTGTATATATCAATCAGCCTTTAACCATTAACAGTTAACGTGAACAACATTGATTATCTCATTACAATGGTATATGAAAGTGGGTGGGATATATTAGGCAGTAACTGAACATGTTGTCCCTGAAGTTGAGGTGTTGGAAAGCAGAAAAATAGGCAAGCATAAGAATAAGAGCTAAATTTGACAAGGGACAAATTGTAACGGGTAGACAACTGGGCCAGAGCAACTGCAAAACTGCAGCTGTTGTCGGATGTTGCCGATATGCAGTGGTCAAGTGGACCAAGGAAGGAAAACAAGCAACCGGTCATGATCGGCCAAGGCTCAATGATGCATGTGGGGAGTTGAGGCTGGCCAATGGAGTCTGAACCATAAGAAGAACTGTAGGTCAAGTTGCTGAAAAAGTCAATGCTGACTTCGATAGAAAGGCGTCAGAACACAGTGCATGGCACTTTGCTGCATATGTAGCTGCAGACTGATCAGTGTGCCAATGCTGACCCATGTCCAAAGCCAAAAGCCCTACAATAGGCAAATGTGAGCATCAGACCACAGAGCAATAGAAGAAGGCAGCCTGGTCTGATAATTCAAAAATTATTTGAGGAACACTACAAGGAGTTTGGGTGTTGATTTGGCCCCTAAATCCACCAGATCTTAATCCAATTGAGCGTTTGTGGCATGTGGCAAGTCCAATCCATGGAGGATCCACCTAGGACTGCTTTGGGTGGTTAATTTATCCCAGTCCCACTGCCAAACAAGGCAAAATGCCTCGTTTCCTACCTTGCCGGTCCACACAACCACAATATGGTGGCATGCACTGAAAAAAAGTACAGCGTGCACTACTTTTTTTTTTCCAGCGCAGAGTGGGACAACCTACTGCAGCAAAAAGAGCTTAAACCATTTGTAAAGGGTTTTTTTTCTCCCCTCTTTCCACTGGTCGTATGCATATATGCAGCCCTATGTAAACGCTCCTCTGTGCTGAAAGCGTGCACCATGTGTCACCACCAGGAACCATAAGGCTCCCATGCATACATGCGATAGGGAGCGTTCGGACCATGTGACCACTGCGACAGCCAAACACTGCGTTCACATGACCCAAATGCCCACCTCTGCCTCCTGGCATATAGAAGCTCTTAAAATGATATAACAAATATGTTATACTTACCTGCTCTGTGCATTGGTTTTGCACAGAGCAGCCTGAATCCTCCTTTTCGGGTCCCTCCCTCCTGCAAGCAGCTTGCTATGGGGGCAGCTGCTCTGTGTGTCCATTCAGACATGAAGCTCGGCCCTGCCCCCTCCCCTCACTGACTCACTAACTTTGACAGCAGTGGGAGCCAATGGTGCCCGCTGCTGTCTCAGTCAATGAGGAGATAGAGTCCCTGACAGCCAAAGCTTGTGTGCAACACTACTGGATAGAGATATGGCGCAGGCAAATATTAAGATAAAAAAAAAAAATCTTTTGTATGCAGCAGCCTCCCTCAGCCCCCCTAATACTTACCCAAGCCCCATCTAAATCCAGCAATGTTGCAGGAGCGTCTCGGCTACCTGGAACTCCTCTCCTCATTGGCTGAGACCACAGCCCAGCGCCACTGATTCCCACTGCTGTCAAAGTCAGTCAGCCAAGAAGGAGAGAAAGGGGCGGGGCTGGGCCGTGGCTCCGTGTCTGAATGGACACAGGGAGCTGCAGCTCAGCTGCCCTCATAGTAAGCTGCTTGCTGAGGGGGCACCAAACAGGAGGGAGGGGCCAGGAGCACAGAAGAGGGACCAAGAAGAGGATCCAGGCTGCTCTGTGCAAAATCACTGCACAGCGCAAGTATAACATGTTTGCTACTTTTAACAAAAAAAAAAAAAAAAACTTTAGAATCACTTTAAAGAGCCAGGAAGGGGTTAAAGGGGAAGTAAATGCATAAGACCTGCAAAGTAAAGGCATAATGTGCCAGTATGCATCGCATTCTAGTACATTCTGTGAAACTTAGATGCAAATGAAGCCCTTGTCACTGCTGAAGTCCACATTCATCTTTGCCCGTCTACCTTCCAGGTCCATGGGCTCTGGCTGTGTGACTGGTGGAAGCTGCCAGTCAGGGCACAGGGCTCTGAAGAAATGGTTCAGGTGGCCCTTCCTTCAGAGCGCATAAGGTGATGATGTCAATCTGCTGCATATACAGTAGATATCTCCTAAACAGCGAGCGTTAAGAAAATATTTACAGTACCTACAGGTAAGCCTTGTTATAGGCACAAACAATCCGTGGAAGTTTAAAACCTACTTTAAATAACTATATTATACTTACCTGCTCTGTGGAATGGTCTTGCACAGAGCGGCCCTGACCCTCCTCTCCTGGGGTCCCCTGCTGGCACTCTTGCTGGCTGCTCCTCTTTTCCATAAACCACCACAGGAAGCTGATTCCTATGGGGGCACATATATCTATCTGCGCCGCTCACAGGAATTCATGGCTCCTGCTGCTGACTGTGAGCAAAGAGAGCGATCCGCTGCAGATGGGCACTGCACTGGATGGAGATGGGACTCAGGTAAGTATAAAGGGGGGGGGGGGGAGTGAGGAGAAGATATAAATACTGGTACATTTTTTTTTTTACCTTAACGCATTCTAAGAGAAAAGAAAAAGTACAGGCTTTAGAATGACTAATGAAATCTCACTGCGATATTTCAATAAAGTTTGTTTTAAAAAATAGTGAACGGTGCAGTGTGTCGTGCACAGCGTTGCTGTCATCCCTGTGCACATCAGCCGCTGCGTTAGGTGAATGTCCCTAAAAGTCAGCATTGCTGGGAGCCCAATGTGCAGGCACAGCCATGATGTTGATAGTATGAGGAGTTGGCTTTACTAATCAATGTGCTGTACAGGACACAGTCCTCCTATGGACAGGTATGGAGGGGATAGGGAAGGTCCCGGAGCTGTGCAGAGCAGGCACACAGTCCTCCTATGTAGGGATATGGAAGGTCCCGGAGCAGTGCAGAGCAGGTACACAGTCCTCCTATGTAGGCATATGGAGGGGATAGGGAAGGTCCCAGAGCTGTGCAGAGCAGGCACACAGTCCCCCTATATAGGGATATGGAGGGGATAGGGAAGGTCCCAGAGCTGTGTAGAGCAGGCACACAGTCCTATGTACAGATAGAGAAGGTCCCGGAGGTGTGCAGAGCAGGCACACAGTCCTATGTAGGGATAGGGAAGGTTTTGGAGCTGTGCAAAGCAGGCACACAGTCCTCCTACGTAGGGATATGGAAGGTCCCGGTCCTGTGCAGAGCAGGCACACAGTTCCTCCTATGGAGGGGATAGGGAAGGTCCCGGTGCTGTGCAGAGCAGGCACACAGTCCTTTGTACGGATAGGGAAGGTCCCGGAGCTGTGCAGCACAGGCACACAGTCCTCCTATGTAAGGATATGGAAGGTCCCACTGCTGCGCAGAGCAGGCACACAGTCCTCCTATGTAGGGATATGGAAGGTCCCGGTGCTGTGCAGAGCAAGCACACAGTCCTCCTATGGAGGGGATAGGAAAGGTTGCGGTGCTGTCCAGAGCAGGCACACAGTCCTCCTATGGAGGGGATAGGGAAGGTCCCGGTGCTGTGCAGAGCAGGAACACAGTCCTATGTAGGAATATGGAAGGTCCCAGTGCTGTGCAGAGCAGGCACACAGTCCTCCTATGGAGAGGACAGGGAAGGTCCCGGTGCTGTGCAGAGCAGGCACACAGTCCTCCTATGGAGGGGATAGGGAAGGTCCCGGTGTTGTGCAGAGCAGGAACACAGTCCTCCTATGTAGGGATATGGAAGGTGACGGTGCTGTGCAGAGCAGGCACACAGTCCTCCTATGGAGGGGACAGGAAAGGTCCCGGTGCTGTGCAGAGCAGGCACACAGTCCTATGTAGGGATATGGACGGTCCCTGTGCTGTGCAGAGCAGGCACACAGTCCTATGTAGGGATATGGACGGTCCCTGTGCTGTGCAGAGCAAGCACACAGTCCTCCTATGGAGGGATAGGGAAGGTCCCCGGTGCTGAGAAGGCACACAGTCATCCTATGGAGGGGATAGGGAAGGTACCGGTGCTGTACAGAGCAGGCACACAGTCCCCCTATACAAGGATATGGAGGGGATAGGGAAGGTCCCGGAGCTGTGTAGAGCAGGCACACAGTCCTATGTACGGATAGAGAAGGTCCCGGAGGTGTGCAGAGCAGGCACACAGTCCTCCTATGTAGGGATAGGGAAGGTCCCGGTGCTGTACAGAGCAGGCACACAGTCCCCCTATACAGGGATATGGAGGGGATAGGGAAGGTCCCGGAGCTGTGCAGAGCAGGCACACAGTCCTATGTACGGATTGGGAAGGTCCCAGAGCTGTGCAAAGCAGGCACACAGTCCTCCTATGTAGGGATAGGGAAGGTCCCGGTGCTGTGCAGAGCAGGCACACAGTCCTCCTATGTAGGGATATCGAAGGTCCCGGTGCTGTGCAGAGCAGAGACACAGTCCACCTATGGAGGGGATAGGGAAGGTCCCGGTGCTGTGAGGAGCAGGCACACAGTCCTCCTATGGAGGGGATATGGAAGTTCCTGATGCTGTGAGGAGCAGGCACACAGTCCTCCTATGGAGGGGATAGGGAAGGTCCCGGTGCTGTGCAGAGCAGAGACACAGTCCACCTATGGAGGGGATATGGAAGGTCCCGGTGCTGTGCAGTGCAGGCACACAGTCCTCCTATGGAGGGGATATGGAAGGTCCCGGGGCTGTGCAGAGCAGGCACACAGTCCTCCTATGGAGGGGATATGGAAGTTCCCGGTGCTGTGAGGAGCAGGCACACAGTCCACTTATGGAGGGGACAGGGAAGGTCCCGGCGCTGTGCAGAGCAGGCACACAGTCCTCCTATGGAGGGGACAGGGAAGGTCCCGGGGCTGTGCAGAGCAGGCACACAGTCCACCTATGGAGGGGATAGGGAAGGTCCCGGTGCTGTGCAGAGCAGGCACACAGTCCACCTATGGAGGGGATAGGGAAGGTCCCGGTGCTGTGCAGAGCAGGCACACAGTCCACCTATGGAGGGGATAGGGAAGGTCCCGGTGCTGTGCAGAGCAGGCACACAGTCCACCTATGGAGGGGACAGGGAAGGTCCCGGTGCTGTGCAGAGCAGGCACACAGTCCACCTATGGAGGGGATAGGGAAGGTCCCGGTGCTGTGCAGTGCAGGCACACAGTCCTCCTATGGAGGGGATATGGAAGTTCCCGATGCTGTGAGGAGCAGGCACACAGTCCACTTATGGAGGGGATATGGAAGTTCCCGGTGCTGTGAGGAGCAGGCACACAGTCCACTTATGGAGGGGATATGGAAGTTCCCGGTGCTGTGAGGAGCAGGCACACAGTCCACTTATGGAGGGGACAGGGAAGGTCCCGGTGCTGTGCAGAGCAGGCACACAGTCCACCTATGGAGGGGACAGGGAAGGTCCCGGGGCTGTGCAGAGCAGGCACACAGTCCACCTATGGAGGGGATAGGGAAGGTCCTCATACACGTATAATGTGCCCAGAGAAGGGAGTGACCCATAGCCAGAGGATGCTCCTGGCCGCTCATGTCAGGCTCCCCCGGGTGCAGAGCAGTGAGAGAGGCGGAGTGGCCGGCAATAGACGGAAGACAGCCGGGGGGGGTAGGGTGACAAAGGTGCGGTGTGTTTGTAGTCAGTGAGTGACCCCCCTCCCCTCCTCCCGCTCCACCTCCTCCTCGTCCCCCATCTCCACACCGACCCTCGCCCTGTGCCACGAGACGCGTCTCTATCCTCACCATGGACTCTCTCCCGAGGCCGGCCTTCTCCACCATTCCGTCTGCCTGCAGGCCTCTCGGCGCCGCTGTCTCCTCTAGCCACTCCGCCGCCCGCCCCGAACTCCCCCTCCGTTTCCGTCTAACTACAACCTCCAGGCTCGGCTAGGCCCCTCCCGATACAGCAAAGCGAAGCGAATCGTGTGACGTCACGGCGCACAACCTTCCTCGCGGTATCACGTAATACGGGAAGCGTGCGGCGGCCATCTTGGTGCACCCAGAAGCGTAGGCTGTGCTGTATGAGTGTTTTGCTGTTTTGGGGGTTTTTTTTGCAAGTGATAAGAAAAGTCGTCTGAAAGCAAAAGTAAAATCACAGAGTAGGCCCTGTAGACGTAACAGGATATGAAACCAAATCTCTACAAAGTGATGGTGTTACAATTTAATGGCATATTTCACTTGTTTTTTCCAATTCAGCTCTAGAAGATTTACCCCCTCCCCTTCCTGACCAGGCCATTTTTTGTGATGCAGCACTGTGCTACTCTAACTGACCATTGCGCATGCGTGCAAAGTGCGATGCTGTACCCAAATAACATTTTTGTATTCCCACAAATAGAGCTTTCTTTTGGTGGTATTCAATCACCTCTGCGGTTTTTATTTTTAGCACTACAAACAAAAAAACAACAAATTAACCACTTGCCGACCGTCAACCGCAGGTTGACGGCGACAAAGTGGCTCAATATCGCAAACCGCCGTCATACGACGGCGACTGCGAGATTGCGCACTGTGAGCGCGCGCCGCCGGAGGCGCACCCGCACGCTCACTGTGTTCGTGGGGGGGCCAGGGAGCGGGTGCAGCGGACTCAATCGCCGCCGGCTACCCGCGATGCCCCCCCCCGCACTGAAAGAACGGAGGTCCGTGTAAGTAAACACGGACCTCCGTTCTGTGAGAGGGGGAAGGGCTGTGATCACAGCCTTCCTCTACATGGAAGCTGTGATCACTTCCCTTCCTCTGCTAGGGCAGCCCACACACAGTTAGAACACGCCCAGGGAACACAGTTAACCCTTAGAGCGCCCCCTGCAGGTTAACCCCTTCACTGCCAATGGCATTTACACAGTAATAAGTGCATTTTTATAGCACTGATCGCTGTATAAATGCCAATGGTCCCAAAAAAGTGTCAAAATGGTCCGACATGTCTGCCCCAATATCGCAGTACCACTAAAAATCGCAGATCACCGCCATTACTAGTAAAAAAAATAAAAACCCCAGAAATGAATTATCATCATCCGTAAACGCGGCCACTTTTGCGCAAACCAATCAATAAACGCCAATTGAGATTTTTTTTATCACAAATATGAGGAAGAATATAAATCGGCCGATGAAAAAAAATGTTTTTTTGTATTTTTTTTTGTATTTGTATTTTAGCAAAAAGTAAGAAATTTGTTTTTTTTTTTTTTCAAATTTGTCGCTCTTCTTTTGTTTATAGCGGCGATCAGAAATGACGCAGCGATGATCAAATACCACCAAAGAAAGCTCTATTTGTGGGAAAAAAAGGATGCAAATTTCGTTTGGGTACAACGTTGCACGACCGCGCAATTGTCAGTTAAAGCGACGCAGTGCCGAATCGCAAAAAGTGCTCTGGTCCTAAAGTGTGAAATCCTTCCGGGGCTGAAGTGGTTAAAAAAAAAAAAAAACAATATTTTTTACTTTCTGCTGTAAAACATTCACAATCAAAAAAATGTAAAAAAAAATCAAATTTTTGGGAGAGATACTTTCAATGGGAACGTCTAAAGGGATGCAGGCCAGCAGATTTCCGCAGCAGGTGCACAGCTGACAGATAATTATGAAACCCTCCCATTAGACCCACTCAGTACAGAGGCACAGAGAAACAGAGATATTTCTTCAGAATAACAAAAGGTAGGAATCTGCAACAAAGTTTGTCATAATCCTTGCAATGTACAGAGATCACATAGAGGGGAATTTTTTTTCAAAAGTGGAGTTACGCTTTAAAAAAACAAACACATTTTTGAATATTAATAAACATTTGAATACTCTTTTCATACACTTATTTTTGTACATTCTTTGAGCCTAAAAAGTCAGAAATTTTTAGGGGATTCTTCTATCTTCTTATCTGCATAGGCATTTTTTGGTAAAGGTGAACTAATTCTTTAAATAAAAAAATGACAAATGCACATTTGTTTCCTCAGTATAGTTTGTAGACACTATAACTTTTGTGCAAACCAATCAATATACGCTTATTGGATTTTTTTTTTTACCAAAAATATGTAGCAGAATGCATATTGGCCTAAGTTGATGAAGAATTACATTTTGGGTGCATGGGATGCCTGAAATCTGACTTGTATCTTAGGCAGACTTCTTTGCAAATTAGTGAGCCAATCACAGAAGCAGGAAATGATGTTTCTGGGGTGTAGTCAGTATACACTCTGTGTACAGAACAACTCCAGGTAGCCATATTGCAATGCATTCTTAGAAAATTACAGCGGCTGCAGATTGAAAAGGAAAGCAGGGTTGCCAACCGCCAGTAAATTTTCTGACAGTTTGTAAAAATCAGTGATTTTTACAACTGTCTATAAATATCAGGGTCTAATAATTTGTCATGCTGTGCTGACTTTTTAAGTGTAAATCAGGCAAACTACTTGATATAGGTATTGTCAGTGTTCCATGTTGTGTTTAACCACTTCAATACCGGACGTTTATACCCCCTTCCTGCCCAGACCAATTTTCAGCTTTCAGCGCTCTTACATTTTGAATGACAATTACTCTCTCATGCTACACTGCACCCAAACACAAATTTTATCAATTTTTTCACACAAATAGAGCTTTCTTTTGGAGGTATTTAAGAACCTCTGGCTTTTTCATTTTTTGCGACATAAGTGAAAAAAGTGTGAACATTTTGAAAAAAAAACACTTTTTTTTAGTTTCTGTGATAAAATTTTGCAAATAAGTAATTTTTGTTCATAAATTTGGGCCAACACCTATACTGCTACCTATCTTTGGTAAAAATAACCCAAATAAGTGTATATTATTTGGTCTGTGTGAAAGTTATAGAGTCTACAAGCTATGGTGCCAATCATTGAAAATTGATCACAGCTGATGCACTGACGGCCTATCTCATTTCTTGAGGCACTGAAATGTCAGGAAAGTACAAATACCCCCCAAATTACCCCTTTTTGAAAAGTAGACATTCCAAGGTATTTAGTAAGAGGCATGGGGAGTTTTTTGAAGTTGTACTTTTTTTCCCACAATTCTTGGGAAAAATAAGAAATTATTATTATTATTATTATTCTGCACAAAATTGTCATAACAACAAGTTATTTCTGACACACAGCATATGCTGAGACTTTTACACAGCCTGGCCACATACAGAGGTCCAACATGCAGGGAGCACCATCATGCATTCTAGGAGCAGAATTTTCACATCTAATTTCCTAACGACCTATTACACTTTTGAAGGCCCTGGACAATGAAATTACCCACAAAATGACCCCATTTTTGAAAGCAAACACCCCAACGTATAATCTATGAGGCATTATGAGTCTTTTGAATGGTTCATTTTTTTCCACAAGTCTTCGAAAAACGTGGAAAGAAAATGAAAACGCTTTTATTTTTACACAAAGTGGTCAATTTATAAGATATTTCTAGGACATAGCATGCACATAGCAAAAATTACCCCCCAAAATATATTCTGCTACTCGTCCCAAGTATGGCGATACCACATGTGTGAGACTTTTTCACACCTTGGCCACATACAGAGGCCGAACATGCAGGGAGCACCGTCAGGCGTTCTAGGAGCATAAATTACACATAAAATTTCATCCATACCCATCACACTTTTAAAGGCCCCGGAGCACCAGGACAGTGGAATTACCCACAAATGACCCCATTTTGGAAAGCAAACACCTGAGGTATATTCTATGAGGCATGGGCTGCAGATAGGTACTCGGGTACTCTAATGGGCTGCAGATAGGTACTCAGGTATTCTGATGGGCTGCAGATAGGTACTTGGGTACTTTGATGAGCTGGAGACAGGTACTCGGGTAATCTGATGGATTGGTAAAAGGTACTTGGGTACTCTGATGGTCTGCAGATAGGTACTCGGTTACTCAGATGGGTTGGTGACAGGTACTCGGGTAATCTGAAGGGCAGGTGACAGGTACTCGGGTACTCTGATGGGTTGGTGACAGGTACTTGGGTACTCAGATGGGCAGGTGACAGGTACTCGGGTACTCTGATGGGCTGGTGACAAGTACTTGGGTGCTCAGATGGGCTGGTGACAGGTACTCTGGTACGCTGATGGGCTGGTGACAGGTACTCTGATGGGCAGGTGACAGGTACTCGGGTACGCTGATGGGCAGGTGACAGGTACTTGGGTACTCTGATGGGCTGGTGACAGGTACTCGGATACTCTGATGGGCAGGTGATAGGTACTCTGATGGGCAGGTGACAGGTACTCGGGTACTCTGATGGGCAGGTGACAGGTACTCGGGTACTCTGATGGTCTGGTGACAGGTACTTGGTTATTCTGATGGTCTGGTGACAGGTACTCGGGTACTTTGATGGTCTGGTGACAGGTACTCGGGTACTCTGATGGTCTGGTGACAGGTACCCGGGTACTCTGATGGTCTGGTGACAGGTACTCGGGTACTTTGATGGGTTGGTGACAGGTACTCGGGTACTTTGATGGGTTGGTGACAGGTACTCGGGTACTCTGATGGGATGGTGACAGGTACTCGGGTACTCAGATGGGCAGGTGACAGGTACTTTGCTACTTTGATGGACAGGTGACAGGTGACAGGTACTCGGGTACTCTGATGGACAGGTGACAGGTACTCGGGTACTTTGATGGACAGGTGACAGGTACTTGGGTACTTTGATGGACAGGTGACAGGTACTCTAATGGGCTGTGAGAGGTACTTTGATGGGGTGGTGACAGGTCCTCTTTATTGAGGGGGGTGATCAGTGTGCTAGGTGTACAGTAGGCGGTAACGAGCTGTTACCGCAATCTCCCTGTCACACACGATCGGTGTGTGACAGGGAGAACAGCGGTAACAGCTCGTTACCGCAGTCTGTTTACATCACATAACCGGCTGTGATTGACACAGCCAGTCACGTGGTAAAGAGTCAATTCTATTGGCTCTTTACACTGATCGGAGATAGGCTTTGTCCAAGGAACAAGCCTCATCCCCGATCGCCGCGCTGCGCGCCCCCCGGGGGCCCGCATGAGCGGCGTGCACGGGAAGATCGGTAGTGACCGGCTGTAATTGGACACAGCCGGTCACGTGGTAAAAAGCCAATTTTATTGGCTCTTTACCCCGATCGGGGGGACACGACCCCCCGGCAGACGATCGATTCGTGATCGCCGCTCTGCGGGCCCCCAGGGGCCCGCAGTAGTGGCGAGAAGCGGCCGACGTCATATGACGTCAGCCCGGATCGACGAGAGGTTCCTGCCGACGTCATTTCACAATGACTTGGTAAGGAACAGGTTAAATATCTATTGTCTTTGTTTTTAATAGGAGTTCTGTTATTTTTCAGGTTGCCAGTAAAAAATGTGCTCTGCCAGTAAATTTTCCATGTTTTGCCAGTAAAAAAACACTGCGGGAGGTTGGCAACACTGCTTAAGAGGGCTTTAAAAGTGGCCATACTTGGAACAATGTTATATATAAGCATATTATCTATACAATCCAAAGACTGAAAAAAGTGTTTAATGTGTCATACATTTAATCATATTAATCTGTCTACTTTTCCACTGGATTTCTGTCCAGAACAGCTCAGAATAATATTGTGAAATCAATGGGTTTTGCCTAAATTCGATCGATGACAAGTATATGTCTTTTTGATTATTTATAAATTCAACCACATTGTCCAGCTTTGTGAAAATTGTTCCGTCAGATTGTAACATGTATGGCCACCATTAGGCCGACTACTGGATCAGTATTCTCCAGCCTATTGCCCAGCTCAGCTGCTGATAGAAGGACAAAAGAAGATCTCCCAGCAAAAAAAGAGAAGGAAAATTCCCAGTATGGAGCTTCAGTCGTTACTCTTGAATAGGAAAATCAATCAATTCAAACAGGATAGGACATAAGTCTGAGATCTCCTGCCAGGAAGCGGTCAAAGCAGACAGCCATTCACAGGTAGCAGAGGCATTCCTCGCTCCTCATGCATGCAAGGTGCATGTATATGTGCAGCTGTGGGAAATGCCTCCATCGCCTATGATTGGCTGTGCACTTTGACAGCTTCCCAGCGGCATAGCTCATGTGGTTTTAGGCTAAGGTGACCAGATTTTTAAAATTAAATCCGGGGACATTTTTTTCTTTTTTTTAATTGTCAAATAGTAAACTATTTTATAAGCATACTTTCCTCCAATGATATATGCAGTGTATGTGGTGTTTATGGAATGATTGTATGATATATACATTATTTCTGGAAATCATTTCAT
>BLSH010078454.1:387336-404625 GCA_018402905.1 Glandirana rugosa | reverse complement strand
ATAAATACTACATTTGCGGCCAGCGGTGCATTTCTTGCACAAAAATAAAAAGTGCGTCTACATTGCTGGTTTAAAAAAAATATATATTCTAAATACTACATTTGCGGTCAGGGGTGCATTTCTTGCACAAAAATAAAAAGTGCGTCTACATTGCTGGTTTAAAAAAAAAATAATAATAATTTATTATTCTTTTTATTTTATTATTAATAAATAGTGCTACATAGTACGTTTGCACCTTGCTGTGCATTTCTTGCACAAAATTAAAAAGTGTGTCTACATTGCTAGTTTGAAAAAAAAAACAATAGTAATTGATTATTCTTTTTTTTTATTATTAATAAAAAGTGCTACATAGTACATTTGCACCTTGCTGTGCATTTCTTGCACAAAATTGCACATTGCCGGTTTAAAAAATAATATAAATTTGTGCTAAATAGTACATTTGCATCCAGAATGGGGAGAGCGTCAAATAAGGGACGTGGTCATGGTGCTGCTGGTGTTGGTGGTGTTGGTGAAGCTCCTGTTGCAAGGAGAGGATGTGGTCGATCTGTGCAAGCTACACGCACAAGTGAAACACCTTCCTCAGGTGCGAGTAGCTGACAGAACCTTCAACGTTATATGGTAGGCCCGAATGCCGCTCAACGAATGGTGAGGGCAGAACAAGTACAGGCGATAGTAGATTGGGTGGCTGACAATGCCTCCAGTTCCTTCACATTGTCTCCCACCCGGTCCCTTGCTGAAAGCTCAGAGTTGGCACCTGAACCCCATGGCCATCTGTCTTTTACCTCAGCCCCTTGTAAATCAGCCAAGCAGTCTGAGCCCCAAGTCATGCAGCAGTTTCTAATGCTTTTTGATGACTCTGCTGGTGTGCTTTCCGTGGGCCATCCACATAGCCCTGCCCCAGAAGTGGAAGATATTGAGTGCACCGATGCCCAACCACTTCTGTTTCAGGATAAGGACATGGAAACACAACCGCAGCACGTCTCTGATGATGACAAAACAAAGGTGCCAACTGCTTTCTACAGTGTGCAGACTGGCAAGGAGGGCAGTGGTGAAGAGTGGGCGGAAGATGATGTGGAGGATGATGAGGTCCTAGACCCCACATGGAATGAAGGTCATGCGAGTGACATGTGCAGTTTGGAGGTGGTGGTCACACAGAGGCACCAGCACAACAAAAGAGTAAGCAGGTTGCAAAAGCGGAGCGACCGTCCCCTAGACAGTACGCCTGATACTACCCACTGCACCCAGGGACCTAGCACACCAAAGGCAGTTTAAAGGAGTTCTCTGGCATGGCAGTTCTTGAGACAATGTGCTGATGACAAGACACGAGTGGTTTGCACGCTGTGCAATCAGAGCCTGAAGTGAGGCATAAATGTTCTAAACCTGAGCACAACCTGCATGATCAGGCATCTACATGCAAAGCATGAGCTGCAGTGGAATAAGCACCTCAAAGAAAGGTCTTGGGCTCCTCCTGCTTCCTCTTCTGCTGCTGCCTCGGCCTCTTCTTCCACCTCTACAGTGCTGGGTGTCACCTGCCACCCAGCAAACAGACGATGTGACAGCAACGCCACCAAGTCCGCCACCGTCCCCAAGCATTTCCACACCATGGTCCAATGGAAGCTTACAGCTGTCCATCTCCCAAACACTGGAGAGAAAGAGGAAGTACCCCCCTACCCACTCGCGATCCCTGGCCCTGAATGCCAGCATTTCAAAATTCCTGGCCTTTGAAATGCTGTCATTCCGTCTGGTGGACACGGACAGTTTTAAAAACCTGATGGCGGTGTCTGTCCCACAGTACGTGGTTCCCAGCCGCCACTACTTTTCCAGGCAAGCCATCCCTTCCCTGCACAAGTCGGGGACAAGATCAAATGTGCACTGCGCAACGCCATATGTGGCAAGGTCCATATAACCACTGATACGTGGACCAGTAAGCACGGGCAGGGACGCTATATCTCGCTAACTGCACACTGGGCAAATGTAGTGGCTGGTGGGCCTGAGGCAGATAGCAGTTTGGCGCATGTCCTTCCGCCACCGAGGATTGCGGGGCATTTCTCTTTGCCTTCTGTTGCCTCCTCCTCCTACTCCAGTTCCTCCTCCTCTACCACCTCCTCATCCGGTCAGCGTAACACCTTCACCACCAACTTCAGCACATCCAGGGGGAAATGACAGCAGGCTGTTTTAAAACTGATATATTTGGGGGATAAACCCCACACTGTGCAGGAGCTATGGACTGGCATTGAACAATGGACCGATGAGTGGTTGTTGCCACTGAGCCTCAAGCCCGGCCTGGTGGTGTGCGATAATGGGCTAAATCTTGTAGCAGCTCTGGGCCTAGCCAGTTTGACGCACATCCCTTGCCTGGCGCATGTGCTGAATTTGGTGGTGCAGAAATTTCTAAAAAAACTACCTGGATATGTCAGAGCTGCTGCAGAAAGTGCAGGCCGTCTGTGTGCGCTTTCGGCGTTCTCACCCTGCTGCTGCTCGCCTATCTGTGCTGCAGCGGAACTTCGGCCTTCCCGCTCACCGCCTCCTATGCGACGTGCCCACAAGGTGGAACTCCACCTTGCACATGCTGGAGAGACTGTGCGAGCAGCAGCAGGCTATAGTGGAGTTTCAGCTGCAGCACGCATGGGTCAGTCGCTCTGAGGAACAGCACCACTTCACCACCAATGAGTGGGCCTCCATGCGAGACCTGTGAACCATATTGCGGTGTTTCGAGTACTCCACCAACATGGCCAGCGCCGATGACGCTGTTCTCAGCGTTACTATCCCACTTCTATGTCTCCTTGAAAAAACATTTTGGGCGATGATGGAAGAGGATGTGGCACAGAAGGAAGAGGAGGAGGAAGAGGGGTCATTTCCACGGTTATCAGGCCAGTCATTCACAAGTGGCTCAGATGGTGGGTTCCTGCACCAGCATAGGCCAGGTAAAAAATTTTCAAGCCAGGACACAGTTCTGGAGGATGAGGAGGATGATGAGGAGGAACCATGTTCACAGCAGGGTGGCACCCAACACAGCTCGTGGGCATCACTGGAGCGTGGCTGGGGGGATACGGAGGACACAGATGATACACCTCCCACAGAGGACAGCTTGTCTTTGCCTCTGGGCAGCCTGGCACACATGAGCGACTACATGCTGCAGTGCCTGCTCAACGACAGCTGAGTTGCCCACATTTTAACTTGTGCTGATTACTGGGTGGCCACCCTCCTGGATCCCCATTACAAGGACAACGTGCTGTCCTTAATTCCCTCACTGGAGCGTGATTGGAAGATGCGCAACTACAAGCGCACGCTGGTAGACGTGCTGCTGAGGGCATTCCCAAATGACACCGGGGGCTCAGTGGAAGCACAAGGCGAAGGCAGAGGAGGAGGAAGAGGTCACCAACGCAGCTGTGGCACCGCCAGCACCTCAGAAGGCAGGGTTAGCATGGCCAAAATGTGGAAAACCTTTGTCAGCAGCACGCCACAACAAACAGCACCACCAGCTGATAGGCAACGTCTTAGCAGGAGGCAGCATTTCAGCAACATGGTGGAACAGTATGTGTGCACACGCCTACACGTACTGACTGATGGGTCTGCCCCATTCATCTTCTGGATCTCCAAATTGGGCACATGGCCTGAGCTTGCCCTTTATGCCTTGGAGGTGCTGGCCTGCCCTGCAGCCAGTGTATTGTCTGAACGTGTGTTTAGCACGGCAGGGGGCGTTATCACAGACAAGCACAGCCGCCTGTCCACAGCCAACGTGGACAAGCTAATGTTTTTTAAAATGAACCAGGCATGGATCCCACAAGACTTGTCTGTACCTTGTGCAGAATAGAGATTTATAGCGGCCTCACACAGCCATTGGTATACTTAAGTGAACTTATTCTTTTTTTTTTTTAATATGTCTCAATATTTTGGGGGCTACCCCAATTAGAAAAAGAAAACAAACAAAAAGCAGTGTTGGCTGCCTCCTCCTCCTCCACCACCACTTCCACCTACACCGCCACGGTCACCACCTCCTCAACCTCCTACTCCATTTTTTTTTTTTTATGTGATTTTAAGTTATTTCCCTATCCACATTTGTTTGCAGGGCATTTGTCCTACTCTTACCCCCATTTTGCTTCCTTTTGCAGCCCTCTTACTCTTTCCAGGACTTTTTTACAGCCATTTTAGTGCCCAAAAGTTCGGGTCGCCATTGACTTCAATGAGGTTCGGGGTTCAGGGTCAAGTTCGGGGCCGAACTTGAACTTTTTCGCAAAGTTCGGCCGAAGCCGCCGAACCCAAGCATCCAGGTGTCCGCTCAACTCTAGTAATGACATGCAGTTCATCCTTTACAGATATTCCCTTAACCATCTCAATACTGGTCACTTTCAACCCCTTTCTGCCCAGGACAATTTTCAGCTTTCAGTGCTCTCCCGTTTTGAATGAGAATTACTCAGTCATGCAACATTGTACCTAAATTACATTTTTTTTTAACACAAATAGAGATTCAGTTTGGTGGTATTTCCACATATCACGGCTGGGGTTTTTATTTTTTGCACTACAAATGAAAAAAGACCGAAATTTTTTTAAAAAAAAAGATTTTTTATTAGTTTCTAATATAAAATTTAGCAAATTAGTAATTTTTCTTCAGAAATTTTGACCAAAATTTATTCTGCTACATTTCTTGGTAAAAATAATCCAAATCAGTGTATATTGTTTGGTCTGTGTGAAAGTTATAGATGGGAGAAAGATGCAGCGCTTGCAGACTTCTCAACTGGAGCTTGTGGAGACAAACACAGGAGGAGGTGTGCACCGGAGTTAGCTGGGCGTCCGGGGGGAGGGGGGGGTGGAAAGGGAGGGGGAAAAAATCCGTGGGGCAGCCAGCTGATGGAGCAGAAGTGACTCTGTAGGCAGCAAAACAAAAGACAAGCAGCGCCCCACTAAGTGTAGTATGTAATTAAAAGCATGACATGTATTAAAAATGCACTTACAGGAGATAAGTGAATACAGGCATATAAGACATCCAAGCTTCCACGTCTGGGTGGTCTGAGCGCTGGGGGTCCCGCCAACACGTGTCCGGTCGCACCGGTGGGTTCCAGGGCTCCAGGCAGGTGGGCGGGATGTGGTCTTCAGGCATCACGGGTCCCGTGGGGAGCTGCTAGACTGGGTTGCAGCTGTGAAGGGCACACGTTTGGAGCAATACGTGCTCCTTCCTCAGGCCTCCTCCATGTCTGGCAGAGCCGCGCCATATCGGAAAGGGGGGCCCCGGCCCCACCACCCATCATCCCAGCCTCTGACATAAACTTTACTGCTATATTGACCCATTATACACATTAATCCCTCTTGCCCCACCCTGTCCATCCGGCTCACAATGTCCACTCATCTTGCCGGTAAATTGTCCCCCTTTCCCTACCCCCACACCTTGTCTGCATATCCATCCAGTCCATAACAGCTCCCTTCTCCCTGCCCCCTGCCTCCTTTCCTCCCCCCATTAATTTCTCCATCCACTATAGTATCCTTCTCTTTGGATCCATCCCATCCTCCCCTTCCCACTCTTCCTCCAGCCTCCTTTATTCCAATTCAACCCCTGTGTTATATGCTATATATCAAGCCTTTTACATATTCTGCATATCCCCTACACTATCTCCGTTCTGCCATCTTTGTTTACTATACTAAGCCCATCCCAGTTGTCATCTCCCCCCATCCTAGCCTGGCCCGCGCTGTGGCAACGGGGGGGGCGGGCGAGCCATGATTGGCTGCCCGCCGACCCTGCCTCCTCCCCTCTCTAGCGCTGTGAGACCAGACTCCCTCCTCATCATTCTGCCCCAGCCACTTCCGATCCCAGTCTCCCTCTGCATAGTCCACACATATCCCTCTCCACACTCAACCCCCCCCCCCCCCTCCCCACACAGGTCCTTGGTGCCTTATCTCTCCTATACATTTTTATGTGAAAGCTATAGAGTTTACAGTACCAATCATTGAAAATTGATCACACCTGATGTACTGACGGTCTATCACAATTCTTGAAGCCATAATATGTCAAGACAATACAAATACCCCACAAATTACCCCTTTTTGGAAATAGACAGTTCAATGTATTTAATGAGAGGCATGGCAAGTTTTTTTTTTTTTTTACTTTAAAGAGTATGTTTTATTGAAAGTAAATAGAGTATACAGGTTTTGCAAGATAATGAAATATACAAAAAGAAAACTGCCTCACAGTGGAGGTCAAATAAGTATCAACAGCAAAATGTGAGTCATGCAGAATGATGTTTAACTAAACAAACGTCATATCAGTATCTAACCAACATACAGGGCAAGGATAAACCACAAATGTGATTAGATAGCTGCTTACATTATTTAAACCTGTATTAACAGAGAGGGAAAAATACGGAAGTGAGACATAGTTGAGTGGAGAAAAGAACATAGAGCTAAAAGAGGAACAAGTGTCAGATATGAGAAGAAGGAGAAAGGAAACAATAGTGCAGGGTGAAAGAGAGAAAGAGTAATACATAATGGGACCATTCAATTACAATCTGTCAATGATCTGTACAGAGGAGAATATCAAAAACGACACTAATTCTGCAAGCGATATATAAACCAAAGATTCCATTTGGCATCATATGTCTGGATTGAATCATGTAGGGTATTGTGTATCTTTTCAGTGAGCATAATCTGATCCACACGTGATACCACTTGAGGGAAAGGAACAGTGGGCTTTTTCCAATTAAGAGCAACCGTCCACTGTACCGCCCCGCATATAGTATGTATCAGTTTCTGAAGCTGTCTAGGGATGCCTGGTATGGATGCATATAAAAGACCTTGTGTTAAGGTCAAGTCCAGCCGTTTACCCGCTAACTTCTCCATCAACTCCTCCACCCTATCCCAGGTAGACCGGAGTAGGGGGCAGTGTCAGAATATGTGGGAGAATGTACCTGGTGAGGCGCAACCCCGAAAACATAATGGGGAGGAGTATTGAAAAATCTTGGTAAGCCTAGAGGGGGTATAATACCAGCGGGTAAACACTTTAATGGCTGTTTCTGTAACAGTCAGAGAGTATGTGAATTTACGCATGTTCTGCCAGCGTGTGTCCCACTCAGAGAGGTCCCAGGCCTCACCTAGCTCCTCCTCCCAGCTCAAAACATATTTCAATTTAGTATCCACCGCCGGGGTGGTGAGCATTTTATATAGGTTCGAGATTAACCCTTTCCCTCTGGGATTGTTGTGGCATAACCATTCAAACCCCAGGTGAGTATCTGCGGCGGGCAATCCATAGTGTGTCAAAAAAAAGTGCCTTATTTGTAGATAATGAAATAGTTCCGTGTCCGGAAGGTCATATTTTTCCTGGAGCTGGGAGAAGGTGTAGAAGCCGGTCCTGCCCCAAAAATACTTCAGGGTTGTCAGGTTTTTGGATACCCAGATCGCAAAATCGCCAGGACTGTAAAAGGCGGCTGGAAATCTACAGTCACCCAGGAAGGATGCCCCCAACGGTGCCTTAGAGATCAAGCTAAATTTATGACTATAATCCCTCCAGAGCCTCAAGGACTGCTGTACAACCAAATTCCTGCCTAGGAATTCCGTGGGAGGGGAAACTGAGGCCCACATCAGACCTGGGAGAAACAAAGGTGCAATTGAGACTCTCTCCAGCTTGACCCAGGGGACCTCCGAGTCTGCTATGTTCCATTGAGCCAGCTGAGAGAATCTACTGGCTAGATAATAAAGCCATAACTGTGGGACCCCCAGTCCCCCGGCACCGCTGGCACCATAAAGGACTGACCTACCGAATCTAGGGGGCCTCTGCTGCCAAATAAATCTGTTAAAAAGTGTTTGGATTTTTATTATATATGTTTTAGAGCCAATGAGGGGAGTGCCCGGAAAAGATAAAGAAGCTTCGGAAGTAACATCATCTTGACTGCCGTCGCCCTCCCCAAAAAGGAGATGTGGTAGGAGGACCAGGTGTTCAGAAGCCTCTTCAGCTTTGATATCAGAGGGGGATAATTAGCCGCAAAGAGAGATTTGTATTCTTTGGTGATAGTGATTCCTAAGTAGGAGATGGAGGATCCGGACCAAATGAAGGGAAAGGAGCCCTTCATATCCTCGAGCTCAGGAGAGGCAAATCCCACCGGGAGGGCCACTGATTTGGCAACATTGACCGCCAACCCTGACACTTCGGCAAAATGAGATAAACATTTAAGCAAATTTGGCAGAGATACTAAGGGGTTGGTGAGAAAAAGTAGAACGTCGTCCACATATAAGCAGAGCTTGAAGGTCGAGGAATGAATTGAGTAACCAGAAATGTCTGGGTGGTTCAATATAGCCGTGGTCAAGGGTTCAATGGCAAGGGCAAAGATCAGGGGTGATAATGGACACCCCTGCCTGGTGCCTCTCCCAAGCCCAAAGAAATCCGAGCTGCAGCCTGGTATTCTGACTCTAGTCTGCGGGTTTGCATACATCGCCTGAAATGGGTGAAGGAATTCCCCACATATCCCATAACGCTGCAGCAAAAAGGAAAGATAACTCCAGGATACACTGTCAAAAGCCTTGTGTATATCCAGGCTCAACAACAGCAATCTCCTAGAGGTTGCATTGGCATTCTGAATGATGTTAGTAGCAAGTCTAATGTTATCCGTAATTAACCGATGAGGGATAAAACCAGATTGATATGGGGAAATGAGGGGTGGAATAACTGTAGCCAGTCTGTCTGCTAAAATTCTACTAAAGATCTTTAGATCATTGTTGATGATCGAAATTGGCCTGTAATTTTGTGGCGAGGTGTGATCCTTGTTCTGTTTAGGGATAAGGGTCATATTTGCTAAAAGCATCTCCTCAGGGTTGTCACCCCCTTGAAGAATAAAATTAAACAGTTGGGTCAGTTTAGGGGCTAGCTGGGAGGAGAATTTTTTGTAGTAAAGGGCAGAAAATCCGTCCGGACCGGGAGCAGAACTCCTCCGGAGAGAGCCTATGACTTTCAGTACCTCCTGTTGGGTAATGGGGGAGTTCAGAGCGACTGATTGTGAAGGGGTTATAGTGGGAATTGGGATATCCGCAAACCACGCCATACTGGATGGGGAGGGTTGCGCTGTTACAGGGGCTAGCAGTGAGGAGTAAAAATTTTTAACTACCTCTAGGACCTCCTGCAGGTGTGAAGTGGCACCACCCGAGGCCAATTTTAATTTATAGACATGAGGGGGAGATATGGATTGGTTTAGCTTCCTAGCGAAAAGGGTTGAAGCTGTATTGTTATGGAGCAGGAATCTAGCTTTGGACCAACGTAAAGCTTTCTCTGTCTTGGAGGAGAGCAAAGAATCCAACTCCAACCTTTTCTGGTCAATGGCCCTTCTGGTGGACCCCAAATCAAGCTTAGAAGTGTCTTTATATAAATCATTCAATTCCTTGGTCAGGGAAAGGATTTTCTCCGCCGCTGGCATGGCAAGTTTTTTGAAGTTGTAATTTTTCCCTACAATTCTTTGGAAAACAAAGAAATTATATTTTTTATTTTTCATAAAAATGTCATATTAACAAGTCATTTCTCACATACAGCATAGGCATACTTGCAATTACACCACAAAACACATTCTGCTTCTTCTTATGTGTGAGACTTTTTCACAGCCACTGGCCACATAGAGAAGCGCAACATCCAAGGAGTACTTGGCATTATCCACTTTAAGACCAGACCTTATTCTGACGCTTTGTTTACAAGTAAAAATCTGTATTTTTACTAGAAAATGACTTAGAACACCCAAACATTATATATTTGTAGCAGAGGCCCTAGAGAATAAAATGGTGGGTTTTGCAAATTTTCATGTCACACGGTATTTGCGCAGCAGTTTTTCTAACGCAATTTTACACACTAACGCATAAATACATTTCAATGCACACAGAGACGATATAATACCCACATTTTTGGTAAATTATAAAATATGGTGTTGCGCCAGGTAAATAGATACCAAACATATCACGCTTTAAAATTGAGCACTCTTGTGAAATGGCGCCAAACTTCAGTATTTCAAAATTTCCATAGAAAACGCTTTATAAGCTTTTACTGGTTACTAGTTTAGAGTTACACAGGAGGTCTGCGCTACAATTATTAAGCTTGCTCTGACATTTGTGGCGATACCTCACACATGTGATACAATTTTTACGTATGAGTGTGGGACCAACGCGAGCACTGAGGACAGGGGAGCTTTAAATGTTTTATTTATTTATTGGTGGGACACTGGTACACTAACATATGTTTTTGTGCACTTGTACACTATGACAGATGTTGATTGTCTACCAGCAGACACTGACATATGGTGATGTCACAATGGAACACTATTGCACTATTGTAGATGGTTTTTGCACTGGTACAGATGTTCATGGGGACACTGTGACAGATGTTTTGTGAGTTGGTACAGATGTTCATGGATGTTCATGGAGACACTGACAGATTTTTTTGTGCACTGGTACAGATGTTAATGGGTACACTGTGACAGATGTTTTGTGCACTCGTACAGACGTGATGCGGTACTGTGACAGATGTTTTGTGCACTGGTATAGATGTTCATTAGTAAGCGCTAAAAGTGTTTCTCCAGTTTTGGGGTGGAATAAGTGTGATAATTTGTGTTCTAAGTTGTTGGGCTAAGAGCTTTCCTGCGTTATTGGCATGATGGTAGAAATTAGATTACACGGGCTTCACCTGAGAATGGTGCTGGGTCAGTGAGGGTTCTAAGCTCATGTCTCCCTTAGTTTAAATGTTCTAAAATGGAAGATGTAAGGATTTGTTTATGGGAATATTCTAACTGCTTTATAGCAGTCAAAGTACATTAAGCTGCTTGTGTCCTGCGCCTCCTTGCAGCAGAACTTAGTTTGAGCATTATTCTTATAATAAAAGCCTTGTGTGAGCAACAAAGTGTAAAGTGGTCGGTGGCAGACAGAGCATTGATCTCAAATAATTAATTCAGGGATTGCTGTATGATCTTCTTATGGTCTGAATGTGACATTGATAGGACATCCATATATGCAATACTCCAGTGCAAATAAATGATATACAATGTAACGCTGCTGACACAAAAATACAGTGACGTAATGCATAGGGAGGAGGAAGTCACACCGCAAGCGGAAACGAGCGGAACACCATTTTGTTGGAGGTACATAGGTGTACATAGATGCTGCATGCTTAAAGGCATATATAGGCACTTTTTTATTCATACATCATACATGTGAGTGGATTTTTACATATTTTACCAAAAATGAAGTATTAAATGCAGTAAGCACTATTAGTATTTTTCTTCTTTGGGCTCAACTCGCAATGATATATGGGGATGATCAAGGATGGCAATGGATTAACTTTCTAACACCCATATTGCTGATGAAGGAGGTCTGTCTATAAAGGAATACAGAAACCCTATGATAAAAGGGAAAAATTGTGACTGATCTGATTAATATTGGGTCCACCTTATGAGGTGAGAGTGGTGTTATACTGGTGATGGGTTAGAAGCACTACAAGTACCAATAACCCCACAATATATAGGAAATTGAATTTTCACTGGTGAACAGGACTGCATTTCAAAAGAGCAATAAAAGTCTACTAATATATGTATATAGTGAATGAACACTTGACATATAGGTTTATTAAATTGTATTCACATTTTATTATTTATGTATTTATTATATATGCATATATTGTTTATTGATTTGCACAAATTGCACTTTATTGACATTTACATATGAACACATAAGGAATCATTGCACGTATATGCACAGCAAATGTCAATTTGGTTATAGGATGTAATAGGAATAGATAATTTTGTTTTACAATCACTTAATGATTTGCACATATACAGTATCTCACAAAAGTGAGTACACCCCTCACATTTTTGTAATTATTTTGTTATATATTTTCATGTGACAACACTGAAGAAATGGCACTTTGCTACAATGTAAAGTAGTGAGTGTACAGCTTGTATAACCATGTGAATTTGCTGTCCCCTCAAAATAACTCAACACACAGCCATTAATGTCTAAACCGCTGACAACAAAAGTGAGTACACCCCTAAGTGAAAATATCCAAATTGGGCCCAATTAGCCATTTTCCCTCCCCGATGCTATGTGACTCGTTAATGTTACAAGGTCTCAGGTGTGAATTGGGAAGTAGTGTGTTAAATTTGGTGTTATCACTCTCACTCTCTCATACTGGTCACTGGAAGTTCAACATGGCACCTCAGGGCAAAGAACTCTCTGAGGAGCTGAAAAAAAAATGTTGCTCTACATAAAGATGACCTAGGCTATAAGAAGATTGCCAAGCCGCTGAAACTGTGCTGCAGCACGATGGCTAAGACCATACAGATGTTTAACAGGGCAGGTTCCACTCAGAACAGGCCCACCATGGTCGACCAAAGAAGTTGAGTGCCCATGCTCAGCGTCATATCCAGAGGTTGTCTTTGGGAAATAGATGTATGAGTGCTGCCAGCATTGCTGCAGAGGTTGAAGGGGTGGGGGGTCAGCCTCTCCGTGCTTAGACCATACGCTGCACACTGTTTCAAATTGGTCTGCATGGCTGTTGACCTAGAAGGAACCATGAATGCTAACATGTACTGTGACATACTGAAGCAGGGCATGATCCCCTCCCTTCGGAGACTGGGCAACAGGGCAGTATTCCTACATGATAACAACCCCAAACACACCTCCAAGACAACCACTGCCTTGCTAAAGAAGTTGAGGGTAGAGGTGATGGACTAGCCAAGCATGTCTCCAGACCTAAACCCTATTGAGTATCTGTGGGGCATCCTCAAATGGAAGGTGGAGGAGCGCAAGGTCTATAACATCCACCAGCTCCGTGATGTCGTCATGGAGGAGTGGAAGAGGACTCCAGTGGCAACTTGTGAAGCACTTCATAAGATTCAATAATAATTACAAAACATCAAATATATGTTAAAACATCTGAGATCAATTTATTCAATACAAATGTATAAAAATCCATGTATGCAGAGACACATGAATGAAAAAACAAAAAATATATTGTATTTTAGTTTAAGACAGGCAAAGACAGATCCTACATAAAGTCAGCTGTGCCCCGCTCTCAACATGTTTCACCCGTTAGGGCTTCTTCAGGAGACTTTTTTGGGGCTGAATAAGTGGAAAGAAAAAAACATTTAGAGAAATACACATTTACTAATTTAGCACATACATAAAGACTATAATAGCCTTCCATCTGAAAATACACTACAGTCCCGATGTACATTTGAAACATACACCAATAATGATCAGTGATTTTTATGCATTTTCTATAAAACATATTCAAAATGTGTATATATAAAGAAAAAACACATATAATTATATTTAACATTTTATGAAAATAATATAGTATCTTACCAAATGTAAGACTACCATTGAGGGGATATCTGTATGCCTAAGACCAGTAGCGGAACCGGGCAACCAACCCAGCAAGCCAAGGACCACAGAGCTAAAGGACAAAATAACCCTGCATGCTAGAGAGAATATAGGATGCAAAGTGAATAAATGCAAAAAGAATTTTAATAAAAGAAAGCATCTTCTCAATCGTTCAGAACATTACTTACTTGAATTTTTTTGAATAAAGGGAAATAGGGCCGACCGTTTGGATCATCCGGAAGGGTAAACCTGCAGGGAATTTTCAACAAAAAGGCCAGAGATCAAGTGCATGACCAAGACTGCCTCTATATGATGCCATTCACCATACCCCACATGGTAAAAAGGAGGAACAATTTGTTCCCTAGAGGGTGTATCCAAGTCACACAAATCCCCTCTATATGGCCAATTCTTATAGTGGTCGCTGTATCACTGTCCACTCAAGCTGAAAAAGTAGACATACGACAGCCCATCAATATTACAGGCCCAAAAATAGAAACCCCATGTACAAAAGCATAAGGGGTATATAGAAAAAAGAAAAATGAAAAGTGTATGTATTCACTGTATTACAATGAGAGACTCAACTCTCTATGGGATACAATAGCCATCACCCAATTCGGCTCTCCTTATTGTTCTTGGGGTATCTTAGACTGCATATCGGAGGGGGAAAAGAGGGGGGAATCAAAGCCCGTTCCACTCCTGCGCTTCCTCCATCAGAAAAAAGAGGGCTTGTGCAGCCGCTTTTATCCCAGCTCCATCCCGCCAGCGTCTGACGTCACCGGCGGGACGCGGGCATGTGTATCCATCAACTTCCGCTTCCTGGAGTCAGATGGCCGGAAGTGACGCCGCTCCCTGTCGCTCCCAGACATAGCAGGGAGAGAAGGGAGCATAGCGCCTCCTAACCGGAAGGAGGATAAAAGCCAACCAGATAGGAACCTGACCCAGACCACAGGATCACAACAGCGCACTGTATGAAACAAAACAGGCTGGAATGCTAAGCCGATAGATCAAGGGCTCCCAATGCACTCAATGTTGGCCTGGTAGAGTGTCTGATGGGTGCCCTTCCCGTCCGTATGATCCCCAAAAGCTTGCTTTATGTAGGATCTGTCTTTGCCTGTCTTTGCCTGTCTTAATCTAAAATACAATATACTTTTTGTTTTTTCATTCATGTGTCTCTGCATACATGGATTTTTCTCTTTCAATATTTTTATTGAAAAAATTACTTTTTTCCAAAAAGGTACAGAGTCAGGTTAACAAAACACTACATAACACTTCATAGAAAACAGAGCGAGTGATGTTTAATAGAGAGGTAATTCTTGAGGAAAAAAATAAAGACAATTACAGTATATGTAACATATTGCTTGCGAGACTATCTTGATAGGTAAAAAGATAACTGTAGACAAAAGATAGATCATCAAATGGAGTTATAACAATTTTTGATAAGTACACCATAATGAATTGACTCCAAGGTGGGGATTATAGTGCAAAATTGGATATATCACATGAGATGCGGAGCTAGGTGCGTTTGTGGTGTACAGGAAAATGGGAGTTCCCGAATTTGGGTAAACCCCCTCGGGATATCCCGGCCCACCCCATTAGGAGCATAACTGTGGGCATGGAGTACCCCCCACTTGGAACCGCACCAATGGGCTCAGATTAGAGTCTTAGAACCCCAGGGACGGGCCCCAGAGGTAGCCAGGAGAAGGGCGGACCCAAGTGACCCTAGAAGGGATCGGATTCCCCCTTCATCTGATACCCCTACCTGGGAGAGAATCTCCCTATTCCGAACATAAAGACATTCCATAGAGTTTCCGTAAATAACAGGTAAAGAGAAGAGTAAAGGAAGAAAGCGGGATAGTGAAAAGGAGAGGAGAAGGGGAAGCAAGCTAAGAAACTACGAGAGAAACAGATAGAGAAGATCGAGTCCAGCGAACCTCCAGACATTAAGATGAGTCCGGGATATGACCTGGGAAGAGTGGGATTTTCATGTACCGAGCCCATGGGTCCCAAATTGTTTCGAATCTGGTCTCTTTATCTAGTAGTTTGGCCACTATGAGTTCCTGAGCCATTACCCAAGAGATCTTTCTCTTCGTAGCTGGAAGAGATACTTTAGGGCTCTTCTATGCTCTAGCAATGGTTATCTTAGCCCCTGCTAGCATGAAGTTGAGGAGAGATTGTTTATATTTGGAAAGGCCCATTACCACCTGCATGAGGAGAGCAACCTCCGGAGAGGGTGTAATGTTGTGTCCCAGAACCAGCTTTGCCATTGTAAAAAATCTTTTCCAATAGGATCTAATGTGTGGACAAGTCCACCAGATGTGAGACATGGTGCCCCCAAGCTCACAGCCCCGAATACACAAAGGAGAGGAGGTGGGGTACATCTGGGCCAGTCGTGCTGGCGTGTAGTACCATCTTACCAGGACATTAAAGTTAGCTTCTATAAGTGTGATATTTATAAGTCCTTTTTGTGCTTTTTGGATTGCCAGGTACCATGACCCTGGTTGTATTTGAATATTTAGTTCTTTTTCCCAGGCTTCAGCGTAAGCTGGTTTAGTATTGCCTTGGGTCAATAGTGTGTATATTATAGAGATGCCTCCCCTTTGTTCTGTGGTTTCAGAGCACCATGTCTCGTAATCCGTCGGGGTTAGGGATTTGTCTCTGTCGCCCCAAATCCCCTGTAAAAAGTTGGAGATTTGTGAGAACCTAAACAGCTCACTGGAAGGCATTTCAAGTTTAGAGAAACAATAAGCTTTGGAGATCGGGCCTTGTCGAGTAAAGAAATGGCCAATTCGAAATAATCCTTTGTTGAGCCACCATTTGAAAGCTTGAGCATTTAGCCCTGGGGGAAATGCTGGGTTGTTAAAGATATGAGATAGTGGTTTGCATGACGAGGTTAGAGCGTGTGTCTTATATAGTTTGCTCGTCAATGCAACAGAGTGAGAAAGAGTTGGGGCCATGATGGGAGGACGAGTATTGGTAGGAGACCAAAGCAAAAAGTCTATTGTGTGATTAGGAATTGCCTGCCTTTCCATTGCTACCCAATCCGGTTTTGGGCCCTTAGAATATACTACCGAAATCTGTGCAAGTTGTGCTGCCTGGTAGTATGACCAAAGGCAAGGTAAGCCCAGACCTCCTTGTTTTCTTGTACGAAAAAGTGTTTCCCTACGACATCTATATCCCCTCTTTCCCCAAACAAAAGAGATAATGTGAGATTGGACTCTTTGAAGCTGAGCCCTGCACAGAGGGATTGGGAGTGATCTGAATAGGTATAGTATCCGTGGTAAAACATTCATTTTGATGGCATTTATGTTTCCTATCCATGATAGTCCTGTGGACGACCACGAATGTAAATCCGCTGCAATGATTTTGAATAAGGGGGAGTAGTTTGCCCGGAACAGTTTTTCAATTGAGTTTGTTAATTGTATGCCTAAGTAAGGGAGAGATAGGGGAGCCCATACGAAAGGAAAATGAGTCTTCATTTGCTCCATTATTGGTGGTGGGATTGAGATATTGAGAGCCATCGATTTTGCGGTGTTTATCATAAGGCCCGAGACATTACCGAACTCCCTAAGAAGCTCTAGGACATTAGGTGTTGAGATCAGGGGTGGAATACTATTTGTGGCGTTTTAGCTACCGAGAGTTATAGAGTTAGGGTGGTGGTTATTACCTCGTTTACTTCTGAGTAAAAGGAAAGCATACCCGAGGGGATAGAGAGGGAATGAATCCGTATGTTAATTGTTTGAGTTAACTTTTTGACAAGGCCCGTTTGATGAGGGGGAATAAGTTTTAGTAACGTCGCCTAAATGTAAGCACCAGCAGGTGTCCTGATAGTACCTATCCTTTGTATTTACGGTAGTTTTACTTACAAAATGGTGCCTATGATATGGATAAGTCTAGTGAGGGTTAGGGAGACACGTCCCGAGTCGAAGTTTCTCAGGTTAGAGTGTAATAGAGAAAACA